>CM067478.1:9467051-9591700 GCA_034552555.1 Semaprochilodus insignis
CTGAAGAGGGTGAAAGCAGTCCAAGACCACAATAGTCCATTTTCTTCAAGAGTCACAGCAGATTCTTGTTGCCCAAGATCAGGAAGGCAAAACTCAGTTTAAAGGTATTTTTTATTTTATTTTATTTTACTTTCATGTCAACTGTTATACAAACTATTGACTTTACGTTTAGTATGACCCTGTGAGACCTTGATACTGCACAGTGTTGTTCATACGTCAAGTATGTAGTGTACAGCTCAGGACCTTCTCTAGATAAGTCTAATTTTGCTGAGATTTGTGAATGAGGAGCTCCTTTAAACATGTTTAAAATGCAGTCAATATTTTTCATATTGCTTACATTTTCATAGCATTTCAGCTTCATTTTACATTAACTTTTTCTTTTTCAGTGTTTCTGGCAGCATCTTCTCAACATCAGCTCTTCTCTGGATTGTAGAAACCATCCACCTCTTAGGCTGATTACGCACCTGTCAGTCACTCTGCATCTCCTAGTCTTTTCAGCTGAAATTTTAAATATAATATTATCTGCATTTGCTTTGTAGTCATTTTCTTCCCACCAGTAATTCACTCCAGCATTTTGAGAGCTTTCCTGAGTTTTAGAGATGATGGCAGCATTAACTTGCATAACTGAACTAGTACATGATCATTTGCAGAGAAATGTGACTGACTGGTATCAGTTGTTTGGTTCTTCTCAATTACTGAGAGTTTAAGTATATTTTTAGAGTTTTAAAGTGCTGTCTTCTTTCCTCGTTATCCAGTAGACTGATTTAGACTGATGTAATATTCGTTGAGCTACACAGAAGTAGTGTCTCTCAGTGTGGCATCTGGCCACCATGTTTGTTAATGCCACATGTATATGCCTTGGCATTGAGTTGTGGAGGTGGAGTGACACCAGGCCTTCTGGACAGGTGACAAACCATTCATCTTGGTGCTGACCACGGTGCCTCCACACACGGATTTGTTGGTCGGCTTCACCAGGACAAAAGCAGGACTCGTCAATGAAGATGACCTTCTGCCATTCTGATTCACTCTATGACAGTCTGACACGACACTATTGCAGTCTTTGGCAACGTTGACATAGTGTGAAGGGCAGTCATCGAAATGATCTGCATGCATGTAATCCTGCATTATGCAGCCATCTGCTAATGGTGCTGATGCTAACAGGATGACTCGTGGAGAGCATCACTGTTTGCTGAATTTCTGTAGTCTTCGTTGTTAGGTCAGTTGGGTACAGTGAAACAAGACTCATTCACATGTCTCATATCAAACCTAAACGAGTTTTATTCCTGTTGGCTGATTCCTCCTGGGTGCAACTATTTGTGCTATTAATGTGTGTGTAATATAATTACATATGTACATATATACATATACGTGGACAAAATTGTTAGTACCCTTCCGGTAAAGAAAGAAAAACCCCAATCATCAATGAAATAAATTGAAACTGACAAAAGTAATAATAAATACAAATTGTACTGAAAATCAACTAATGAAAATCAACTAATCAAAATTGCTTTTGAATAGTAGTTCAACAGAACCATTTAAAGGAACAAAATGATGGTACCCTTAAACTTAATATTTTGTTGCACAAAATTTTGAGGCAATCAAGCAATTTCTGTAACTCGCAATGAAACTTCTGCACCTGTCCACAGGTATTTTGGCCCACTCCTCATGAGCAAACTGCTCCAGCTGTCCAGGTTTGAAGGGTGCCCTCTCCAGGCTGCATGTTTCAGCTCCTTCCACAGATGTTCAATAGGATTCAGATAACGGCTCATAAAAGAGCGAGGACGATCAATCGAGAAAGGTTTTTCCCTTATCCGGTTGCATCATGAGGTTCACACGTTCAGTTATAAGCTTAACTGTTAGAGGAAAGGGCATCCTACTTATGAGCTTGAGTGTGTCAGTTGGCTCCTCTGTCTGTCAGACATTCAGCTCAGTCCTTTTTCAGACAGATGTTCCTTATGTGATCTTCTCATGCTGAATCTCATATCAGCAAGGCTTAGAAAGGAGTGGAAAGAATTCAGATCTAACAGGAATAGAAGGAGAATGGATTGTTTATGTTCATAGGAATAAATGTATGTACAGACCACCGCGTCAGACCACTGGTGAAAATATGTTTATTTTGCATTCCTTTCTAATGTCATTTTTAATTGTGAAGTTATGTTATCAGCATAACAATTTAAGTATAATTTTTGAAATTCAAATCCAAAACACGGGTCATCTGAATGCATGCTTTGATGGAAAAAATAAGACTAAAAAGCACCAGAACCTTCTTTTATAGATGCCATAAATCTGCATATGTTTGAATAGTGGCCTGAAAAAAAGTGCAGAATCCTGAAAATCACTTCTTCGCTTTTCTGTAAATTTCCAGGTTTAAAAGATTAAAAATCCCAGATTTGTTTGAAGGAAAGTGAAGCTCTTTAGATGAACTTGAGTTTTCTCAAGCATATTCATGCTTCATACTTTTCTTGTGGATTTGATTACTTTCTTTAAATACTGTGGGCACAGTTAAATTAACTCCATGTAAGGGTCTATAGTAGGACCCCCTAGTGAGCCGGCTGGCTGGAGTCATGAGTGTTTTTTTCCGAGTCACCTAAGTTATAGACTGGGGGTTTCTATGCCCGATTGTGTCATCATGTCCATATATGGGCATACAGCATGATGTCATAATGTGCCAGCCGGGTCGATGACATCACTTAGCCCGCTCTGAAAATCTGTAATTAGGACTGAAAAAACTTAAATTTGACGCTTTACGTTTATATGTATGTGCTTAATACTTTTCTTGTTGATTTGATTACTTTATTTGAAAATTGTGGGCACAGTTGAATTAACTCCGTGTAAGGGTCTATAGTAGGACCCCCCTAGAGAGTCATGAGTGTTTTTTTTTAAAGAGAGAGAGCAACTTCTGATCGCTCTTGCAAACAGGAAAGAAGAAGACCAGAAACAGATTGAAGCCCTGTGGGAATACTGGAATAAAGCGAGAAACGGGTGGCGGCGACAAGGTCGTTCTGAGCTGGTATTCCAGGGGATCAGGATGCGGTATATCAGACAGGCAAGAGGAAAGAAAGAGGCTGTCAGCGCTGTGTAGAGGAAGGAATCAGTCAATGAAAGAATAAACGAATTAATAAATAAAAGACCAGGTCCGTGTGTTTTCTGACCTGCGGTTAAGCAGCCGCCTTTCGCCAAAACACGGTCATAGCCGCACGTAAAACTAGAGTGCGCGGGCCTGAGTTAGGGCGAATGATAAGCAGTTATTTAGCATACCATGTAAGCTAGCTAGCTAGTTAGTTAACTTAACTGCTGATGGGGTAGCTCATGTTACCATGAAGTAAATGTTTGTTATAGGTAAGAGAATGTATGCTGTAGTAATTACATAATCACATACAGTTTAATAACTAGAAGTAAGTAGGTCGCTATAAAGGCAGGTCCAGCACTCCGAATTCAGTGAACTGGATAATTCTACAGTTTAAAGTCTCAGTGTACCCAATTTTAAAATGTCCCTCAGCGTTCTACCAGCTCCTTATGTCCAACCTTCCCTATAGTACTAGAACCATAGATTTTTCACCTGGAAGTACTAATAGCAAATAGCAGAAAATAAAACACCCAGAATTTATCATTTCGTTTCATAAAACAAAATGGACAGAATCATAATTTCCTGATGAAAAATCTTGCTGATTTTTTCCCTGTCTTTATTTAATCAAATAAAAGAAACAACAACTAATCCAAAAGTAGCAGGAAGTAATCAGATTACATTACTTCAATATTATAATCCTTTGGGTTTTAAAATAACCCTCTCAACGCTGGCAAGGGAAAACAGAAGGGCAGCTACTCCTCAGGTGACTAAGAATATCAATGCTGGACGTAATCAGACTGTACCAGCAAGAACTACATATGATAGTAGAGCTGCAGTGTATAAATCCCTCATTACAAAGATGGCTGCAGGTTTTGGCGTTCAGCAATGCAGAACCTATCAGCACTGGTCTGTGATATGTAAAAAGTGGTACCTACAGGAGATTACTGACCAGTGCTCTTCACCGTGGAGATCAGGATGAACTGTGTTCGATCTCTGCAGTACTGTTCCAGAGACTGAGAAGATTTTAGCCTAAAATGTGGGCCACTGTATTGCAAAATAAAATTCAAAGAATCCAAATAGAATCCACTATTAAATTAGCTATATTTCTGTTGTACACACTGCAACCTACCTGTCATCACCATTCAGAATCAGAGTTGCTTTTATTCCCCACAAACTGTAATCTTGTCAAATTAGCATCATTCAGCACATCAAGGGAACGGCCACTGACCTGTTGCCATTAATACATGCTGATAAAATGCATGTGTTCATGTTACTCCTATAAAATACACCAGAGTACACCAAACTCATAACAGCACATACTGTTACATACGTTTGAAGTTCTTTCAAGTAAAGATATCTTCAATAAGCAAAATACATACATTACTTCATATTCCTACAAAACTGTAGCATGATAAATGATAGCAATGTAGCAATGATAAAAATCAGGGTGCACAAGCTTTCTGCATCTGACTGGCTATTAGCAGCAGGTATACTGACTCCCCACCAGTCACGTTTCCGGGATCGGTCAGTAGACTGGCATTGAGCAACATTTTAACTACCTCTCAGAGATTTATGAAATGTCCACCTTCAATGAAGTGCAACACGCTGGGCTTTTTGAAAGTAAGGTCAGGCCCAGATCCTTAGAGATGATCCTTATTGTCATTTATGTAGTAGTATATGCTTTTGGGTTTTGTATCCGATTGTGGATGTTACATATGCTCTCTAATACACACAAAGATCCACTTTCTGATTACCTGATGACTCTTTAGAAATACTTTCTATTCTTCAAAAGGTCTCACTGCAGCCAAAATGACAATACTGAAAATTCGGTTTGAAAGCTCCATTCCTGCTCATAGTCTTTGGCTTACTTATTTTCAGCACATTACTCTTCTGGAATGTACAAAGGACAGGATAAATAGGGCCAACATAAGAACAGTTATGTCCTTGTCTTATATTGAGAGGGAACTGTGAACAGAGCATAGTGGAAATTGTTAACCGGTAACTCTAACTGTATGCTGAGCTCATTCATTTATTTATTCATTTCTTATTTTATTTTGTTTTGCAGCAACATGACTGTCCTCTCCTCATATGTGTCATACTATTACTACTTTCATTATTAATGACCTACTATTGGTAGCTAATAATAACTACTAACTCACACTAACTACTTACTAACTATCTTGGGTTCTGTGAATATAGTTTTTGTGATCTACATGCTTACTTGTTAATTAAATGTTGATCACAAAAGCAGTCTATGTCTTTCTATATCATGCCAATGATTTCTGTAGCTTAATATTGTGTTTTTATAAAGAAAAAGAAGAACTTTTATATGTGGTCTGAATTTGGTAGACTACGTTTATATTTAAAGGAATACTTAGTCAAGTCAAGTCAACATTTATTTATATAGCGCTTTTTACAACAGATGTTGTCACAAAGCAGCTTCACAAAGAATCTGGTGTCCGAGCCCCCAGTGAGCAAGCCAAGGGCGACAGAGGCAAGGAAAAAAACCCTCAGTTCTAAAGGAAGAAACTTTGAGAGGAACCAAGACTCAAAAGGGGAACCCATCCTCCTCGGGTCAACACCAGATTGCAGGACAAGCAAGGGAAAGGAGTGTTCAGTGTTTGTAAGGAAGAGGAATAAAAGTCTGATTAGTCCGTAATTAAGTTATTGGGTCGTCGGATGGGTCAGCGTGGACAGCCAGGAGCTCCGTGGTGGTTAAAGGCAAGCAGTGGCACCCAGTCAGAGCAGAGCATCAGACCACACAGGATGGGCAGCAGCTCAGCTCAGGCAAAGAGAACAGACAGACTGTTAGCTCTGACAGGAGATCTGAACACACTATATGGTGTTAACAGAGTGCAGCAGTGACTCCGGCAGGCCTGGCAATTACAGCATAACTAAAAGGGAGAGCCAGAAGGTAACAAAGACATGAGGGCTCCCTGAGAAGTCAGCACCCTTCAGCTCCACCGTCAACAAACCTGAGTGAACATGAAGAGCAGCGGGACGACAGCACCAACATTCCCAGTTTACCAAACACTCTCTGTCAATGGACCCCTAGACCTGCACATTTTATCTAGCAGAAAAACTAATTACCAAAAGCTTGACTGAACAGGTAGGTTTTAAGCCTGGACCTAAAGATCGAGGCTGTGTCTGAGTCCCGAACACTGACTGGTAGGTTATTCCAAAGCTGGGGGACCTTGTATGAAAAGGCTTTGCCCCCTGATGTAACTTTGTTAATTCTAGGCACTAATAGAGAGCCCGCACTTTGAGACCTAAGGTCACGTGACAGTTCATAATACGAGATAAGTTCAGTGAGGTACAAAGGAGTGAGTCCGTTTAGAGCTTTATACATCAGAAGGATAATTTTATACTCAATGCGGAGTTTAACTGGTAACCAGTGTAAGTTAGATAAGACTGGGCTGATATGATCAAACTTTCTAGTTCTTGTAAGGATTCTGGCTGCAGCATTTTGGACTAACTGAAGTTTGTTAAGAACTTCTGTTTTGTCTGAGTTCAGTAGGAGGAAGTTACTTGACATCCAGTCTTTCATGTCTTTAACACAGTCCTCTATCTTATTAAGTTGAAGTGGATCCTCTGGTCTAGCTGAAATATACAATTGCGTGTCATCGGCATAGCAGTGGAAATTGATGTTATGTTTTCTGATTATGGTACCGAGTGGTAGCATATGTAAGGTAAATAATATAGGTCCTAAGACAGAGCCCTGTGGAACACCAAATTTTACTTTTGTGTGAGTGAATTGTTGACCGTTTATATTTACAAATTGATAGCGGTCGTCTAAGTAAGATCTGAACCATGAAAGAGCTTTTCCTGTTTCTCCTACAAGGTTTTCCAGCCTATCTAGTAGGATGGAGTGGTCTATTGTGTCAAATGCTGCACTAAGATCAAGTAGGACCAGTAAGGATAAGTTACCTCTGTCAGAGAATACTAAAAGATCATTTACAATTTTCACTAGTGCTGTCTCAGTGCTATGATGAGGCCTAAATCCAGACTGGAATTTTTCATGTATGCTATTCCTGTGCAGATAAGAACTTTACTGTTGTGCTACAGCTTTCTCTAAAATCTTTGATATAAATGGAAGATTTGAAATAGGTCTGTAGTTTGCTAGCTCATAAGGACCAAGATTAGGTTTCTTAATTAAAGGTTTAATTACTGCTAGTTTAAGAGATTTTGGGATGTAACCAAGGCTAAGACATGAGTTTATTATAGACAGAAGAGGCTTGGTTATTTCTGGCAGAACTTGTCGGAATTGGATCTAGCATGCACGTAGATGATTTTGAGGATGAAATAATTTGAAATAGCTCTGTTTGTTGGAGTAGAGTAAAAGATTCCAGCCTCTCCGTAGTAGTTATACTGTGCTCTAGATCGGCATTAACTGTACGAGACAGTACACTTGTAGCCGTTAACTGTGCATTTTGTATTTTTAGCCTGAGCATTTCAATTTTATTATTGAAGAAATTCATAAAGACATTGCTACTGTATGCTAACGGTATCTGGGGTCCAGTCACAGATTGACTCTTGGTTAATTTAGAGATTGTACTAAATTATAATCTTGGATTATTTCTCAATCAGTGAAGACAGATAAGATGAACGTGCTGTGGTTAGAGCTTTTCTGTATTGTATGAGGCTATCCTTCCAGGCAGACTGGAATACTTCCAGTTTAGTCAGGCGCCATTTATGCTCTAGTTGTCTGACAGTCTGTTTTAGGGCTCGAGTGTGATCATTGTACCATGGAGCAGGTTTTTTCTGCCTATTTTCTTTTACGTTTTAATGGAGCCATCTTATTTAAAGTAGAGTGAAAAGTGTCCTCCAGGCATTTGGTCAGAATATCTAGATCTGTGGGTTCAGACAGACAGCTAATAGAATTTGACAGATCCGGGAGGTTTTTGATAAAGCTACGAGGTGTAGAGGATGTCATAACGCGCTTAACACAATATTGTGTGGATAAATCTATAGTATGACTAAAGCTGATTTGGTATGAGATTAGATAATGATCTGAGACTGCTGTGGTCTGAGGAAGTATAGTTAGATTGTCTATGTTTACTCCGAAGGTTAAAATTAAATCCAGAGTATGGCTGCAGTAGTGAGTTGGTCCCATTATATTCTGAGTGATACTAAATGAGTCTAAGATGGATAAAAACGCCTTACTTAGTGGATCCTGTTGTTTGTCTAGGTGGATATTAAAATCTCCAACAATTGGGCCCTGGTGGCCAGAATAGGGCCCTGGTGGCCTGTAGATTATGATTAGTGAAAACGAGTGTTGTTTTGTTCTTTGATCACTTATATTGAGAAACAGAAATGTGCAGCCTGCTTTCTGGTTTATTCCTAAGGAACTGGTGTAGATGGTTGCTACACCTCCACCCCAGCCGTTTAGACGAGGACGGTGTACGTAACTGTAGCCTGTCGGGGTGGCTTCATTTAAAGCTAAATACTCTTCAGGTCTAATCCACGTTTCTGTGAGACACAGTGCATCAAAATTATGATCAGTAATAAGTTCATTAACAATAACAGCCTTAGATGTAAGGGATCTGATATTGAGCAGACCTAGTTTCAGACTTAAAGTTCTATCATTGTGAACTGGTTGAACTGGTCTGATATTAATTAGATTAGTAAGACTAACTTTTCGCCCAGAATTTTGTTTGATTCGGGGAAAAGACACAGTCTCGATTCTATGGATCCTATGTGGCATCTCTAGGCAGCTAGCAGACACTTGGTTTAGCCTATTTGTCTGCTGCCTGGTCTTGGCCCTGGTTTGTCAGCGATTATTATTATTGTAGTTGTTGTTTTTACAGTTATCATTATTAAAAAGTAGATGCTAAAATGTGTTATATAGTGAGATTGTCCTATTGTGCTGAATGGTAGTGATGATTTAAATTCATATAGTTGCACCCAGAAAGAAGAGTCTGCAAAGACTGCAATGGTGTCGTGCAAGACTACCATGGAGTGAATCAGAATGACAGCGGATCAACTTTAGTGACAGTCCCACGATTGTCTTGGTCGAGACCACCAGCAAATCCGTGTGTGGAGTTACTGTGGTCAGCGCCAAGATGAGCGGTTTGTTGTCATGCGTCATCATGTTGAGAAGACCTGGTGTCACTCCACCTCCACCCCCTACCGCAAAATCTGCAGGAATTGTGTGAGAATTTTCAAGCTGCATGCAGAAACATGCACTTCAGTACAGCAGTTCATTTTATACTCTGAACGCTCCAAAAACACTCAAAATGAATCAACTCTATTAAAACAGCAACAGCAAGGCTCCAGCACCCCCAGTGAAGGATTGCAGGTTGAAAAATGCTTGAATGAATAATCAATGTGTTCTGATTCTTAATCCATGCAATCTGTGTCAAACAGTGTAAGCAGTGACAAACTCTGCTCTGTCCTTCAGATATTATACTAAAATATACATAAAACACTCTCAGTAATTCAAAAGAACCAAACGACTGGTTTACCTAACAACTAATAACAGTCAGTCACATTTCTCAGCTCAGCAAATGACTGTTTACTAGTTCCGTACAGCAAGTTAATGCTGCCAACTTCTGTAAAACTCAGGAGAGTTCTGATAATGCCTGTGTGAATTACTAGTGGAAGAAAATGAAAATGACTACAAAGCAAATGCAGATAACAGCATATTTTATTGGAAATGCATTCTAAAAGTTTTAGCTGAAAAGACTAGGAGATGCAGAGTGACTGGCAGATGCATAATCAGCCTGAGAGGTGGATGGTTTCTCGAACCAGAGAAGAGTTGATGTTGAGAAGATGCTGACAAACACTGAAAAACAAAAAAGAAATGTAAAATGAAGCTGAAATGCTGTGAAAAGGTAAGCAATACAAAAATATTGACTGCATTTTAAACATGTTTAAAGGAGCTCCTCATTCACAAATCTCAGCAAAAATGAGTATAAACGGTGGTAATTTCCATTTCATTATTAGTGCCAAATTAAAGGACAAGTCCACAGACTTTTCAACAATTCTACATAATTAAATATGTAAACAGTCACTCAGAGTGGTTTGGTGCGAAATGCCCCACTCTCTGTTGTCATTTCACTACTAGTTGTACTGAGTATGACTATATGTGACAAACTTTGATTTGATTTAAATTTCTACAAGTAGAGTCAGAATTGTTCACAGTGTTGGTGATGAGAACCAGGCGTCTGATGAGGTAAATACCGCCACGTGAAGTTATTACATTAAATGGTTCAATCTAAACTCTCTGATGTTTGACAGTTTGTTTTACAATGGTTTAGTGATGATGTTTTGAATTGAAATATTTTCAGTCATTGATTATATTACATGCATGGTGGAGAAATATATGCAGGTTGTTCTAAAGCAATGTAATCTCCAAAGAAAACTATTTGTTTAGATTTATGTGCACTTTACAGTCATCAATATTACACCCCTTTATGACCCCTGGTTCCCATCACCACCGCTGTAAAGAAATCAGGGCCTGTATGTCTCTCTACATATTAATCATTTCACATCAAACCACTCTGAATGAATCTGTTTACATCCGTTTTAAAAATATTCTTGGTGTTTCAGTACAGAACTGCGTCCTACTGTCTCAACAACCACAACACTCAGTTCTGTTAATCCTACCAATAATTACCATTTGGAGAGGTTCTTGGTCCTGTTCATGGATAGTGCAGCGACTGGATCTCTTTTTCAATGGCCTCCTTTCTCTGCCTCTTCATTTTCAGGTGCAGCTTTTCCTTCTTCTGCCTCCTTTTCCTGCTGCAGCTGTTCCTCTCTCTGTTTCTCCATGGAGCTCTGCTCTTCCGTTGGTTTTTTTCTCAGACTTAATGTGATTAAAATCTCTTTAGGAGGGGTATGGGGGACTTCAAATACTTCTGGCTGCTTACGCTTATATTCCTCCTCTCTTTGTCGTTGTCTTTGTTCAATTCTCTCCTTCATTTTCTCCAGCTCTCTCTTCAGTTCTGCTGCTCTATCTTTGGCTTTCAGGTTCTCTGTCTTGTCCTTTTCCATCTGCTCTTTCATTGCAGTGATCTCTCTTTCCATTATTTTCTCACTCTCTCTGTATCTACAGATCCTCTTCTTAAGGTGCTGAACTGCCTTCTGCAAACCCCTGAGCTTCTCCATCTTCTGAACCTCCTCTGTGACAGTTTCTCTCTCGCTCTCCCGTTTGCTCCCTCTGCGCTGCTGCTTCATCTCCACCTTGCTCTCTGCCACTTGTTGAAGCTGCGGGTTTTGCTTCTCTTCATTGCGGCTTTCCTGATCTCTGGAAACGGGATGGACTTTCCAGAAGAAGCTGAAGCAGCACCCACAGAGTGCAGGAGAGCGTGAGCTCTGCTCTCGGCTCGGCATCATACACTGTAGAAGAGTTGAGAAGAACGACTAAATTCGGCAGCGTCCTTTTCTGAATAGAGATGTTCAGTTTGTGTTCTTTTTTTTCTCGAAGTTCTAAAAAAATGCTTCTTATAATTAATCAGAAGCTACTAAAAAGAATTCGTTTTCCACGAACTGTCAGCTGTTCCAACGATCCTGTCCAGTAGACGGCGCGCAACAACTGCTGCGGTATTGAGTGTGACTGTAGTATTTATATGCTGCAGGCCACGCCCACTTTTACTGTCGCTATAAAAACGGAGCGCATTTAGGCTATGACGTCTCCTGTCACTCCCATTGTGACGTTCTGAAGCCAAAATATCCGAGCTAGAGGTCGCCATCTTGCTTGCGCTTGCGCAGTAGATGAAAAATGGAGCCAGCGCATGTGCAGCAGAGAGAGGAGGCGAGGCAGTCTGTCCGCCAAATCTCCGCCCATGTTTGTTGGGGACACGCCTCCCCCTCTCCCCGTTTTGTGTTTTTCCAAAATTTTTATTTTATAATTAGAGCAACTTTATTATTGGAAAAACGTAGAAAACTTGCTACGTTATGAACTAACGCTAGCTAGGTAGCTATGTAAGCCTTAGCTACTCTAGTGAAACTGACCACAATCGATAGATGCTAGGTAGCAAATAAACTACAACATTTTGTAACTTCAGTCTTCTATGTGCTCACACCTTGCAGTAAAATACCACTTCCACCTGAAAGCTGCATAATACACCAATTAAACCTAGTAACTATTACTGAGTAGAATTAGGTGGGTTTGAGCAGGGAAATTATCCAACTGTACAGGAATACAGAGCTCACCACCCACGATGGTTTGGCATGGAGGGGCAGGTCTTCCTTCTGTTTGCCTTTAATGGTCTGATCTTCCACTACTGCGGCAAAAACCTGGGAAACCAAGCAGTATGGATCTTTTTGCATAGATGAAGAGGGATGTGTTTGACGTCCAGCTGTTACTTCTGATGTAGATCATCCTGTATGAAATCTACTAGCAAGTAGAATATGCAAACCGAATACTTTTACTTCTGGTCAAATGTTTTTTTACTGAGGTACTGTACTTTGTTCACCCCTGCTTTTTTCTTTGCATTTTTAATGCACTGGTAATGTTTTATATTCTTCAGTTTCACACATTATGCATGTAATGCAAACAGGCTAGACTGAGACACCACAATCAGTCGGTTGCCAACTACACATACATTTTAGCACAGTAGAGCTACAGATATTCCAGATTACAAGTCTGGCCCTGGATGCAAACATGTGTATTGTGCATTACACAGCACAAGCATCTCTGTCTGCCATAAAATGAAACTCCTCTTAAATAAATAAAGGTCTTTTGGGCAGTTTCGATGTAGACTTTCTCTTCACTTATTTTTTTTCAAAGAGCAGATGTATCCAGGGGATGTCATGTAAAATGTATGTGTAAATATATGATAATTTCTAACCAAATTATTGTGATTGATTTAATGCTTTCATTATGCATCGACAAATGCCCTGTTGCCAAGAGTTCATATCCACAAAACAATATAATGAATCTATAATGACATTGGGCCTGTGTAAAATGTTATGAAACGCTCTGTACATTTAAATCCAAAGCGGTGCAGACCTAAATTAAGGAATCTCTTACCTCTGAATCATTACTTACCACAGTCAGTCCTGAGCCTCCCTAATGGTTGGAATCACCCAATGTGCAGAAAGATATAAAAACATTTAAGAGTTATGTAAAAATCCTTATAGCAATTATTTATTAAGATAGATAAAATAACATTACAACTACGCTTTCTGTACCATTATGTTTTAAAATGTATTTTTTTCTGTCCCCCATATACACGCGTCTCATTTCTAAATAAAATTACTAATATTGCAACTAACTTTAATATTTAATGTCAGTAAACGGCTAACCCTGTATAACTGTGAGCTAACACAGAAGATTCAACTGTACCTACATTTATATCAGCTGGTTTTAGAAAACTGTTCACCTTATCTAATTTGATCAATGTTACTGTGAACTGCAGTGTTTTAACACTCAAAACGAATAGGCTGTTTTAGTGCCTCTTTGCCTGCTTAGTTGGTTAATGTAAGCTTGTGCTCGTGACACAACTGCATTGGCAAAAAAATCACTGGATGTGTAAACTTAAATCAAAGTTTGGCCTGAGCTGCGTTCACTTCAATGGGAGTGGGCGAGGTTGAAAGTCCAGTCCACACTTACATACTCTATGCTTTAAACTAAAACATGTGACATGGTATGTGGTGGGTGTGGTGACACATAAGATTAAAACCCGGATTTAAGGTTTTACCCAGAAGCGAAAGGCGGAACAGATGTTTTATTTGTGATCTTATGTTTCAAAACCGTCAACAGACAGGAGCTCTGTCTATCCACATGGACTTTATGGCATCCTAATAGTTTCGCCTAAAAGTTTTTTTTCAACAGTGCACTTGACTGTTCAAACAAATGGGTTTAAAACAGTTGGCTAATATTTAATAAATGCGTCTAAATAATAGCCTGCATATACTTCATAAATGAAAAATTTAAAGAACCTCTATTTAATGTTTTTGCAGCCTTACATTGCTCCTTCACCGCTTTGCCTGTAGATGGCACCAGTTACAAATTTCATGGACAGGAATGCCTTTATTGATGTGATGAATTGGCAAACGTGTTTACTTTTGACACTGGCCTGTTTCAAACCCATTTTAATTTAGTTACTGCTCATAATAATTATATTAATATGACACGCATTAGATTTTATTAAAGCATTAAACACATTATGGGACTGTTGCATGTCATTACATTAAATATATTGTTGGACTTAATATAATGGCTATGCTTATTATTTTTAATACTTAATATTGAACACCTAAAGGTTTAAAAAAAAAAAAAAAAAAAAAAAAAAAAAAAACCCAGATCGTATCTCAGTAATTCTGAGAGATGGGTGGTTTGGCTGCTCTCATCATGCTCTTGTTGTCACTATGATGTTCTCAAGGCCTTTTTCAAGAGCTTTCAGGCCCTGAAGTGTTATTTAAACATGAGGAGAAACATATCACAATCCTCACAGAGAAGCAAAAGCCAAATGAATGTTATTGAGCCAAATAAAAGAACCAATTCAAATCCAGTAGTGAATGACCTTAGTCCCTGGTTATTTTTACATGGCATATAATCATAATGCCTAAAATGCATGATCCCAGAAAGATCTTTCTTCCCAAACTACAAGTCTAGTAATTTTTTTTAACCCGTTATTATCTTTGCTTCAACTCTCCAGGCAGTTATTGCCATGTGTTCTGTAAACTGGGAAGGCTATATGGTTGAATCGTCCTTCACATGCCTTTGGGTTGTTATCTCGCTGAAGAATGAAGGACTGTCCATCCAGCCAAAACACTGAGAGAACAGCAAATACCCAAAATACCCTACAAGAATCATCTAGGTCCCAAGACCGCTATACTTACCGTCTCTACCTCTATCATACATCTTGCACATACACTGTAAATTGGACCCCAACTTTTTTTCTCTGACTTTGAAATCACCTTATGGTGGAGACAGTGTTTTTGCAAATGTGGGAAAACAAACATTACAAACAACAAATAAACATGATGGCATTCAAATGTACTATGCCTGACCCATGCAAAGCAAATAATCAAAACCTTAATGCATATCACCTCCATCTTCAAGGGGCCACAAATATGCTGGACAAATTACACAACATTCAACTACATCATCATATTCGGTATTTTATTACAAATCTTTTGCAATTAATGGGTTCCTTACTGATATCTGTCAGAAAAACTGGAATATCAATTAATTTTGTAAATTATTAACAATCTAATATTGGAAATTGCAATCTATACATTTACAGCTTTATGTCTGGATTACCATAAGGAAGGGAAACAAGGTTTACATCTGAATGAGCTTGGCCTTGGTGCTTGTATCTGTGTGGGTACACAGTAAACAATAAATGAAGAATCAGCAATGAAACACTGATTTGTGTAATATGTGTACATAACATTTACAGTACAATATAGCACTGTATACAGTACATAGTTTCCAATTATAAAAAAACGGAACGCAAAACAAGTAGTTTTTACATGTTTATTACACTTCATAAAAAAAAGGTTTGGCTATACAACTGCCCCAGTGAGATTAATATCCTCAACCTATAACATTACTAAACCAGCAAATAAAACACCAGAGAAGACTAAGATGAGCAGGGACCTTTTCTTTACATGACATAACTAAGACTAACAAAGTCAAAACACTCTCTGGTTTAAGACATAAAAGTGATTAAAACTAAGACTTTATAGAAAAATAAAATAATTATCCAAAGTGCAAGCACTGAAACAAACATTTGCAGTAAGCTTGCCTTTAATCCAATTATTCATGGGAAAGAACATGGAATTTAGGTTGCTTTTAAGTAATTGTTGAAAAAAAGGAGGGAGGGAAAAATTTGGTATAGGGATAATTTGTGAAGTGTTAGAGTGAAGCTGCCCCTACCGTGAACCGAACATAAAGAGGGCAAGTATGTTGCAAACAGTTACAGAAATGCACAGTGTGAGCCTTCTAAGCATTCCAGCAAATACCTCTTACTTGTTTATTAGCATGTTTGGTGTTTGTTATGTATCCTATTATAAGCTTTCTTTACTAAATGGGAAATAAAATATGTTGCATTGCGTTCCTTGGATTAACATCAGTTCCTCTGTTGTCATTTAGCTTTTGGTCGATCAACGCCTTTGTGTTCTGGCACATGTCTGTACGCACATCGATTATTCTTAATGCAGCCTGTTGTCCTCCAGAAAAAACACTCGTCAGTTAGTTTACTGCACAAAAGAGAAAGAAAATAAATTACATATGAAGCAATGTGAAACCATATATATTGATAGGAACAATCAGTCATTTCAAAAAACCCAAACACAAATGTGTGCTCACTCACCTAACCTTCCCTGTGTCTGTTGCTGCTGTTTTAGAAGCGCCAAGATGTGTGTGGACTCTGTCAGGATAACGTACCACAAGAGATGTCCCTGCAATAGCATAACCCTGCAATCCGTACATATATACAGTCAGCCAAGACCGATGCCAAGACAGCATCACATTAGAGAAGTTTTTTCTATCAAGTATGGTGTAAAAGCATAATGACCTGTAAAACGAAACTGACATGATGCCTGTATAGGGGTATAGCTGAGATTAAGAATACGGCTTTTGTGCTCCTTACTCAAAGTCAAAGTCACCAATGACATTTTGGACATTTTTGGGTCGTATGTTTGTGTGTGTTCTTCCTTGCAACGACATGGCTGCAGAACATGCCTAAACATATTTCACAAAACTGAATTCTTCTGTAAGCTAGTTAACTGATTAGCCCAAAGTTTTTTAGTTATTTCCTATCAGACAAGCTTACTTTGTTGGCCCAAGTGATCAGGCTAACTAAGAAACTCTGCTTTGTGAAGTGACAATCCACTTATTAAGCATAATTCACACATTTACTTAAATAAAGCAGCGCTTCTGTTTGTTTTCCAATATGGAGTAATGTACAAAACAGAAACCTTCACACCTTTCTAGACATCAAGACCAAAGTAGAGAGCTCCGCTTGTCCACATGTATAGTCACATGATCAATGGATACTTACATGCATATCCCGAATGGCTTTCTCACAGTCTGCTTTGTTAATGTAGTTGACAAACGCACAGCGTCTTGCCTGCAGTGCTCGGACACTATGGACTGGCCCAATCCTGTCATTTAAATATTTAACACAAAGTGTTTTAGAATAATTATGACAGAAACTGAAAAACTGCAATCTAAAAAGGGTACAGAGCAGAAATCCACTTCCCATACACCTTCAGCAAACATGGAACTTGAAACTGTGCTGCTGCTAAAACAAATACTGAAGTGTCTTTATAATTTAACACACACTACCATATATGGATTAAAATTGCCAAACAGCAAAAACAACCGCAACTAAAACAATATGACTGAGGAAGCAAACTTACGCGCTGAAGAGCTCATAGATCTTCGACTCTGATATGGCAGGAACCAGATCCCCAACCCAGATGGGAAACAGCTCTCTAGTAGGGAAAAGATACACACAAACTGCCTTTAAGACATGTGTACACAGAGACATTAATTCATGTGTTTGCAGATATGCATGCTGGAAAATTCTTACTGGGTAGAAGGCTTGACTGCAGTGTTGGCTCTAGGCTGGTTCTGAGGGACTGTTCTGAGTGGTACTTTATGAGGCTGAGGATTTCGCTGTGTACATATCCAATCATCTTCAGACATTTCACTGGGCAAAGTGGCAGCTGCCATACTACCTACAGAGAGAGACAGGACAGACAAAATGTAAGAAAATAGCAGGGTGCAAATAGGGTCCTGTCAGAGATGGATTTAGGAAGAACAGCAAGTATAAAGAAGTGATCATACCCTGCAACCCAGAGAGAGACTCTAAAGCTTTTTCTACTGTTCCATGTATGATCAGAGCATTTGAACTCTGCTCTCGAGTGAAGCCCATATCCTGCAGGCACAGAATGAAAAGACATGTTTGTTAACAACAGCTTAGCAACAGCCAATATACAAATATGTGTGTGAAATGTTACATAGCAAAGTACTATAAAGTACTATTTGTTCTAGCACGTGTTATGCGAGTATGTAAGTGACTGTCTGAAGGCCAAATAGTATCTTGTGTGTGTGCAGAGCTCGATCACAACCCAGTTACACACACATATAATGGGGAACCTGCGCCAATGGTGGCACTCACACATAGAGTGTATTTAAGCTAAGGCATTCTCAGCTAGAGGAGGGTTGTGTTTACTAATTCTCAATAAATGTACTTTTCACCGTACTCTCCGGCTGGTCTCGTAGAATTTCCACGACATAAGCATAAGCAACAGACAAACTCTCTAGCGAAATATGACCCACTATCTTAACTTACCATTAACTGCATTATCTGTACCCTCATCAGCTCTTGAGCAGCATCAGTACAGGAGCTGTCCAACTTTAAAACTTCCTTATAGGTGAGACTAGCATCATAGTATCTCTAAGACATGGGAGAGATGTGAACATTAATATTTGGGATCTCGCTCTCTCTCTCACTCACACACACACACACACACACACACACACACACACACACACACACACACAATTCTGAAAAGCACCATTGTATACAGAATTTAGCCTTGTGCTTCAGTATTCCGTAAAGGTAACCAGCCTTTTTAATGCAATTATTACAACTGTACCTTAAGTCCAACAAGTGCTTTGCCTTTTCTGTAGAGTCCCTTAATCCATGTGGGGTTTAAAGACAGAGCAATATCAGCATCTATTAAGGCCTTTTCATACTGTTGCATTTTCTCATAACAGAAGGAGCGATTCCCAAACAACCTGTTAGGTAGACACACCAAGAGTATTTTTTAATTCAACTTGATGATAAACTGTATCTGAAGTACAAAGTAAATATGCAATGAACAATGCAAGTAACAAAAAAATGTGCAAAAACTGTAGCATAGAAATATTACCACATACATTATATGGACTAAAGTATTGGGACACCTACACATTACCTCTATAGGAGCTGTGATGACAACCCACACTAAATTGACATTATTATGGAGTTGGTCCCCCTTTACAGCTATAAAAGCTTCGACTCTTCTGCAAAGGCTTTCTACAAAATGTTTAAAGTGTGTGTGGGAACTGTGTGCCCATTCGTCCAGCAGAGCATTTGTGAGGTTAGACACTGATGTTGAATGAGAGGGGCTGGCTTCAAGGCTGAGTTTACGTGGTTCCTAAATTCCTTCACTTTTCAATATTACCATTCACAGTTGATTGTGGAGTATCTGGGACTTGTTCTCTCAGTGGCATCCTATAACAGTACCACGCTTGAATTCAGTGAGCTCTTTAGAACGATTCATTCTTTCATAAATGTTTGCAAAGGCAGCCTGCATGACTAGGCGCTGGATTTTATACAGTGGTGGCAATTGGACTAAAGGAAACACCCAAATCCAATAATTAGTATATTTGTTCCAATACTTTTGTCCTTATAGTGTGTATTCTCTGTTGAACCATACTCTGTTAATACTTACTTAAACTCTTTAGGATTGTGTTTAATAGCATCAGTAAAAAACTTCACCGCCATATCCAAATTCCCAGTTTGAGCATATGCGTTGCCCATCACTGAAAGTAAAAGGGAAAAAAAAAAAAACATTTAAGGTTTTACAACAATTATTCACTGGAAACGAAGATTACTTCCAATGTTAAACATACCTGCCAGCTCCATGCTTTTTGTGACAAAGTCATTTATTGCCTCTCCTGACCCCTCCTTAGTCTCATCATTCTGTAGTGGAGACAAACAGACAAATATATAATTTTTTTCCCTCTTAGTTCCTTAAATATAATGTCACACACAAGTCATGCATTACACGTTTGGTGCGTGTAAAAAAAAAAAAAAATTAATAAACTTTTTACATAGACATAAAGTAGATGTTCCATGAAAAATCCTATCCTCTTTCGATCTTTCCAACATATCTTAAAACAGGATTTTTTCCAAACCTGGTGCTCCGCTAGACTTTTCTTTTCTGCCCCCTGTTTTCTGGAGTTTTCAGCTTTTTTGCCTTTCCTATCAGATTTAGGCTTCTGTTCAAGTTTGCGTTTGGCAATGGCTGCTGCATTGGTCACAAAGCAGCTGTTCATGTCCAGCTCCTGAAACATATAAAATGCAAAATCTTACTGCGAGTTATTCACATACCTGCACATGTAATGTTTCCATATAAAGGACATAAAAACAACCTGGAGATCATCAGCTACACTTTCTCCATCATCGTCATCATCATCATCATCTTCATCATCAGAACTGTAACTGCTGTCTGTAGTTACAGAAGACATCTCTGTGCCAGGGTCAGGAGGTAGATGTGCATTGTTATTCATTTTATTCTTATTTTCGTGCTGTTTTTCTGCAGGTTTAGATTTCACTGTACCAGGGTTAACCTGCACAACACAAAAGACAAACATACAGAAGTTGCATTTGCTGCTTGGTACCAGTATCATACAGTCGTACAGGGTCAAATTACATATTTTGTTCAAACTGAAATGTGGACAAGTTTACAAATATAAACCATAAAATATGAAATGAATGCAGTAGTGAACCAAATTTAACTGAAAGCTTGGCTTTAGCAGTCAGGAATTACAATATAGCAGGATGACAGTGCTGTGTGAAAATAAGTTGCCAAATTCTTGTACCTTTTTGTTTTTATCTTTCTCAGCATTTTCCTTTTCTAGTTTTTCTAACCGACGTCTCTCACGCTGCCGCTGTGTGACACCAGAAACAGATTTAAACACTTAAACAACATTTAAAAGATAGGATTTTGAGTTCATCATCTCAACAGAAAAGGGTGTTTGCGTTTGACGTTACCATTTTTTTCTGTTTTTTCTTCTCGGCTTTCTTCTTAATTTTTTCCTCTTCATCTAACAGTTCCTTAGCATTTTTTGCAGCCTCCTGTTATGGCAAATTTAACACATTAAACAAATAGCTTACCTCATACTTAACAACAATAAAGTAATCACAAGAAGCACGGTTGGCAGTAAAGGGTGAGACTTCCTTTTTTATTAAAGATTAAGGTGTAACGAGTGTTAATCTTGAGTTGTGCCAGCAGCAACAGCTGACGAACAAAGTATATACATCAGTTTTTATACAGAGATGGAGTCCTCATCCTACTCCTCACTCGCCCCTCCCAATTTATCTTTTCTCATCCCATCAAGACTCATTATTTCCTTAACTTCTGAATTTTAAGTTTATCTGGCAAGTTATATTAACCACCTACTATGAGATTATTCCAGTTGGGAGGTTTTCCATCTTGGCCATCCAGATCTTCTAGCAAGAGCAACTCCCCTTATTTTCCCACCGATAAGCTATTCAGCTAACACAAAGGCTCCTTTATTTCCTCTCCTTGTTATCAAACACCTGGTTATTTGCACTTGTATAATACTTGTTACAGATGCTGCTCATGAAACAATGGACAATGCTAGTTATAGTTCTCACAACTGTTCAGTTCTAATGATGACCAACACTGAAGAATAATCACACTGACAATAAGCCTGAATCATTTATTGGTCATACTGTTTACATTCCACAATTCATAAAATCATCTTCTATATAATTATAACTGGGTTTCTCTTAAGCACAAAACTCTGACCCTTTTCGATCTGTATACAACACATCATTAACTGCGCTGTTCTTTTTAATGAGTCTCTTCATCTGAAGCAGAGCCAAGCTGATAACACCAGGCACAGAGGGAGCCTCCCTGCTCCATACAGAGAGCTGTGTGAAGATGACTCCTGCCCAATTAAACAAATCTTGTTGCCCAACTTATAAAATCTATTGATTTAGAATTTTGGAAACTTCTATGCATTATTAAAATTTCCCACATTCTTAAAAGTGCACAACATATTACACATGCAACAATCTCATATGGAATACACATGTTTAATAATTGAATTACATGTATATGGCACTAACCTCTGGTGAGATGCGTTTGCCTGTTTTAAAGCAGGCTATTGCAGGCCTTGGACTTTGAAATCCTCTATCTAGA
This sequence comes from Semaprochilodus insignis, assembly GCA_034552555.1. NCBI lineage: Eukaryota > Metazoa > Chordata > Actinopteri > Characiformes > Prochilodontidae > Semaprochilodus > Semaprochilodus insignis. Next base: position 9,489,025 of record CM067478.1, read on the forward strand.
AACTTTGGAGAGAAACCGCAGTATCTATTGTTTTGGCTGCCAAAATGATGATCATCCTCCTCATCATCATCATCATCATCATCATCCTCATCATCAGATTCCACATACTCCACAAACTCAGTAGGGTAGCCATCCAGACCTGAAAGGCAAACATAATGACAGGATGAACGTCATCAGACCAAACCTCTTGTTGAGTGTCGTGGTGAATTCATGTTGTGTTGCAATTTAAGTTTTTTTTCCACTGTTAAAGCACAATTAAATCCACTGTAAGATACAATGACACACCTTAACAGACACCCCGAGGCTTTAACAGAAATCAGGAATTTCCTGGAATATTACCCTCCTACAGAATTATTCCATAAGTACATGCATATTCTATTGCCATGGTTCAGCTTAACAAGTAAGTAGCATCTATCTGCAGATCTGCACTACCACAACTTTAGCTTTCACAGCTCAGACCTTTTCAGTTCTCCATACCATCAATTGGAACTTCAGACACACTTTTGGCTCAGAGTAGATTTAAGATTCAAGAATTTGTCATATTCTCAGAGAAACAAGCTGTTGCACAATGAAATTCTTACTCTGCACTTACACATGCTAACAATTACAATATAAATACTAAGTACTGAATAGAGAAGCACAAAAAGAAGATTAGAGAAAAAGAAAGTATATATATAAATTAAGGAAATGTACAAAATAAATGCCATGTACTATACAGTCTGTGTGCATCTGTATTTAATGCAAGTCTGAAGGTACAGGCACGGATCATATGTACAATATGCAATATTAGTGCAAATGACAGTACTGTGCAATGGCAGCCAATTATTATTACCAATTAACTATCCCTAACAAGTACACATGTATTCATACAAAAAGTGTACATAATACCATATAAAATTATAATACTGTTACTTGTATAGACGTGATACGTTGAATCACCAGTGTATGTACAAACAAAAAAAATCCATTCATATTTATAGTAATGCCTTTTGGTTATGTCCGTACTAAAGTATATCTGGGTGCGACGGCTGCCATTAAACATTCCTGATTAGCCCCTCATTCACACAACCAATCTCTCCGGCTCAAACACCACACAAACGTACTTTTATTTCATCATGGCAGGCTGAATCATAAACGGCTCCATACTTCCTATGTGGTGCACTAAGTAGGTCTCAAAAATAATGTCTCTGGCACCTGAATAGTGCATAACATATCTAACAAAGAGCCATCTGAGATGCAGCCACATGTGCACAATTCTCTACAGCATACATACAGCTAGAACACAACATTTTATAACTCACATAGTGCACTATATAGAGAGTAAGGTGCCATTTGGGATTCAGCTGAAGTATTTAATGGTTTCTAACAGATGACCAAACATGTTTAATCGCGTGTATGAGAAACACAACAGAGAGCATGAGACATCTTACCCATTCCACAACTGAAACTCAGGGCATCTAACAGATTGTAGCCTACGTGTCTTCCATGGAGAAAGTCCACCATAGTCTCCTGTGGAAGGTGACATCACAGAAAAATAAACTTAAACTAGCAGATTAGACCTTAAGGTGTCAACATGTGGCATATCAAAGCCCGTAAAGCTAAACACTACATATTTAGTGCTCCAATTTGAAACAACTTGTGTGCATGGAGAAGTACAGTCACATTAGACTATTCAAGTAAATAAATAACATAACTTACATGTGTCTGCATGGGGCGTACATTTTCACGTATGCGGAAGTAATCTGAGACCATAAACAGTAGAATTTAGCACAGTCATTTTGAATCATGTACCAGGTGTTCAAAAAACATCCAGGCCCGAGTCCATGTGTTCTTCACAAGACACTGGATAATACAAGTATCTAAACAGCTACAAACGCGTGCAATACTACTCTACAGCCTGTAAAAACGATAACGTTGCTAGCCAAGTACAAGCTAAGCAGCGAAAATAAAAGTAATTCCATGACCGGGACAAAAATCGCTAGAAAAACGAATATACCCGATGCAAACCTTCAAGACAACGTAGTAACCACATACGCTTGTTCGAGAGTCAATCCTCAAATCGATCCAAATGGAGATTACTACATTGTAAACAACAGCTGTTTACCTAGCTAGCTAGCGAGCTAACATTAGCTAAAGTTTGGAAGAACTAGACCAGTCTGTGGGAATGGTCTCCAGCAGGGAAAAAAAGGCACTTACCCGGTCCAAACGAATCTCTTTTAGACATTTTTATTATTTATATATGTATATATTTATAGATTTATACTAAAATTTATTGCTAACAGAAGTTCACTCGGGTCTTCGTAACTTTAGCATTATCCGAGCCCTCTTCCACACGCTTTCTTCTCCTGCCTCACCTTTGAACACTGCGCAGACAGTGCACAATGCGCATGCGTCGTTCGTCATTAACTAGATGGACCCTCCTCTCGCTGACGGGTTCCACTTCTGCTGCTCAAAACGGGGAATCGAAACCCCGGAGTAAAAGCGATGGCCGTTTTAGATTTCCCAAGAAATTATATGTAAATATATAAATATGCGAGGACAGTAAATCCAAACTGAAACTGTATGTTGTGGCGCAAAGACTCTAATCACACACGCCAGGCTATTACACTCCTTTACACTCTTAAAAACACTCAAAAAGATTTCAGACACTGGGTTCAGCTTCCAGTCTTTATTTCAGGTTATGCTCTGGGGGCATTGACCTGGACATCGATCCGGATCAGGATGCAAAGCAATGTGCACAAAGTCTCCACCTTTATACAGTTTTTCAGGGGTGATCAGGTAAGCTCCCCTCCTTCTTTAACATTCCATTCCCCAGTTTAGCGACCACTGTCTCCAGAATTGCTTTTTACTTATCATCATTTAGGAATGCTTGTATCCAAGTGATGGATACTCACTTTTAAAAAAAAGGAATTATCTTATCCATGCCTTGCACCGACTAACACGACCAGCCACAGACCACATTCCGACCTTTATGCTTTCAGCAGTACATACTCAGAGAGGTTCTGGAAATTTCCTTTTTAAGCTTATTTCTTATTAGCAAAAGGATTTGGTGATATTCCCATAATTATTAGAGATTAAAAGAGAGAGAGAGAGAGAGAGAGAGAGAGAGAGTGAGAGAGATTATAGGATATATTTTTCACATCACTACATATTATATAGAAAGATAGACTTTAATACATATTACTAAATTGACTGGACATAAGTAAGTCTATTAGTTGTTTATCTTTTTTAGCTTCTCTTTGTTCTCTTTGCTTTTCTGTGCAAATGCAAAATCTGTACCCCCACAGGTCTAACCTTGAACTAATACAAATACATTTCTAGCATGTTTTTCCACAGCAGTTTTCAACACCATGATGTTGAAAACTACATGACAATACAATGAAACTATATTACTTCAGCCAACCTAAGGTTTCCTCTCGTCTCAGTAGCTTAGTGGCAAGAGCCAGTTCTTGCACATGCACGTTTCAACAAAGTTCATCAGTCAGTCAGTCAGTATGAGAAAATGCCTCTTCTAGGCCAGCCCGCTGGGCGGTCTTCCAAAATAAGGGGACGCTGTGTAAGATGTAAAATCAGAATATAACGATGTGCCTGTATAGTACAATAGTAAAGTAGGCAGATGCCTGCAACAAGTTTTAAAAAACTTAGGACAAAGGCAACAAAAAACAGTAACGCTTGGTGGAACATCTCACTACTAACTCACACCTAGGTTAACCGAGAACAGGTCAGTAACATGATTTGGTATAGTGTACCCCTGAGAGTTTGAATGTTTCAGATATAGCCAAAAAACACTGTTGGATGCCTGTGATCTTCAGGCCTTCAGGCGGCACTGCATTAAAAACAGATATGAATCTGCAGTGGAAATCATCGCATGGACTCAGGAACACTTCTGACAACTGTTGTAGATGAGCACAACACTGTCTGCAAACACATTATTTGTAAATTCAAAGAAGAACAGAACGCTGCCATCTTCTTTAAAATGGACAATTCAAAATTTCAAAATTCTTTTTGGAAATCATGGTATTGAAAACTACATCCTTCTAGCTAAAGAGCAGAGCGACCATCTGACTTGTTATCAGCACACAGGTTAAAAGACAACATGTGTGATGGGGCGGGAGCGCATTAGTCCACATGGCATAAGTAACTTGCAAATCAGTTAATGCTGAACGATATATATGGGTGTTGGAGCAACATTTGCTGCCATCCAAACTAACTCTTTTTCAGGGAAGGCCTTGTTTGTTCCAGCATGACAATGAACCACATTCTGCACATATTATAACAACTTGGCACCATAGTAAAATAGTCTGGGTGCTAAACTTGCCAGCCTGCAGTCCGGAGCTGTCACCCATTGAAAACATTTGAAGCCTTTTAAGGAGCAAAATATGACAAAGGAGACCCTGAAGTGTGGAAATCGCTAAAATCCTATATCAAGCAAGAACTGAGAAACATTTCACTTTCAAAACCACTGCAGTTGGTCTCCTCAGTTCCCAAACGCTTACAGAGTGTTGTTAAATGAGGACAGTGGTAAATATGAAATACTGAAACATGTTGCTGGCATTAGACTCAAAATGGTCATAACAAGTTCTCAGTTACAATGTTTAGTATAGTGTCTTTGTACTGTTTACAATTAAATATAGAGTTTAGCACACACAAGATTAGCGATTGTTGCACTGTTTTATTCACTTTTTGCACATCGTCCCGACTATTATTAAAAAGGGATGTATAATAATAATAATCATAATAATTATTATATTTATTAATATATTATATTAAAAACATAAAATATTATATTATTATTATTATTATGGTGGTGGTGATTATTATTATTATGGTGGTGGTGGTGATTATTATTGTTGTTGTTTGTTTTTGTTGGTATCATAATCATTATTAGATGGTTATATAGGTCTCCAACTGCTTTAATATATCCCGCGCGAAGTGGCGGTAGACGTTGCACACGGAGCAGCTTCAGGTTTGGCTTGGTTCCAAAATAAAAGCTCTGCTCACTACCACACTTACAGTCCGGCCCTTGTTACTTGCTTAACACCCTGTACGAGACAAATCTGTATCGGGAAAAAGAAAGTGGCTATTAACACTGGGATATTAGTTTACGAATCAGAACAGAAAGTGGACGGTACCATCATAAATGTACAAAATCTGCGTCTGGCAGCTGCTGTAGAGAAGAGAGGCTTTGTGCAAAGTGTGCTTTCTGTGTTTGCTGTGTCTCTGGCTCAGTCTGTGCTTCTTGTGCGCAGGCGTGAAAACGTCAGTTATTCTCATAGAAACCAGAGACGGTTAGTAGAGGCACTGAAACAACAACAATGGAGCCCCTTCAGGAGAGGGAGGACGGGGCTAGCCTGAACACTGTGAGTGATTTAAACAAAGTGAATAGAGGAAGGTTTACCTTTTAAGCAGTCTTTCGTGTTTATCAGGGGCTTTTTGAAGAGTTGTGCTTCACAAATGGTTTCCCGCCGGCTAGATAACTTAACCAGCTAACGGTAGATGACCTAGCTAGCTAGTTAGCAACAAGTGCCGAGATATACAGTGAGTAACGTTATACTACATACACTAGTTTGCCTGATTAGACCAATTAGATAACGGTATAGTAAAATAGGTAGGTTAGGTAATGTCTTTTCCGATGAATGAAGAAGACGTCCAATGTTTGGATAAACCGCAAAAAGGTTGCTTTTTTCGTGCCTCTGAAGAAGCTAACTAGCTAATTAGCTCGGTCCTAGTTAGCCTGTGTTCCGATTAACTAGAAAGCTGACTTTGTCAGTACATTGAGTAGATATTCGGCGCCTGCATGGACATTATTACATCTGCTGACAAAATCGAACTTTGCTTTATGCACGTATTAAATTGAGAGATCTGCGCTCTTTGTAGTAATGTAGTAACGCCAAATAGTAACGTCAACAGCTACATACTATTGGTAAACACCAACCTTGTTTTGCCAAACCCTGTCTTTGCCAAATAGTGCTAAACAACATGACTCCCTGTCTTTGCAAATCCTCAGCTATGCCATCTTGGTGGTTTTGTTGTCAGCAGGCATTGTTGGGTGATTTACCATGGGAGATGATCTACATACTTTAGGAAACGTAATACTATAATATTCTGTGCGTACAATGAAACCCTACTATAGATACACTAACGTCTGCATGCAGATGGAGTTTAGTGCGTATCTCAAGGATTCAAGGCTGTGTGTTAATATATTTTTTGCAGCTCATTCAAAATCGTGTTATTGACTTCTGTGTGCAGCCACCACCGTTAACCACATCATTCTTGCAATCTCAACTAAGGTTTTTTTCAGTAACCATTCTTTGTAATTCTGGCATCTACTGACATGTTCAGGAAGGAGTTAGCTTGTTTTTGAAACATTTATTGCTTGTGTTTGCACTAGTTCAATGACATTATTAGGTGTGTGTATAGTGTTGTAGTTACATGTACTGTTTTCGTTTCGTTCAATATAAACAGTTACATGTATACACTTTGCTGCATCATTTGTTGCAGCAATAATGTCCACAGAGAATTTATCTGAAACACTGGCCACAATATAGTTTGAAAAGAACTGTGATGATGTGCAAACACACATTGGTTTTTCAGTACTTTGGATTTATAAGTTAACTAATAATAACTTGTAATAACTTCTAATAATAATATTGTTTTATATATTTAAAATGTATTATATGTATGTATTAAAATTTAAAATTGTATTATCCATCCTGTATAGACATTGCTGGTTTATTTTATTTATAGAATTTTAGTTTACCTAACATAACATAAACATTGGCAAGATAAAACCCACTCCCTACCCACACCAAGGCCACAACAGGAGAGAGACAAAAAACATTTATATAGTATGATTGCAGACAATAGGCTGCCCGACCTATAAATTGTTCAGTAATGCTTTGAATAGGGATATTGTATAACGTTATGTGTCATTGGATCCACAAGGCTCTCATTTATATGACAGCATGTATAAGAAATTATATCAAGTGAAGGACTGTACTGTCAACAAATAAAAATCTATATATCCCAGGAACTACTCTGATTATATCTAATTTAGGAACCACTCTGATTATATCTAATTTAGGAACTACTCTGATTATATCTAATTTTAGTGAAATCATGGAAAGTGCTTTCTTAACCCAGGGCTTAAAAGAGGGAGGTTTACTGATTTTCATTGCCAAAGAATTAACCTTAGAGCCAGCAGCATCACAAATGTTAGCCATTAAGTTGTTAAGTTGTTTCTCCAGTTCGCCCTGCACAATGCAGTATGTTGTTTCAGCATCATCACAATGTGCACATGTGTCATGTAAGGCAAATTAATGAAAACATGTCAAGCTACAACTTTTATCTGCTTGATACAAAAGAAAAACTTGCATGGTTCTCATTTTCCATAACCAGAGAATTATGTCTGATATATATTTGACTTAACTTTCAAGAAAGAGTGGTTTGCACTCACAGTCTTCAGAGTAAAACACCATTTTTTAGCTTTTTAAAAACATTTTTATGCAGATACATTCCCTTCCAAAATCGGTCCAGTCTTTCTTGAATAATTATTTTTTCAGGGTAGAGCTGTTTAAGTCATCTGGTGAAAACTCCTTTATTTTTTCAGAACACAATGTATATATCACAGAAAGAAAATCATTTTGCATTGTCAGTTTTGTCCAATATTGTGCAGGTCGACCTGCAACAGAGACACCCCAAACACAGCAATTTTGGGGCTGTCCCACAGGAAATACCGGGGTGTATACACATTTCCATTTTCAATTACCTGTGAATGAATACTGATAATGTGTATTGATGATAAAGGAAACTGGAGATTTAATAAAAAAATGCCAAACTAAGAGCAATATAATATAAGGAATATATCATTTTCATTATAAGGTTAGATCGCATGGAATTTAAGTCAACATGGTGATACTGTTCAAAATCTGTTGGTGTATTGTCAGCTGGGTCATTCATTTTATAAACTCCTGGAAATTGCTATGTTGCATATTTGTATGGTTTTGCCTTGGGTTCATGATTATTTGTTCAGATTTTTAGAAGAGCTTTGAGTGTTTAGTTGTATAGATGTCAGGGTTTTAAACTTTTAAGTGATTGTGTTTTTTTTTTTATTATTATAGGGACTGGAGTCATGGCACCAGCTCCCAGCAGAGGAGGATTCCAGTCAGTTTTTAGGACACGCATCTGAAGGACAACTGTCCATCATGGGTGATTCAAGAACACAGCGAGAATCTTTGCAGCTAGGTAAACCCAAGTCTAACCACTGCTGCCACACTAAATAACTGCATTTGTCTCTTGTGTAAAGGACAACATTGTCACTCTAAGCTTTTTATGGTATTATGTTGATATTTTTCTCCACTTTGGCAGAACTTCAAGATAGCCGTCTGACACCTGCACTGACACTGATTCCCAAAGGGAAGAGCCTCATTCTTTCTGAGTCCACTCTCCTGCATCAGACAGATTCAGAATTTGTCCCCTTGAGGTACTGTATTCAAATGAAGTAAGTGTAATGTATACCTTTGTCTGTTGTTGTATCGAATATTCTAAGGCTTTTCTATTTGTGTGTTAAGGGGGTATCCTGATCTGTCCATTGCCTCTGGGAGAAACCTTTATATGTCACACCAGGATGTGGAATCCAGCTTTCCAAATGTGTCACATGAACTGTCTCAGCATCCTTTGGGAGTGACTGCTGCCATTTCTGAAGGTGGCAGCAGCTGCTGCTCACTTTCACAGCACAGTCTGTCACCCAGTAGCCATTACCAGGTGACACAGGTTCATGATGTGGATCAAGGGAGTGTACTGAAGAACGATCATGGAACACAGATGGCTGGAAAGGAAAAAGCTGGTGCTGATTTGAATACAGGGGAAGCTGCTGTGTGTGCTTTTAGTGATGATGGCGATCCTGCTCATCCTTTACTGGTGCACCTAGAAAAAAATGTTGGTGTAGCTAGTAGCAGTGCAGTCTCCTCTGCCTCTGACACTGCCCTCAGTCAAACTGAAGCCGTCCTAATACAACAGCACTCTTCCCAAAACAAGTCGAAACACATTGATCTTACCTGTACCTCTGCAGAGGAGCCAAGGTCCAGACCATCTGGGGGTAGAGAGCAGCCACAAGGTGGCTCCTTATCATCACCATCCCAAAGAAAGACCACAGGAAATGTTGTTGTGTCAGTTTCCTCTCAGATATCCCCAACCTCAAATATTACTGTTCGCTCCTCAAGCATGCAACCAGACTGCACCACTGACCCAACCCACGGACTGCTCCTGCCTAACAGCCACAGTGAGGCCACAGTCTCTGCTCCAGGAAATATAAGCCAAAGTGATACCAGAGATACTTCAAGTGTACTTTTTGTGACTCCAGCCAGTGGAACCAGTCTTTATGTGCCAGGATTACAGAGAGTGCTCTGGGGCTCAGGCAGTCAGACAGCTGCAGATGGTTCTTTCCTGACTTCTCAGCCTGTATCTCAGTCCACACCTGCCATGCTCCTTAATAGAGCACCACCAGCCATAACCAAACTCTCTCCATTATACTCACATGAAGAAACTGTTGCTAATATGGCCATGTCAACCCAGAGCAATAGCTCCAAAGGAGGCCAGATGCCAGCTCTCAACCTGAGCACCAGAGACCTTCCTGGAGTTCCACAAGTCACATCCTTGGATCCGATGGAGGCTGATGTCCCCCCTTTTCAGCATGAGGTTTCAAATACCCATCAAGCCAATTCCACTGGACCATATGTGCCTGCCCCTGCTTCTGCAAATGCATCTTATCCACCCAAAGTAGATACTTTTCCTTCTTCATCTAACAGGTTGTCCAAAGATCAGGATTCTATGCTGTCTGCAGGAAGAGTGCGTTCCCTACCCACCCTCAGCTACCTACAAAAAGTGGATGCTTGGAAGGCCAACCAGAGTTCCAGCAGGTCATTTTGTGACAACCTGGGTTTGCAGGGGTTTGAAGGTATACCCTTAAATCGGACAGCACAGGACTCTGTGTCTGATGGACAAAGCCTCATTCTGACGCAGCAAAGTCCCCAACGGAACAACGGAACAGCATCAGAATTTGGCACCAACATCAGTGCTCATGCCTCTCAGCCAGTTGTGGGCATCTCCGATCAGCAAGGAAGTAGCTGTTCAAGACATGGGGATGTGGTGGGAGCAGGAGTAGCTGGGGCACCCTTCTCAGCATCACCTCTTGTTCACTCCCACTCTCACTCCTCTCTTAGCACAGTAGTAACATCAATACAGCGCGATGGCGTTCAACACAACACACAGCTTCCACTCTCTCCACATCTACGTGAATCGCCACTGCGCCCCAAAGGAGATGAGAGTGAGCTAAACTTAGCAGATCAGCCAGAACCAGGCCCTGTAAAGAATTCTGCATTGCTCAATCTGGGCCAGTTCAGTGATGTGTCTTCAAACCGCAACATTTTCAGTGCCCTTTCGAGCTCTCAGGGCAGTTGTCATGGTGAGCAGAGTTTGCTGGCTTCAGTGGGCGCAGCCTCCTCTGTAGTTAGTCTGGAAGTGGACAACTATGCACCTTATTGGACTTCCAGACCTGGCTCCCCTCCACATTCCTTTGAGATCAACATCGAAGACAGGATTCCTGTACGTAAAAACAGCCTGATTTCAAATCTTTATTAAAACATTTGCTAGTAGTTAAAAAAATTAAACATATATTATGATGTACTCATTTTATGACACACAAGCTGTTGACAAACTGTTGGTTTCTCTGTAGTTGTACCTCCGTAACTTGGGAATTGATCAGTCACCCTCAACAATTTTAAATCCATTTACACCTCGTGGGCCCATCAGAGAGCCTGAGTTCTCACCTACTGATCTGTGTACCATCAAAGGCTCAATAGGAACACCAACTAAAAGTACACAGCTATCTGAAGGTGAGCATACTTTACGACATATCCCTCTTTCTCACTTCTCGGTATGCAGCACTATATAGTAATATATTTGTATAATATTATGCAAAAATATAAATTTCTGTTATGTTAACTTTTATGTTGTGACTCATTATGGTTAGTGAGTTAGCTAGCTTGCTAACTTCACCCACATCTTTCAAACCAGTCCTGGTCATGCCCATTTTGCAATCCAAACTAGACAAAAGTCTATTCTTACTGCAGCTATGTCATTGACATTTGCATACCGATTTTTTTTCTGAATCTGTCTCAAAAGATGTTTATTATTTTTATTTTTTTTTAGGATTGATTGCTTGTTAAGTGTAAGGGGGTTCTATCTAATGTGTACTCATTTTTACTGTTCTGGTAATTTGATCATTACCTGTTTTACAGTGGTGCCCATTTTCTTCCGGCAAATGCTGTCCACCTTTGAAATGTATTTCATAATCTGTGGGCTTGTCTAGTAAACTTTACCTCACTAAAATATGAAAACATTGCACATGACAAACAAGTTAGTACTAAAAGACAATGAGCTGTATCATTGTTTTAATTCGCAGAGGCATAATAGTAACATTACTCTCCAGTGCTGTAAACAAGCAACACTGCTTTGTGCTTTTTATATACTGTTTTTACACTTATTTTCAAAAAAAATAGTTGCACCCAGAAGGAATCAGCCAAAGGAATGAAACTTGCTGGGTAGGTCTGACATTGTAACTCCTGCTGTTGGATTGGTAGCATTCTTTGCAAGAGAAGTATGCCTCGCTCATATCAACACTCTACCCCTACTGCAAAATCAGCAGGAGCTACAAGAGTATATTCAAGATGAATGGGATGGATTATCACAGGACATCATTAGGAACCTGTACAACTCCATTCCAAGATGTCTGGCATGTTACATTAGCAAACAAGGCAGCCCAACACCGTACTGAGAGACACTACTTCTGTATGTGTAGCTCTATAAATATTGCCCATATCAGTCTAAATATTTCATAATTTACTGTTCCTGGTGACCTTTGTCTCCCTTCCTAGCATTGCAATCAAACACTTTTAACCACCAGGCAAGTAGATATAACAACATTTTTTAGTGTCTGATGGACACTTTAAATTTCTTTTGCCTGGAATTTTTTTGATGTGTTGCTTTTTTGTTTACAGGAGAAAGTCCTCAGAAGGAGACATTTTCAAGTTCTAGTTTGCTCTCTGTAGATTCCAGTGCCTCTTTAAATCGGAGGCTTGCCGTTCAGATGTCAGACAGACCAGCTAGTCCAGGGAGTGTCCGGATGGTTCGTTGCCCGGTAGAGACTGCAAGTGATCTTTATTCTCCACCTGCTCCTCAGGAATCTGGCACTCCCCAGCGGGAGGGTAGTTATGGCCTCCCGGCCCAGCTTAGCCCAAAGTCTGCCCCTCATCCTGGGGCCTGGCTAAAAGCTAAAGAGGGAGATTCGTCTCTGGTGGGCTCTGGCACCTTGCAAGAAATAAGACGTTTGTTGGGTCGTGCAGAGGGCCTGGTGTCTAGCCACTCCTCACCATCCTCCTCCCCAGGATCACACTGTTACTCAGAGAGCGATACATCATTCCTGTCTCTCAGACGAAATACACAGACATACTTGGACAGCTCTTCTCTGTCACTTGGTGGGAAGATCTCCCAAGTCCTGACTCGATCTTCATCTGATTCTGCCCTGAGGGAGAGTTCCTCATCCTCACGTGAACCTCTGCAGCTTTCCACTCAGGTTCATCATTTGTCCACAGAAGTTACCACTTATTTACAGAGCAGAGAGGAGAATCTCAAATCACGTGACCTTAGTGTGGCACCGAGAAGGACAGAGCCTGAGGGCTGCAGTGCAGCAGACCCAGACAAAGTGGGCACTGTAAGCCAGTCAGTCATGCAGGAGGATGCTTCCTCAGCATCAGATGACCACCTGCAAAGCCAGGAGAGTGCAGAGAATACTGGGGTAAACTCACCTGAGAATAGCCCCACCCGCAGTCCGGCAGAGGCAGACTTGGGTGTTTTGAGTGATAACAGCAGTGAGAGTTCACTTGCTGCCAGGGTTGCTAAGCTCCTAAAGAGTGAGTCGCCGGTCTCCGTGGTTACCAGCCGGCCAAGTACTACTGACCCGGAAGAGAGCCGAGCTAGAGGTAAGCAGTCTTTTGACCGTCACGGGAAACAGAAGGAGCTATTCTAAGTTTTATTATAACGGTAAATGAATACATGAATTATCCCTTTGGGTAATTTGATAATATGACGTCTTGACAGAGTGGATCATGATGAAGGTGTCTGGGCGCCAGTGTGAATCCTTAGAACTCAATGTAGAGGACAGAAAGAGAATCGAGGAGATCAAAAGAGAACTGCTGCTACACACCAAGTACACCAAGGTACAGCACAACCCAACGCCTAGGATGAAACTGATGATAAACATTTTCCATTATTTCCTTATCTTAGTGTTTTATTAATGAAAATATAGATTATTCATGTCCATAATGGAAAATACAGTTGAAGTGAAGTAACGTGAGCTTTTTCCTCTGTGATGCTGGCAGACCGCTTTGTGGACAGTCCTGATAGTATGTTAAAGGTAAAACTGTGTATCTGAAGATGTGTGTGAAACAGACCAAAGTTCTTTTGTACAGAGAAGAGCATGTGACTGAATTGTTTTCACTCAACTCTTTCAGTACTCCTTCATTCCTACTAGTGCTGCTGGTATATTGTCTGTACTGGTACTATGCCACATTGTTTTTTTTTTTGGGTGTTATGAGCAGTACCTGGAATTTTGATTTCTGGTCCTTGTTAGGGCTAAAAGATTAATTGGTTGTTATATCAAGTTTCCAGTTTGAAGGAGTGACATTTTCAAATCATTAGGTCTGCAATTTTCATTGTAGCCTATGTTAAAATGTTTTTAACTAACTTTTAAGAGGGTAAACTTTAACCTCATAACACTAATGTTCTGAACTTCCACAAGCAAACACCTATGTGCTGTAAAGACAACACGCCCAAAACTAACTGGTAGTCTGGCCATTCAGCATTCAAACCTCAGGCTAGAAAAAGTAAAAATGCCGTAGCCAAAAAACAGGCCTCATTTTATAGAACATAATCACATTTACAAGAAACGTTGCAATAAGATATTTTGCCCAAATCGTGCAACCCTATGTCTGGTTAAAGTGTATAGTGATCTTAATAAAATAAGCTAACACAGTCGCTCTCATTCATGTCACAGTGGAGCTCAGATTCTGAAGGCAGTGCCCAGTCCAGTGTTGGTGCTGTCCCGGAACCTACGGTAGGCTTTACAGCGCTGCGCAATGCAGAAGACCGTCTCTCAGCGCAGCTGCATAGAGCTACTCAGAATCCACTGGACTCTACCGCTCCACTGCCCACATCCCTCTATCATGACTTGGAGGCCCGAGTCCGTCAGATCGCCCTCCGGGAGGGGCTGAACCCCACTAGGCCTCTGACCTCCATTAAAATATCAACCACTTGCCGCACACCCTCCCCTCAGCCAGAGACTCTCAACCTGCCCGCACAGGATGACCATATGTGTGCTGCAACACAGCATGAGCACAACCACAGCCCTACAAACACATTGCTGAAATCAGCTGATGAGGGGAGGGTACAGACTGTGATGTCTGACAGAAAAACAGAAATTGAAGAGATGGGGACAATGAGGGCAGACGAGAGAAAATGTGAAGAGGAGCAGAGGAGTGAAACAACTAATCAGTCAGTGGTTCAAGATGTGGATCATAAAAGCATCACTGGCAAGGACGATATTCCACCAAATTCGGACTTAAGTTCACCTCATAAATCGCAAATGTCCCACATCCACCTTACTCTTTCACCTAAACCACAGCAGAGCGTCACTCAAAGACTCCACTCACCTGACAGTGATGTCTGCAGCTCCAACAGGCTGCAAACCAGTTTACACGTACATCACTCCGACAGACTGTCCAATCAAAGAATCTTGAAAAGAGACCTGTCATCAGTCTCCAGCTCCAGTGAAGAGCAGCATACCTCAGCAAGCAGCCAAACCAGTAAAAGTAATGACAGACATGGAGGCCAGGGCCAGTACACTGGAATGGTCAGTGTCAATTCCCAGGTCAACTTCAGATATACACAAGCTTTTACTCTACCCCAAAGACTGACTGGGTCAGCTAGACCTCTCTCTGTTCACACAGCTGGTAAGCAGTAACATTTAAAACATTTCTATTTGTTATTTTCTGTTGAGTCTAATCCTTTGAATGACAGATTCTCAGATGGATTACTGTGAATTTTTTTTGTGTGTATGTATTTCCTGTAACCGTTTCAGCACTGTTACCATATAAACCTCACGGCAGCTCAGAGCTCTTCTACATGCCGCGTACTGAGCCCGAGCTCTCTCCTGTTCGCTCTGATACCACCATGGAAAGCTCCCACCCAGGTACAGGAAGAAAAAACACACCTGCTCAACACATCAACATATACCGCATATTAAGTAGGATTTATAGGGATTTTTTTTGTCTGTTTTGGCTCCTTTACTCATGAATAGTACACCCAAGCTGTAACCTTGTGCTTAAACACTGAAACACTGCCTCCCGATCAGATGTTTTTGCTCCAGTCTAACATACAAAGCATAGGGATAGAGCAAAAATCTGGACCTTCTAGGAGCGCCGAGGACTGGTTTTAAGAGTCAGTGGTAAACTTTGTTTTTTTTAAATGTAGGGATTAAATTCTGCCACTGCCAGCAGCATCGGCAGCGTGTCACAGGGTTTACTGGAACGTTCCGTCTACTTGTGGCATCAACTGCAGCAGTGAAATGTACCAGATAGTGATATTTCAGAATGCATGGATTAGTGCTGGGCAGTATGACAATTATTGTAATAAATTATGTCACACTATAGTATGCTTCTCTGAACATATTGTGCATATCGTCAGTACTTGTAGAAGACTGACCAATAGCATGCTTCTTTATAACTGCATCAAGTGCAGTACTACATACCAAATATTGAATAACTTCATTGCATTCACAGCTTTTGTAGGATTTTTAAGTATTGCACTACTGGTTCTTTGGCTTCTCTTTTTTTTTTCTCCTTTTGTCTTTTCCAACTGCTCAAATATCTTACAAAATCAATATTATGACATCGTGTATCAAGAACATTTCTTGCAATACTGTATTTTTGTCATATCGTCCACTTCTGCCATTGATGCTAAACATGTAATTGTTTAACGTCAGGTGTGCCTTCAACACCATGTAACTTTCCTCCTACAAAGCAGCTGTGTGTACTAGTGATTCTTCAGTGTTATCAATAGTGCTTAGTACTGAGGCATTATAATAAACTTGTGCAGTACTACAAGGTGGAAAACTGCACACCTTTTTCTGTCTTCTCTCTCTCACTCTGTGTCTCTTCCTTGCTCTCTTTTCTCTTATTCTCCCTACCGCATTCTGTGTCCCCTCCCTCTTGCACTCTTGCATTATTCACAGTCTCCTTTGTCCGAGAGAAAGATGAACCTAGTGATACTGAGCTTCATCACATGCACAAGCCAGTGCCTCATGGTGCTTTGCCAGTGCTCTGCCTTCTGGAATCCAATATTGACGGCACTTCTTTTTTAGCTCTTTCTTTTTTTCCTTTGCCTAATTCTCCTTTTAGGGTCTGATGACGCGGTGCCGCCCCGCTTTACCACCGAGATTTTGGGCTCCAGAGAGCTTGAGGACAACAACATTACCCCAAAGCATAAGGAGGGTATTTACAGCAAGAGGGCCAAAATGAGCAGAGGTAAGATGCGGCCTGCATACATGCGAAGAAACTTAATTTTCAAGACATTATGTCCCTGAGTTAAATTTTTTTTTTCCTCTCTTGTTCTTGGACAGAATCCAATGCCTTTGGAAGAGGCCGTCTTGACTCTAAGGTTGCAGCCAGTGCTCAAAAGAACATTGTTGGTTCTCACTATCAGCTTCCAGCTTCCAGGACTTCTGATAGTCCTAATAATCATCAGGAAGCCATATATAATGCTGAGCAGGCCGAAGAGGAGGAGGAGGAGGAGGAGGAGGAGGAAGAAGAAGAGTTTGCCCCCCTGCATATGGAGGCTGACTATAGCACAGATGACCTGCATCATCAAAGCTATAATGTACGAAGGCATGACTTGGTACCAGAAACACCTCCTTTGTCCGGGAAGCCCATCAGTGAGGAGGAGCAAGGCTTGAAGAGTCAAGAGCTTGGCCTGGAGATTAGTAGCTCCCTGGACCACCTCTGGCGTCGTTTCAGTGAGAGATGGAGCCTGCAGGAGACTCAGCCCACTAACGAGGCAGAAATATCACTGCTGGAGAGATTGGAGCGCCTGTCCCGTCTCCTGCACAGCTCCGCTCCACCACACACAACTACCAGCCGAGAGGAAAGGGGCAAGGGCAGGAGAAGAGAGCTTGAGCTAAGGAGGGGCCAAGAGACAAGCAGAAGAGGAGAGGACAAAAAAGACAAACGTGAGCTTAGAGTTACTCCAAAAACAGCTTGGGAAGAGAACTCTTTAAGGACTGATCAGACATTGGAGGAGGAAGAGCAAGAGAACGCTTATCGCTGCCCTGCAGAGAGAGATGAGTCTGCCAGTGTCTCCGTGGAGACAAGCAGCAGCCAATCCACCATTAATACACAGCGCTTGGTCCGAGCTTTTGGACCACAAAGCGTTAATGGTGGTTCAGCAGAGGTCCCTATAGGTCAGATTCCAAAGACCAGCAGTAGTATGCTCAAACTTTACAATACAATCAACAAGCAAAAAGGAGGGCATATGTCAGCTGCCAGAGAGATAATGAGCACAGATGAATCCACGGTAAGGCATCGTACAATGTTAGGCCAAAAGTATCTTTAAACGTTGAGAGAATCTTAAAACTTTGGAAACATTGTCTTATCTTTCTTCCACAGTATAAGGTCTTTACTATGACCTCATTTAAAACCTGTTGTAGGCATCATCATATGCAGTAGTCACCTCACAGGACGGGCAATGTCCAGTAAGGCAAATTAAATCAAACATCATCAACTTTTTGACTGAAAGTCGACAACCAACTATCATGCCTGTAATCAAGCAACCGAGCGCACATGCACATCTGAAATGTAAAATTGTAACGCTGTAAACATAATAACATTTAAATGTGTAAATTACTAATAATAAATGGTCAAAAACAAAACTAAAGTATGATAAACTGGAAGTTTTAAATATTGCGAGTGAGTTCCACTGGCAGCGCTAATGTTACTCCTACCAACAAACAGACGTATGTCACATTATTCGCCACCATCACTGTAATATTTATCTGACAAGTTTTCGTCAGTATTAGTGCACAAAGATAATAAGAGAGGCCGGTGGAGATTATATCTGCAGTGTATTTTAAAACACTGTGAGAAAAAAGCCTCTCAAGTGAAAGCTTCATTTTACAATGTAGATAATTGTAATCTTTATGCTAATTATAGTGAACTATGCTGGCTGTTACTGCATAAAACTGTAAATGGACAATTAAAGAAGAAAACTTTTGGTGTTTATCCTGAAGTTAAGACAGTATTTAGAATTTTATCTAGTTAGGATGTTTCTGTAATGCTGCTTTTTTAACTGGAGGAAGGATATGATAATATACTTAGCAATTGCTGATCCGTAATAGGTTTCGTTTTAATTCAGTGCTAAGTGGATGTGGTGATGAGCCATTTATTTTACAGTAAACAACATGAATAATGAATAGAATGACTTGTTAGATAAGTGGCTTGAGTCTGGATTAATAGTGGAGTATTAAATGAATACAGTGGTGTCTTAGTGAGTCAACTAGTGTATTAAGCTTCCTGATTTCCATCCAAAGTACACTTCAGAAGAGCAGTTACAGCGCTCACCTGCTTTTGTGTTTGGTGCATTGAAGTCTACAGCTTTAAAGTTCAAGAAAGGATAGTTCATACTTAAAAACTCAAGTATAAGTCTTAAGAATAAAAAATATTGTTCCTCTTGTTATCTTCATTTGATATACAAATGTGCTGTTCTATAAAAGCAGCCCAATTGATTTAGAATTAATAATTATTTTCAAATGAAGCTGTTCAAAGTCATCTGGTGAAAATTCCTGTTTTTTCCCTGTATATATGAAAAACATATCACAGAACAAAAAAAAAGGAACTGTTTACTATGTGTTATTTTTCCTAGTTGATCAAAAACAAAGTTGGCGGATTTTTGCTGAAAATACAATATCAGCATTCGACCAATTTATTGTTTTCATTTTGATAGATTGTGTTTAATGGCATAAAATTATGATTAATAAATAAAATAATATAAATAACATGGTAATATCAGATGAGGTACTCATGTTGTACTTGTATACTAATGATACAATATCTTGTTTAATTGTGTATACTTGTGGCAATACCATACAAATATGATGTGATTGCATTAACCTGACTCACGTTATATACAATATACAATGTGAGTGCATGTGCCTCTTACTTTCAGTCTCAAAAATGTTTATATTGTTTGGCAGCTAAACATACTCAAAATGTGCTGGTTTCTCATGTAACAATCTGAAGCAGCTAGGAATGTACAATTTGCGTTACATTTTCCAACATGGATTTCACTAGTTTATACAACATACATATGGGTATATTGCTTCTGATCTACCAACACTACAGTATCACTAATACCAACGCCCTGGTACAGATGATATCACGTAGCACTACATTACTGATTCACCAGTGAAAACCTGCACAGTTTTAATTGTCATGACTAATTTACATAATATATGATATTATTTATCAAATAAAATCAAATAAAATTATATTTATTTGTCTGAACTTAAGTAGTCATAAACTACTCAAAACCAGGTATCATACCAGTGCCTTGGTATATATACAGCTCTGGAAATAAATAAGAGACCACTCCAGTTTCTTCTTAAATCAGCATCTCCACATGTACATCAGGTTCTTAATGAGGAACAGAAGGTTCGGTTCTAGCTTTACTGGCAGATACAGTGAACATCTGGTTCATAAGAACAAGGTCAAGTAGCAAACACATAAGACAACACAGCTACAGACTAGCAGAGGGCGAAAACCACTCTCTACTGACCATGATGAATGCCACCTCATTCGAATGTCACTTAACCACCATAAGATGACCTCAGGTGACCTACAGAAAGACTGGCGAGCGGTGGCTGGGGTGAAATGTGCAGATAATGATGAATTTGTATTGCCTGTATTTGTTACACATTGACCCAGTCTGTCTGCTTTAGCCCCCAGTTTTGTACAGTTTTGTGTATTTGCGCTTTTTTTTTTCTCTTTTCAGGGATCAGGTGATTCATTATCATCTTCAAGCACTTACAGAGGCGCTACTCGCTCCCTCAGTACCAAGAGGCCAAAGGTCAAGCTGGTTAGCAAAGGCATACAAGCAGGTTGGTCACCTTATGATCCCTTGCTAGGCTTCATAACCTGTAAATTAAGAAGAATAAGTGAAAAGAAAAGACTTGGACTTTAAAAGACTTGGGAAGTGTCTTAGAAGTCAGTAAACAACAGCTTTTGGAATTAAAGAAATGTTTGCCCCTTTCTACAGGTGATCTGGAAATTGTAGTGAATGGCACCCGCAGACATACACGGGACGTTGGCACCATCTTTCCTTCCCCTGGCAATGCCAGGGACACCAGGGCTACTCCCCCCTCAGCCAGCGCAGAACTGCAGGCCAGTATCCCTGCGTCTAGAACTCATAGAGCTGCTTCTGCTCAGTTCCAAAAAGTGCAGAGGAGAGAGGGGCTCCACAAGAGCAATCAGACCAACTACCCAAACGGTAGTTTTGTGAAAGGTATTAGACGCTGCAATATGGCAAAAATATAACATCAACACTGTTTCAAAAAGCAAAACTCACAAATAGGACTGTAGTGCCACAAAGGCAGAGGAAAGATTAACAGTGCAGTGATTATTGTTTTAGGTTTGCAGAAACAAATGTTAAGACGGAACAGGAGGGAAAAAATGATTTGATAAAATAATATGAGTAAATAATATTACATAATAGATAATATTTTCAGCCATTTTCTTCAGCCATTTTTTTTCTTGTTGTTAAGGTGTTTTATTGATACATACGGTTTTTCAGTGTTGTAGGGTTACTAAAACACTACGCTTTTTATGTCTTTTTGTAAGGAGTATCATGGTTTGTATCTGCTGATGAGCTGAAGCAGGATGCACGGAAGGAAAATGAGCCCCAGCATGAATCAGTGCAGCCTGAGAGTCAATCTTGGTTCGAGCCCTACGTTAGAACCCAGCCCTGGAGAGAGCTGCAAAGGGAACCACTCCGAGAACGCCATATTCAACTGGAGCGAGAGATCCCCCTTGAGCCAAAAAAACCTGCGGAGACCTGCAGCGGCAAACCTTCTGCCCTCGTCCATCTCTCTCTGCAGGTGTGTGTTTTACTGTATGTGGATATCTACAGAACATTTGTGTGACATTGGTCTCAGACTGAATAAATGATCCCACCTTATAATAAGCAACCCTTGCCGAGGGATTTTTGTGACATTTATTTATTATCAAACCACTCAATAAGCATCATACACTGAGATTATGTGAGGGTAGCCATCTCTGTGGAGTGACTGTTTTAAAAATAGTTTTATTTATTTATTTTAGCCAATAATAAACCAGCAAGTCATATCTTCCTTCCTTTCGGCCAGGGGAGGGGCTGAGCACGTTGACCGGGAAACCCCAGCGAGACCCAAAGACACACACACACACAGACACACACACACACAAACACCCAGCGTGAGTCAACCAGTGTACTTTATGTACACTTAACAACCAAACCAAACCAAAACACAACTCAAATATGAGGCTTACTGAGCCTAGTTAGTCCTTCCTCGCTCGCTCGTGGCCTGTAAGGCCCCATGTCCTTCCTCCTCGCCTCACCTGTGCGTGATCAGTGGGTAGTATGTGCCCACTTCTGGCAGGAGTGGCAGCGACTCCACCTCACCCCTGCCACAATATATATTCAAATCAAATGTTTTATAATTATTTTAAGGTGTTTATGACCTAATCAGTACTTACTAATAAACTTATTTTTAAACCATGGAACAGAATGAGGCGGGCTATAGGTATGCAGCTAACAGAATAATAAACATTACATTACTTGTTGGCTACATTAGCTTTGCATTTCCTGTGCAGAACTAATAAGGCAAACTTAAAAAAAAGTATCTGGTGGTGATATTTGCAGTAAGGGGGAAAAATGTGTGACTTAGATTTTTGCCAAACGATTCTTTTAAAACTTGGCGTGTGATTGATTAACGTTGCAGGAGGCTCTGGAGTTGCATCGTCCTGAGTTTGTGTCGCGTTCTCGGGAGCGGATGAAGAGACTGTGCCTGCTGGCAGAGGAGAGGAAGATGCAGGTCGTCTTCACCAGAGAGAGGGAGGAACTCTTCAACCGCCCATTTCCCCCACAGCAGCCGACAGCAGGTTGATTTTAAAAGCCTTATCGTGATGAATGGGCATTTAGCATTTAGCATTTTTCCCAGGCAGTTGTTACAGCTTGACCAGAAAATCGTTCTTCTGTCACTGTATGAAATGTTCTACACTTATTGTATTTATTCTTTGTAATGATCTCTTTCCTCAGCTCCACCTCCTATGCCTTCTAAGCGAGTCATTCCAGTAAAAGAGATGGTTCAGAGATCCAAGCGGTAAGCACTAATCATTAGGCACATAACTTTTACTACTCCTTTTGAGTTCATGAGCTTTTATGTCCTGAAAGAGCTTTATTGACTGTATGTGTTATCATGTGCTCTGTTCTCCATGCTCTCAGTCGGGTGGAAGAGAAAGCACATTTTCAGAGCATAGGCAAAACAGACAGAGTTAGGAGGTAGGATTGTGTGTGTTTCTGTGTGTGTGAGAGTGAGAAACGTTTATTAGCTTGTTAAAGAACAGAATGTGTCCTTTGTTTGTTGTAAGGATGCATGAGGATATCGGAATCATATCGTTCTGACCAGTAATTGTTTTTTCTAAAACAAAAAAAAAAATCATTGGGTGATATTTCAAACCAAAATTTGAAGATGTTTTTTGTATGCCAGAAGAGCACCATTAGCATTTAGTTAATGCTCATGTCTCTCACAGCACCAGCACTTGTTAAAGCAAACCCAGTCATCATAATTTTTCCATTGATAGACTTACCACAGATGTATGGACCTCTGATGTGATTCCTGTGGGTATTCTCACTTTAGCCATGCAGCAGATAGACAACTGTTTTTAATTAAGGCAATCGAATGCATCACACAACACAATATAGTGCCATGTAGCAGAGGTCCTTTATAGAATTCCAGCAAAGAGAGTTAGGTTTGAGTTAATTTTTACAATTTACTTGTATAAATTCAATGAAATGAAGCGTTAACTCATCATGCTTGGCATCAGTTTACTATATTTTAGCAAACTGTCTGTTTTTGAGCCGAAAAAGGTTAGGGTGGCAATGTTTGGCACATTAGCTTACCACTAGAATCTGTCTGTTTATCTAACAGACTGATTATCTTTCTCCATGTAAATTTCAGGCAACATGTGATCTGCTCTGATCTACTTTCTGAGATCTCAGCAAGGCTTTAATTTAATGTAGTAATAGTAAAAGGCTGAGGAATTGGCCTGTACTTGAAGTCTCTTAAGTGTCTACGTGCATCAATGCAGTGTGTTAGCCGTTGTGCATTTCTCCATTATAAACGTTTTTTGGAAGAAACACAAAGCTGTGTCTGGTGTGCGGTGCCCTTTACAGATGGCAATTTACATGGCCAATATGTGAAGATGTGTATATGTCAGTTATCAGACTTCGATATTGACATCAACATTATCGGATATCGGCATCGGCCCAGAATTCCCATATCGGTGCATCCCTTGTTTGGTGTGCTGTTTTTGAAATCAGGTGCAGTCATGGATGGAATAAGTGTACACTGGCTTTAAATAGAAACAAAAAGAGTGACTTCATCTCTACGTGCTTAACCCATCAGGATTTATGCTCAGCTGCCCGAGGTTCAGAAGAGGAAATTGGAAGAAAAGAGGAAAGCAGAGTACCGCACCTACCGCCTCAATGCTCAGCTCTTTAACAAGGTAAACATAAGGTGTTTAACCCAAAAAAAGAGCCGGGAAACTTGCGTTGGATGATTGAGCATTTTCCCCCATTCTTCAAGCTGGATGGGATGTCTGCTGTTGTCCTTTGCATAGTGGTACAGTTAAAGCTCATGCATTATTATCTTTTCTCTTACAGAAAGTCACCAATCATGTCTTGGGCAGAAGAGCACCTTGGCAGTAATCTAAACAGATACCACCTTAATATTTTAACTGCAGAGAAACAAAGAAAGCTGCTTTTTTTTTTAGACAAGTTTTATTGCTCTTAGTCTGTGTGCGTGTGTTGGTGTGTTTGTGTGTGGTAGACTGGTTTATACCTGTGTAATGTAATGAACAGTATACAGCATTGGAAATGTAATGTTACTTGTAGGAACCAAATTAATGAAAATGATATGATTTTTTAATTTATTTTACTAATGATTTTTATATTAAAAATAAATGACCCATGGAAATACACTGTATCGTGTGAGCCTGATATTTTATTTTAAGAGTACCATCTCAAGTCATGTAATAAGCTACTTAATAATGCTACTCGTACACTGAAAAGGAGATTTTTCAGAAAAAAGTGAGTCACGTGGGTTCTTAAACTCCATTGCTGTGTCCTTGGCATCTGCAGTTTCAACCAGACCTGCTGTGTGATTTTAAAACTCCCACATCTGCCACTAGATGTCTCTGTATACCAGGCTTAACTGATGAAGACATGATTTTATTGATGTTTGAGGCATGATTATTGTGAATGAAGCTCTTCTTCATCTCAGATGAAGTATGTATTAAATATCCCATAACTATAGTTACATAGTTTTGAATAAATCTTTGGCTACTTGTTTTTAGTTTAGTGTGTGATTAAGAGTAATGGAATCAAAAGACTAAATTTTTTGTACACGGTTAGGCCCAGTGACATGCAGACATGCTATTTTGTGCTGTAAATAAAATTAAGTTGTAGGAAGAGAATTTTAATGTTTTGATCTTTTGTATTAAATTTTTTGAATCACAGCCTGTGTTGAAATGACCATATAAAGCATTAACTGACAAATTTGGAAGCTTTTATATGGCAAAATATTTAAAAAAAAAAAAACCAAATAGTTGTCAGTTAGGATCCAGTGCAATTGTGTTTAAACACAGTGGTATTAAATAAGTTTTAAAGCAAAGTAAAAAAAAGGAAAGTATTTAATGCACAACTGTGTGTTAAACTTTGAAGTTGCTGGATTAGCAAATCCTGTGTTAAACTGAGATTAAACTGCTGTTGTCCCAGTGGGTTTACCATCACCAGCATATATAGAAACTCACAAAACACGTGTAGGTTCACTGTGTGTTTTTTTATTTATTTATTTATTTATTTATTTATTTTTTGTAGGTAGTAAATCCAATGGCTAAAATTGCATTGTACACATCACGGCCCCTGGTTCACCACAGTATTTTCTTCTAAACCATTCCACATAAAAATGACTCAGTCCTTAGATTAAATTTAGAAAAATTTGTGAAGTTCTTTTTAGAGTTCTCCAGAAGGCATGGCTCAGTATGTGACCGTATAGTATAGTAAAATCACAGGTAAATACAATGAATGCACAAATAACTGGAGAAACAATGAACACATCAGTGGCAAATAGATAATAATAATAGTAGGTTTGAAAAGACCACAAAAACAAATGAGTGAATAATATATCTGAAATGTAATTAATTTTGACAGTTGTAAGATGACTTAATAACATCAAAAGTACAGAACAATGGTGTAAATGTGGACACTAAATATAAATCTTTGGTTTGAAGAGAAGTATATATAAAATCACAGCTTATTCCTATTACTGCCCACTAGTCGTAGAGCTGTCTGTGTCCACTGTGTAAATATAGCTGACTATAAATAACCCCTCAAATACATATTACACGCAGCTAGCAGCTGCCCTGTGACCAGGCGGACCCTCACCATAATACGCCACTCAGTTCACCGCAGGAGTGCTTTACTGGACTTGTCAAGGTATTTAACTTGGATACAGATTTAATACAAGCTTTTCAGATCAGATGTGTCAGACAGTGAGTAGCATGATGACTTGGTATAGTTCCAGTTGCTTTGTTGTAGTGTAGTGCTGATCCTCAGGTTCTTACCACCATATTATCTCTTGTTGTGTTGCTTTTAGAATGGGGGACTTTCAACAATTTGATCAAGACTTCTACCAGTCTGAGTATTACATTGATAATCAGGGACAAGAAGCGTGTGGCTATGACGCTGGCTATCCCAGCCCAGATTACCATGATATGTAAGAATTTTACTAATATCTATTGTATTCACTTTTAAATGAAATCAGTGATCAGCATCTTGATGACTTTGTTGACATACATTTAGTTACTTTCATTTGTGTCACTACTGTGCTGGAAATGACACACCACTCAATTGATATCAGGTCACCGTTATTCATGTGATGACCCGTATCCACTGAGGCATAGGTTCATGTTCGTGTGAGGGTCTCTATCCACTGAGGCATGCGTTCACACGCCCTTGTCCTGTAGATCATCCGGCTTAAGCGTTAAGTATTCCGCCTGCTCTAACGTTTCTGTTTCACCAGAACAGAAATTCACCAGTCTTAACTGGTAGACTGATAGTGTTCAGTGTGATGCTCACTCTACCAGTTAGGAATCATTGCTGTGCTGAGATGCTTTCGGGAAGCCCAACCTTGATTAGTTAAATCAGGTTTGGTGGATAGGAAAACGTTCAGATGTGTAGGTCACCTATATGATTTACATATATTTATATGGATGAAGTATATAAACATTGTTAGTTTCAGAATTTACACCCCAGTCCATGTGGCCCGTATATGGAAACTCAGCTGCCAGTTTTGAATTAATTGCTTTTGTGATGTCATTAGAGTCAACACATTAGTATATCTCTGCAGATTCAGCCTACTCAGCAGGTTTCCAGAGAGCAAAATTGTTCTGGCCAGATGGGTTGATGGCACTTGGGTGGACCTCTCCCAGTAGCAAGATGTGGGCTACATATGCACTACATTAGGGCCACGCCTCAGCCAAAAGTAGGTAACTCTCCTTTATCTGTGCCACAAGTGGACCAGATCTGTTTTGGGATGTTTTGGCCAAATGCATGTTGTAAATATGTGGTCCACCTTTGGCTCACAGCAGATTGACAGTGCCATGTCTTTGCCAGATGTGGCCCACATCTGCTTGCTGTCTGGGTTAGCCCTGTCTATTTCCCTTAAATCAAAGGCCTCAAACTGCTTGTTGAATGACATAAATCAGCCATAAAGGCACAGTAACCAGTAATCTGCCTGTTTTATTCCCACAAATATCAACATGCTGGAAAATGTAAAAATGAATTACAGCTGTTTTTGGAACATAATCTACAAAAATGTTACAAATGGATCTCAGAGGGGCAAAAATAAAATACAAAAAATGTAGAATGTAATGCAGCTGTGATTGTAAACAGCTGTTCACCATATGATTGCCAGAGATGAAGTGGCTGCTTTCTATGCCCCACCAACGGACACACCTTACAGTGGGCAGGTGTTCCAGCCTGCAGCTCCACCTGGAGGTGCTGAGAACACAGACTCCTTTGAGGAAGAGCCTCCATTGTTAGAAGGTAAATAACATAGATGTTAAGTTGAAGATAACTTTAGCGAATTAATGTATATATCAATAACAAAGGAAAAATAATCTGTGCATACTTCCTCAGAGCTGGGCATTAACTTTGATCACATCTGGCAGAAGACTCTGACTGTGCTGAACCCACTGAAGCCAGCGGATGGGAGCATCATGAATGAGACAGACCTAACGGGTCCTGTACTTTTCTGCATCGCTCTGGGCATCACTCTTTTAATGGTATAAACGATAACACCAACTAAACCTGGTCAATTACTGATGAGTTGAATTAGGTGTGTTTGAGCAGAGAAATTATTTAACTGGGCTGAGACGTGGTCTTCTGGGACTAGAACCGGTGAGCCCTGTGCTCCACTTTTCATTTCAAATGATCTTTTCTAAGATTTAGATGAATAATTGCTGGAAGAGTGATTATATTACAGGAGTATAATAATGCATCATGATATTGCTATGCAAAACTGATGGGACAGTACATTGTGGAGAATGAAAATTCTCTGAATTGCACTATGTAATATCGTTACATTATTTGAATACCAAATTTGCATACAACTGGCAACTTCAACGGCTACAACAACAACAACTCAGCAGTCTAAGCGTCGCTAGCAAGCTGTGTAACCACATTTGGCATTTGCCAGATTCTTATCCAGAGTGACATGCAGTTCTAATCATGTTGCAGAGTTTAAATATGGACATGAAGCCATAGTTTCTAACGAAGGTACAAACACTGGCAGCAACATTTGTTGATGTGTGCCACCATTCGTCAACTCCAAGCAGTGTTCGATTTGTCAGCACTCCACTTAGATTAGTAAACTCACACTATACATGATGAAAATTTATTGGATTCAATTTACAAGAAGTTGATAACTTGAAAATAACTTGAAGTTGATGCTTATTAGCAAAATGGCCTTTATTTGTGTAGCATGGCGCACATGGGTAATTGACCCCTAATCTGCCATGTGGAGAGCTGCAGTGTTGCCCACTATGCTATACACAGTACCAGCTGCTGACTGATTATAGTCCTCATCTTGTGCAAAATGACCAGTATTGTGGATAGGGTGCATGTATAATTATACCCGTATTACATCATTATCTGTTTAGTTGTATCTTTGTGTCTATCTGTTTTTCTTGTTGTTTTTTTTTAGTGTCTGTGTTTACTCCCCCTTCGCAGGCAGGGAAGGCCCATTTTGGCTATGTGTATGGCATCAGTGCACTGGGCTGTGTTGGCATGTATACACTGCTGAATCTGATGAGCACATACACCATATCCTACGGATGTGTGGCCAGTGTATTGGGATACTGTCTACTGCCAATGGTAGCTCTCTCTGCGTTCGCCGTTGTTCACTCGCTACAGTGAGTAACTCCCACCACAGTGATCACAAAAACATCTACAAGTTTAATGTAATGGAGCAATCCAATCCAGTCAACCAGCAATATCTTCAAAACTTATTGGTTAGTTCCTACGTACAAATAGGATTTCCAGTCTACAGTATGTTGTGTTGTTAACACATCCTGTAGCTCTCCCACACTGTCTGAACCACATACTCAGCATTTACGCTAATGCTTCTTAATGAAACAAAGGAAAAGTGTCACTGTAACCAGATGGATTTTCCAGATTCTTGGCTGGTGTGTAATGAAGTTGTTTCTGCTTTGTTTCCAGAGGACTGTTGGGCACTATGCTGGCCTTGCTTGTGATTGGCTGGTGCAGTCTATCAGCCTCTAAAATCTTCAGCTCAACGCTGGATATGGGCGGACAGCAGCTACTTGTGGCTTACCCCTGCGCTCTGCTGTATGGAGTCTTTGCCCTGCTCACCGTCTTCTAATGGTCCACATGAAGGAAGCTCAGCATGCTGTCAGTAGGACCACCACTCAGTGGTTAACTGCAAGTATCTGAACCAAGGACTTGTTTCAGATGTCATTTGGAAACGTTTGCACACTTCCATCAGGCTGGTCCATTCTGAATTATACATAAAAGGAGCAAATAAAAAAAATGTTGTTTCCTCCAACTACCTTTTTAAGCTCCTTATAGGAAACAAGAAACTGTCCAAATTTGCCAAGCTCCCATGCAGGGATAGTAAGTATATCAGTGTTAGCGCAGAACAGAACCTTAATCCCAAACATAATCAGCCCTGTATTGTTAAGTAGCTTATATTTGTAATAATATTAAGCTATATTCAAGAACTTCTTAAAAGCTTTGCTTCTTGTTAAATATTCATAACAAGGCCAGATTGTTTGATAGAAACACTGTTTTATGCTTCTATCTGTCTCTCTTTACATACAACAAATATGAACTCCCTCTTTTTAATGGCTGCTGGTGGAAGGTAATGTGAAATAAGCACTCGCGTAGAATGTTGATAATAATAAAATTCAGGTAGATTGCAAATACTTTTGAGACATATTTGTAGAATTGGAAGGTGAAATCTTTTGTGTTTCATTTTTGTGAGTTTCTGATAGGTGATGACTTGAATAGCATTGTAATAGCATTGATATTAAGTAGACTGGCTACACCACTTCTACTTATTGAACCTGCCCTGTTAGAAAACATTGCTACATTGTACACTATTCTTTACTGTGCTGTTATTTCTTTTCCTCTGTGGCTCTAGCACAGGCGGGCCTATGGTGACTGGGCCCCTAATGCCTTTTTGAATCCCTTTTGTGGCTCTTTTACTGCCACGACTAGTGGGTAGTTAACTTCATATACACTCACTGAGCACTTTATTAGGAACACTTTATTGTGTCTACACACAATGTCAAGTTTATCAGCTCCACTTACCATAGAGGAGCACTTTATAGTTCTTTTGTTACAGACTGTAGTCGTTCTGTTCTTCTGCATACTTTGTTACCCCCCTTTAACCCTGTTCTCCAATGGTCAGCAACCCCTCAGGACCACCATAGAGCAGGTATTATGTGGGTGGGGGATCATTCTCATTAGGGTGTGTAGTGCTGGTGTGAGTGGATCAGATACAGCAGTGATCCAAAACTAGCCGACAGCATCCTGTGGGGAGCATCGGTGAGTGGACACTGATGTGTTTTAAAAAGTATGTTTAGTCTTTGATAACTGTCATATTGTTATACATATTGTCTGTTAAGCGCATGCATGAGTATATAAATCATTAATGGTTGTTTTTACTGGTCTGTTCCATTGTCTGTAGTTGTTGTGGTTAGATTTGTCACATAAGCTCTTGTATGATTGGCCTTTTCAGAGTCACTAAAGAGTCAATGTCCTTGTGTATCCTACAGTGTCTCCTTCTAAACCACAACAGTGTGTTTAACCAGAATAAAACCTATTTGTTAGAACCATTTCCATGTTTTGCAGCTACTTAATTGCATGCACACTTTGTTGGCACCTTGCCTTTACTCTTAATCCTCACTGGTGCCCTTAGACGCACACCCTTTAACCTCATTTCAAGGTCAGATACCTGCCTTGTACCTAGAGTCTGTGAGGTACTTCTTAAGCATGAACTGTGGATATGTGAGATAACCTGCTCCCTTTTCTTCTCTCTCTCCTCTCTCTCTCTTTCTTTCTCCCTCTCTCTCTCTTCCCCTTTCTCTCTCTCTTTCCTTCTCCCTCTCCCTCTCCCTCTCCCTCTCCTCTCTCTCTCTCTCTCTCTCTCTCTCTCTCTCTCTCTCTCTCTCTCTCTCTCAGAACAAATACTGAATTATGCAGGAGCAAATGATCTCTTTGACCTTCTGATCTTATTCATAATTGAACTTATACATGCAAAGGCAGAGTGCACCAAAATATCCTCAGAAGGTTCCTTGCGGATTTATTACAAATACTATAAATATTATCTTTCATACTCGTGTTAACTGCATGTTATGTATTCACCGAATGAAAACTACTGTTACTTAAAAAAACACTACATTGAATATGCTCATTTCATAAAAAGCAACAGAACTGAACAAAAATACACAACACACAGCTGTCTTATTACTGAAGATTCTACAATACATTTAAAACAAAATAGACATTAACATACAAACCTGAAAACCACTTGTCCTTTACCATTACAGTCATTCTTGTTATTCAGTCAAATCATACTGATGCAAAGGAAACGTTAAAACAAAGGTCATATTTACAGTGGTTTTATCTACAAACAAAAATTCAGAGATTTAAAAACGAACAGGTCAGTTGCTATGAACACTGATATTTTTTTTTAACTTTGTTGTTTGTTTGCTCATTGAATCTGAAGTAGAGCCACAATAAAAGAGAGCTCCACTTAAGTAATCACAGAAAGTTGGCAAAATATATGATTGCAGTTTTCTTTCAGGTTTAATAAAGTATCTACCTATTTATCTACCAAACACATGTTCCATAATTGACTTTAACTTTATCCTTAATCTAACTTAACTCTAAACCACCAAATGTCTTCAATTGTTCCTAGTTTTAGTTTTCCACATCATTTGAATAGTATAATAAAAATGCTCCAAAAACATTTGGAATACAATCTTTTTTCATTCACTTACATTTGAAGTCAAGAATGTTTTTTGTCTTCTCCTGTAAAGATAACGTTGTGGAAATACTGGACCTCACACACCAAACCACTTACGCAGGTTTCAGGAATATTCAGAGATTTCCCTGTTTCCTTATTTGGGACAGGACAGAACAGAACAGAACAGAATCTAAGTACACTCAAGAGCACAAAGGCACAAACAGTTCTGTTGTTTAACAACATGTCATAAATCTGAAGTAGACTTTTTCTTAGGACCTTTTTTTAAGAACACATTTAGGAAAAATACTTTAATATATATAAACCTTTAGATATCTGTGAATAAGGCCCAATGTTTATTGGACATTTGGGTAAACCTGGACATTGGACACTGTGTTTACAGCAACTGACCCAAAAAGTCCTTGGCCTCTGTTTATCATAACCCCCCTGAGGCCCCTCACTAGTGCAGGTGTGACCCTCTGTTCTGCACTGCCTTAAGGTCCAGCAGCGTTCTTGGCAAGCAGAGGCTCATGGTCTCTTTGGCTTGTTTCCATGCAGAGAGCCCTTAGGAGAAGAAATGGAAAACAGTCTTGATTTGTTAAATGTAAGTTGTCTTTGTTTGCCAGTGCACACTGTGTTCCTTCATTCAGTTCAATGTGCATGTCATGCATCATTCCTTCATGTTCTCCTTTAATGCTTTCTATACTCTGTAGTAGACATTACACACTGGCAGTTTATACAGATGCTCTATATTCTGCTGTACTAATGTACAGCTATTCTATACTCAGATACTCAGTCCATTCCTCTAGCTCATCAACACTCTTTAGTTTCCACTCACATTACGCCTTAGTGCCTTTTTGCTTTTCTTTTAAGAGACCTGCCAGATTAAAGGTCACTATTGTGTGTAATTTGACTCAGTTTAACACATCCTCTACAGAGAACACACTGATTAATACACATTCACTGTTTATTTACTGAATTTAATATACTAGAAAACTAAAAATAACATGTGACCTGTTAAATCTTTTCGTTTTAGATTTCCATTATTTGTTTGTTGCTTGTAGACAATGTGTGAACATTTTCCACTTTGAAATCCAAACAAGCATGTAATTTGACCAAATATACTCTATCATGGGTACACAACTTTATGCTTGATGCTCTGGCTGGTTTTGTGAACTTGGATTAAGTATAGTTAATAATATTTCACCATTAAATATCAAATTAAGTCCAGGCTAAGACTGAGCTACCACAGTGTTGTATAATGGTCCTATCTAGTGGAAATGACCAGATGCTTAAAAGTAATGCATGTCTCCTGCTTTACAGTCTCATTAGACTTCTAATAACCATAATTACTCAAACGTTCCTCACAAATAAACCATCTCCTGCATGATATTCAGCTCTTATTAGATGCCTCTTGGTGTAGGCTCACACGCATTCATTATAATGAATTAATAAAAGTGAAGAACGCTCGTTTATAGATGATGGAACATAAAGAATGACACACCCGCTGTGCGTAATTACGCACAGATTTAAGGAAGCTCTGAATCACTATCACTGGGGTTTGTCTCACCTCAGCCCTGTATGTAGCCTAACCTCACTGGAGATTCAGAGATTTTCATGTTGAGCGTGTTGGTCGTATAGGTATGACGTCACAGATGTTCCTGATGGGCTAGTACGAGAAGAATTCATTCTGTAGGTTTCTCTACATTTCACATCAAGCCACTCTGAATGACATTGTTTACACTCCAATAAACAAATTATTAATTAGAGAACATCGGTGATATTCTCCGAGTGAAGTTGGTGAAGTGGTCAAATCG
The DNA here is from genome assembly GCA_034552555.1 of Semaprochilodus insignis. Classification (NCBI taxonomy): domain Eukaryota; kingdom Metazoa; phylum Chordata; class Actinopteri; order Characiformes; family Prochilodontidae; genus Semaprochilodus; species Semaprochilodus insignis. Next base: position 9,522,811 of record CM067478.1, read on the forward strand.
CTAGCCAGTAGTAGCAGTTTCAACACATGACAGCCCACCTTCACGGTTGGTAGTACGGTTGAGACACACCCACCCCCTCCATACATCCCGCTTCCAGCCTCGCACTCACCCCGTACACTTTGGCCAGCGTGTTGAAGAGCATCTGCCCCGCGCTCACTTTGTCCCTCACCCCGCGCACCGTGCCGTTCTTGCTGCGGATGGTCACGCGCTTGCCGCTGAAGAGGCGCTCGTTCGCGCCGCTCGCGTACAGCAGCAGGTCGTCGGGCTCGCTCCCGCTGTCATCCGCGCGCGTCCCCGTCGCAGCGCTCAGGTGGCTGTTGGCCTCGCTGGCGGCGGGCGAGGCTGCGCGCTCAGGCTCTGAACTGCCGGTGGTGTCCGAGTCCGCCGGGTCCTCAAACGTCTCCTCCCGGAAGACCTCCGCCAGCACGCGGCCGGAGCGCGCGGACGCCACGCGGAACCGAACCCTGCGCTCCGGGCGGCCCATCTCGAGCCTCCGGGTCTCTTGCTCCATCAGAAAGCACACACCACAAAGCTACATCATTCAGTCATTTTCTACTGAAATACAGTAAAGTTTCTCTCTTGTAGCCTCGCTCGGTGGTCCGCCCTGATCGTGCGTGTGACAGGAGGGTGTCAAGTTGACACCGAATGTGTTAATATTGAATGAAGCTGATCCATGGAGACGGCGAAAACAGACTGAATAAAAAATGAAACAAATTATGGCACAAAGTGAGAACAGTTCCTCCGGAATGTGGAAAATGTGCAAGTCTTTTACACATGTCTGTGAGTATTCATAGTCCTGAACGTTTCCTCGGTGACTGAGAGGATAAAGTTATAAGCCTTTCAATCGATCCAGTCTGTGAGAAATCAGACAGTGTTACCGCTGCGTGGCGCTAGATGGCAGTGCAGCGCTCAGATCCGATTTAACGACTGCAGTTATCGTGCCGTAGAAGAAGACACAGCAGAATGAAAACATCAGTGCTGTAGAGAGAAGTTCAGCAGATACAGAATGTAGCTGGTTATGGGTATCATGCGGGTTTAACCTAATTTACAAATACATGACAGGAGGACTTGAGTATGAACACAGCGCAGCACAGTAAGTGTGTGTAGGGACTGGTGTTAGTCTGTGGAGCTGGGCTTTATGAAGCCTAAGTCAGCTTCTTATTCGCCAGCCTCTTGTTCAAATTTTCCCGTTCCACCTTTAATAGTGCAGCAGTTACATTCTGGCGACGCATTTAAGGTGGAACCGGGAAAATGGGATAAGGCGCCAACTTCAGGCTCGTCTGCGCTTCGATGAAATTGTAAATCCGGGGTTTTCATGATCACATGTTTTGTGTGGGGGAAAATGCTCCACATCAGCGATACAGTGGCCCCAAAAATTATTTAGGCATTTAACCATCTGGAAACTGTAATGAAGTTCTTTAGGTTACTTCATAAAATGTATAACAAATGATGTTTGTTTCAGAGAGAAGTTCTTTATGCACAAAGCCTGGAGAGGAATCCCAGCTATTAAAGGAGCAATGTGTAAGATGACTCAACCTGTCAAATTCATGCTCCAAACAATAGGGGTCAGCATACCACCAGAAAGTTGTGGTGTCTACCCCTATTGTGAGAAGAAGTGTTGTGAGTTCAGCATCAGACTTAATCCCTCTACTCACCAAGAGCATCTCTAGCGGTGGAAAACAGTGCCAATGTTAAACTCTTGTTTACTTTTATTTGCTGCTATATGTGGTTTCTTGACACGAGCAAGTGGTGGTTGTAATAACAGTCGCTTGCCAGGAGCTTCAGCCATCGATGTATTTACTGATCCTTTAATTAGCCTTCAATCCTTAAACTATCTACCTGGGTGAATGACCTTCAACATGATTGACAGGAGGTTAGAATACACTGTCAGGACAGTGCTAGTTCTTCATCCTTTCATGTTTGACTGTTTTGACTGGACACTAGAGTGACTCATTATCGCCTCTTGAGGCACAAAGTGGTATTACATGATAGGATGGACCGTGCCTAGCTAGATAGCTCTGCAACACAATATATGGAATTCTTTTACATACTATCAAAACTGTTATCTTTTCAGTTTCTGTTGGTAATTACAGTTAACATTGTAATGTTTTACACATTGCTCCTTTAAAGATTATCTAAAACAAAGGTGAAAACAACCATGTTTTTGAAGTTTTTCTTGCAGTGGTGTTGCTGAGCCTGTGTTCATTAATCATGAACTCAAAAATGTACAAAGGGATTTTGGATGCAGCCCTAAAAAGTCAAAGAAATTGCTTAATTAATAGTAGACCCCATAGACCCCCTATTTAAAAATGAACGTCCATCAGTTTGACATTTTGTTTGCTAAAAAATGCTTTTTGAAACCAGTGTATGTCCACCTCATCTGCTTTGTTTGTTCATTATAGGCACCACTTAGAGTTGTTGTGATGTGGAGACTCTCATATTTGGGATGTTTTTAAGTCCACTTTTTGTCTCTCGCACAGGTTAAGATGCCGCCATGGGTCGCAGTAGTGGACGTGGGGCAAAGTGTGGGGTGCCTGCGGTGGTTCTATGTCTGGCTGCGCTGCTCTGTGCCAACGTGCTGCTTTATATCTATCTGGACGCTGTATATCAGGGCAGTGCTCCTCCCTCAGCACACACACACTGTGCTCAGGGGTACTTTAAGGTGGGCACTATGACCAGCTGTACCCCTTGGCTGCAGTGTGCTGAAATCAAAACTGATGTCCGTCATCTCAGGCTGATTGGACAAGGAGCTGTGAAAAAGGTCAGACTCTTAAGTTGTGTGTAGATCCTCTCATGCTTTCTGGGGAAATTGGCGTCTGAGGTGTATTTACTATTAAGGCACCTTAGCCAAAATCAGAATTCAGGACACACTATGGCAAAAAAAACCAAAACGCTAGCTTTCAATAAATTGAAACAATTTACAAAAAAAAAACTTACTAAAGTTATTACAGTAGGCTACAGTATGTGCCACAAACTCTTTTGTTTCAGGCTTCTGTTCCTTTGTTGTATTCTGTGTATTAGACAGTGTGATTTGTGGAATCAGACCTGTCATATAGATGTTCATGGGTGTTGTACCTCCTCTTGATATTTAACATGAACAGTCAACAAGTCTCTTGTAGAAATTGTGAAAGAGTTCCACACAGCCGGCATATTCACTGTTGATCTGCTGTTGCTCAAAGTGTTTCGAACACATCTGTGTAAATCAGGGCAGGAAAGTGAACAAAAGCAAACAAATGTAACTTGCACACCAATTAAGGTGGAGCAGAATATTCAGTTTTCAGCTTTGTGAAATGCTAAGAGAACACCAGTCTAATCCGTGGCAGTTTGTTTGGACCTGTTTAATAGATGGTTCTTTTTTCAGTCAATATTTGTCTGTGCCTGAAATTTCAGTATATGCTAGTATTTATCAGACTGTTGGGTGTTGAAATTAATGGGGCTGTTTTGTGTGTTCCAGGTGTATCTGTCGGAGTGGCAGGGGCAAAAAGTATCCCTATCTGTCCTATCATCAGATCAGTATAAAGCAGATTTCCTTCATGGGGTGTCTATGCTGCGCTCACTGCAGAGTGTCCGTGTAGTAACACTAGTGGGTGTGTGTGAAGAAGATGGAGTGTTTGTAACAGAGTACCACCCTTTGGGTTCTGCGCTCACACTTGATGCTACTCTTGCTCAGGATCGTTACCGCAGTCAGAACTCCTGGCAGATCCGGCTGCGGCTGGCACTGGATTATGTTGCCTTCTTGGTCTTCTTGCACAACAGCCCAGTGGGCACTCGTGTTATGTGCGACTCTAATGACCTACACAAAACTCTCAGTCAGTTCCTGCTGACCTCTGACTTGCGACTTATAGCGAACGACCTGGATGCCCTGCCAGAGGTGAAGCCTGGCGATCAGGGGGTGAAGTGTGGTCACCATCAGCTGATGGGTCAGTTTGTTGCCCCGGAGCAGCTGTGGCCTTATGGCGAGGAAGTGCCTTTCTCAGATGATCGTATGCCTGGCTACGATGAAAAGTCAGACATCTGGAAGATTCCAGACGTCACACGTTTTTTATTGGGGCACGTCTCAGGGAGTGACGTTATCCATTTCCATCTCTTTCAGATACATGCAGAGTGTAAAAAGCTGGATCCTCAGCTAAGGCCATCAGCTCATGAGGTCCTGAGTGTATATCGCTCTGTTTATGACAGCATGAAGGAAAGCCACACTGAGATTGTCAGAGAAATGCTGTAACATGCAGTTGTATGACATTACATATCATTTATCTCACATATTGAGAGAAAGGCAAAGAGGCGTCTGAGGCCTGTGACTAATAGTGGTATAGTATATCTTGTCCTTGTAATAGTGTTGATTAGTGGAATAGGCAATAACTGATTTTGATTGTGTTTTTTTGAGTGTTTCCAAGTTTATAGTTTTTGTCTGCACACTGATAATTGTTTGAGAACAACAGGATGCATTTAATAAAGTTAACGTCATTTTCTTTTTGTCAGTGACATCTCATTTTCCTTATAAAGGTATTTGTGGTTATAAATGTTTTATTTGTGTTTTATGCTGTAAAACTCATAAAATATCAACACATCTGTGATTGTCGGCTTTTTGTACATTGCAATAGTTCGATAGTCATTTCAAATTATGACTGAGCTAGTAGCCCAATGGCCTGTGCCTAATCTCTGTGGTCCTTCTCAAAGTAACATTACATCAAAAGTGAATGATTTCATAAAAAAAGAGCCTTGTGTGGAAGGGATTCCAGGAAGATCTGAATTATTAACATGTAGAATCAGAAAGCTGTCGTGTTCAGCAAGCTGAAAATGCTACAAGGTATTCCATATCTGACAAAGATTCTTAATATTAATTCAACAATTAAAATGAAAAAAAAAACCAATTATAAAAACAATTAAAATTTGCTGGTTTGGTAGTATTTCCATGCTATTTTTACTGGTTTTGTGATATGGGTGTTTTATGGTTGCTGGTTTGGTAGTGGTTGGATATTATTTTTACTGGTTTTGTGGTATGCAGATTTTATTTTTTGCTGTTTTTTGTACTAGTTGAATATTATTTTCACTGTTTTTTTTTATTTAATGGGGGTTTTATTTTTACCCATTTTGTAGTAGTTGGTTATTAATTCTACTGGTTTTGTGGTATGGGGGTTTATTTTTACTGGACTTGTGATAGCTGGATATTATTTTTTACTGGTTTTTGTTATCGGTATATTATATTATTTATTACCGACATCGAAAAGAAAATCAATGACATCGCACATCCGTAGTGGAAACGGAAGCGGAAATACGTCATGTGTTGTCTCCGCGTATTCGCAGCGGTCTGGTGTTTATGTTAACGGGTCAGTGCGGGGCTCGTAGCTTCGGCCGACTCGCCGTGTTTGTGTCTGGAGTGCTGGTCCAGCGCTGTGTCCCGCGGGGCTGCGCGGTGAAGCGGAGCTGGGCTCAGGCCCCGAGTCTCCGTCCGTAACTTTTCTTGTTCAAAACGGCGCCGAAGCCGCCACAATGAGCTCGGGCCAGCCGAGCGACAGCAGCGAGCCAGAGGAGCCGCGGGGCGCTGCTGTCCGTCACCTGGTCGAGCTGTTCCGAGAGGAGGAGAGCGACGAGGAAGAGGAGGAAGAGGAGAACTGCTCCAGGCCGCCCTCTCCTCCTCCAGAGAGCAGCAGCGGGGGCTCAAGGCTCGATGCGGCGGGAGACGGGGCGCGGAATTCGGGGTGCAGGAGCTCGGGGATCTGTGACTCCCTCTTTTCGTGGCTGTGGAAGAGGACTGTCCGCAGAGGGCCGCTCGTAGATCCAGCCCGCGATAACTTCCGCACCATGACCCGACTTTATTCGTCCATGAGCCCCGCCACGGACTCAGTGAACCTGAGCACGCAGACGCACGGGGCCGTGTTTAATCTGGAGTACTCGCCGGACGGGTAAGCAGAGAGTCAGAGTTCTTGTCATAAAAGGCCAGACCCTCTCGCGGGGCAGAGCTCGACCCTCTACAGTCTGCTGGCAGCCCACGACAGCGCGTTTGTGTATTTTGTAGGTCGGTGCTGACCGTAGCCTGCGAGCAGACGGAGGTGCTGCTGTTCGACCCCGTTTCATCCAGACATATCAAAACGTTGGTGGAGGCGCATGAGGACTGTGTGAACAACATCAGGTAGGTGCGCTGCCGACAGCCGGCTAGAGTAGAGGAGATGTGTTCAAACCTCCACAGCAGGTGTGTGCACTAGAAGACACGACTGTCAGTATTTAAAACGTCTGTTAAACTTGTGGTCCCTGCAGAACTGGGTCACCGTCAGATGCAAGGTGTGAGGAACACAAACATTGGGAAAATGTTAACGGCAACCCACTCTCTGTCTCTTTCTGTCACTTTCTCATTCAGTCTTTCAATTTCAATTTAATTGCTCTTTCTCTTTCTTTCTATATTATTTTATATATTTTTATATATTTATGTATATTTTATTTATTTAAGTACTGCTGCTGGGTATAACTGGGTCCTTGAGTACTACAATTTCGTTCCACCCCATGTACCACATGTGATGCGAATGACAATAAAGTCTCCTTGAATCTTTAAAGGAGCAATATGTAAGATCGTATGATCTGTTAAATTCATACTGCGCACAGCTCCTCTTCCCTCTTCATTTCTCTCACAGTTTATTTACCACTCTGAAGAAATGTTCGTCATCAGACAGAATCCCTTTTTTTCGCAAAGAGCATCTTTATTGGTGGAAAGTAGCACAGTTTTAACTTGTTTTATTGCTTCTTTTGTCACTTGCTTCCTTTATTTACGTACTTTTTTTATTGCCGAGAGCAGGTGTGCAATTTTTTCATCATCCTTCTCATGGTTAGCATGCTGATTTCAGTACATATCTTTGCAACACAACATGTAGACATTTTGCTGTACTGTCAAAACTGATCTTTCTTCACATTCTGTTGATAATTTTAGTTCATTTTAGGCACAAAATTGTACACATTGATTAAATCGTCTTACATATTACTCCTTTAATTTTGCTATAATGCTAAGAGTGTTTACATTATGATTATAGCCTATAAGATACTCTAAAACCTTGAGCGGACAAAGTACCAAACTTGTGTACTTTAATGGAACTTAATACTGTTATTAAGTAACAGTAGAAACATTAATTCTGAATTTGTAGTTGAAGCGCAGAAGGACTTGTCTTCTCAAGTTTGGCCTGGGAAGCTCCTGACAAAGTTAATATCATAACACAGTACTTTTCTGTTGGATACTATTAAAATATTAAAGCAAATACATTCTCTGGTAGAGACATTGGTAGAATTCTACCTATATTCAAGAAATATTTCACGAAGAAAATATTTTTGTTTTCATGTAAGGAGAGATGTGAAATTTTAATATTACAATCATAGTTAGCAAAACCATCATGGTTAGCAGTGTTATAGCAGTGTTGTTAAAATGTGTAGAAAAACTTCAGTAAGTGCTAATACACACGCTGAAATAATTTCAACAAGCTTTATATTGAAAACCACAAAAAAATGATCCAAACGTTTTGATTGCATAAACATCGTAATAATAAGATGGTCAGTACCTTATGTAAACATATAAAACCCTTATCAAACGTGCATCAACATTAAAGGTACTATAAAGATACAGCTCTCTTCATCAGAATACATTTGCTGTAAAGTAGTGTTCAGTCATAAGATTTGTTTAATCATAAGATTTGAAGTATTGAGCTTTCTTTCTGCACTTTTTGTGGACAGAGTGATCATCTTTAATCAAATTTCCCTCTGCACTCGTATATAAACCAACCAACAATACAAGCATACTTCAGACTTGCGTCCCGTAGACAGCACAAAAAAAAAACCCTGTCACAAAATTAATCCACGCTGTGTCCTGCGTCTGCTGTTGTTAACTTTGGCTGATGCTGGACAATATTTAGCGTGAGTTGTTCAAAGCGTGCAAATCAACCATGGTTTTAATGATGATTAAAATTTTAAATAGTAATACTAACAATATGACTGTCTGTATGCATTTTATTTTTAAAAAAGGTTTTAGCCTTTTAACAATTGAAGATGGCCTTTAGAAACATTGACCCCAAGCATGTATTGTGACTGAGGACAAAGATAGTGTTTTATCTAGTTGTGTGAGATCTAGTAATTAACTGCTTTATGATCATGCTGCCAGGTTTCTGGATAACCGGTTATTTGCCACTTGTTCTGATGACACCACCATTGCATTATGGGACTTAAGAAAGTTGAACTCAAAGGTGTGTTCACTCCACGGCCACGCTAGCTGGGTGAAGAACATTGAGTATGATACGCACACCCGCCTGCTCGTAACTTCTGGTTTTGATGGAAACGTGATCACCTGGGACACCAACAGGTATGCGCGTCTTTTTTTATTTTTATTTTATTCTACCTCTTGTAGGCAGTATGTGTGTGACAGGCTTTATTTGGTGGTTGTGCATGTAGGTTCACGGAGGACGGGTGCCCCCATAAGAAGTTCTTTCACACACGGTATCTGATGCGGATGCGTCTGACTCCAGACTGCAGTAAGATGCTCATCTCCACTTCCTCTGGTTATCTGCTCATCTTGCACGACCTTGACCTCACCCAGAGCCTAGAGGTTGGCAGCTACCGTATTCTACGGGCCCGACGTGCTCCTCTTAGCACAGGTACATATGTGTGAAGTGTATGCATAATTAAATGATTTTTAATAGAAAGATCAATGAGCACACACACACACTGCCAAGGTTTGTTGTTGCTGATTATTGTGATAAGAAATCTTTTTTACATTTCCTAATAATTAATATCAAAAATGCTCAAATTTGTAGGTATTCAAATTTGTGTAATGTACAGATTTCATCAGATGGTCAAAGCAAGTTATTAGTGCTACACAGAATCACAGTGTTCTTTGGTTGTTTAAAATAGAGTTAATAACAAATTGTTTCTGTGTTTTGTATTGACAAATGATAAGAATTTTGCTTTCACCTTACACAGAAGGTTCCTCAACAGGCTCCAGGACAGCTGGTTCTCGTCACGGCAATGATAGCAAATCTCATCCACACAGAGAAGGTGAGTTACATGTTTCTATTTATTTGCATTTTAATATGTATTTGGCTATTTGGTTACATGTAGTTATTCCAAAGAATTGTTGTAATGATCATGTTTAAATTGAGAAGATTTTTTTTCCCTCTCTCAGGTTTGTCTCCCAGAAACAGCCTGGAGGTTTTGACCCCAGAGATCCCAGGTGAGAGGGACCGAGGGAACTGCATTACCTCTCTGCAACTGCACCCCAAAGGCTGGGCCACCCTGTTGCGCTGCTCCAGCAACATGGACGACCAAGAGGTCAGCCCCTTCCTTTTAACCTCTTTTCAGAGTGGGATGAAACGTAGAGGAAAACTAAGAGCAGAATTATAATTCGACATTTACGAGTTAGCAAGCATGTGTGGGCATTGTGCACATTTGCATAGGTGTATGCTGCAATAATTAACATTGAGATGGCACTAACTAGAATGTACACAAACTAGCATGTTGCCAAGCTAGAACGTACACAAACCACACAGTCAATAATAAATATATTTTTTTAATAGCGGTTATGATAATACCTCCCTTCAAAAAATTGTGTCCCCCTGTTGTATGTGATTCTATACTGAATTTATTGTTACATCTAGAAAATGATGCAGTAACGACTGCAGTGCCTTTCAAAACAAACTTGAAAGGAAGCACAAAAGTAGTAACACAAAACCTATATGAGTGATGAGCAACTGAAGTAGAACTAACTGAAGTTTGTTAGGTGCTATTCTTCTCTTTTTGACTCCTAAAATGAAATACTACCGCTCCAAAGTGAAAAGAGTAAGCAACAGTAAAGTGGTCTAGGAGCTGGTCCTATACAACAGAATGGAATTAAACCCAAAAGAGGAACTAATTTTCACAAGCTTTGGAACTGTCATCATTTTACAATTCTATTGAACAATTAATTTACCAAATAAAATATAATTACAAATGTAATAAATTGCTACTAGCATCTGAATATGTTACTGTATATGCCTTTTTGCAGTTGGATATGCTTACTCATTAACCCTTTGTCTTTATGGAAATAAGCTCACCGGACAAAAAATAGCCACCTTGCGTGTTTTTAAGTTGGTAGTAACTTCAGGCTCCTGCAGATGGTGTTGCATGGGGATGATGGGGCTATAAATACCTGCGGGGTGTGTGACTCATAGATTCATAGATTGAGCAGAGGTAATGGGTCCAAAGCAGAAGTTAATAATTGGCTAAAAGGAGTGATTGCATTTGGGCTTGCCAAAGGCCCTAGTGTATGGAAGCGTATGGTCATTACAGGTCTACCAGCAGTGGCTAAAATCCCAGTCTACAGGAAATTCTCCTGCGAACTGTGCCAGGAAAGGCACCCACAATATCTTCGCGAACTGCACAATTCTTTGATGAAAGAGTGGCTGAACACTGATGTAGCCTACATCCACAAACTTGAATCAGAGCTGTTATTGCTTGTAGAGGTATTACTTGCTATTAGGTACGTTTCAGTCACAGGTGACAATGTTTTTTGTCCGATGAGCTTATATTGCATGCATCTTTGCAGAAGTATAAATTTCACCCTCACTCTTCATTTATTGTATATACGTCTCATCACCTTTGCTTTGTTTTCCTGCAGTGGACATGTGTGTATGAGTTCCAGGAGGGAGCACCTCCACGGCCGCCTGTCTCTCCACGCTGCTCTCTGCGGCTCACGCACTACATAGAGGAGGCCAATGTGGGCCGCGGATACATCAAAGAGTTGTGTTTCAGCCCGGATGGACGGCTCATCTGCTCGCCATACGGTTATGGCGTACGTCTGTTGGCCTTTGATGAGCGTTGCGCTGAGCTGGCGGACTGCATGCCCGTGCGTACAGCGCTCCTGCGTGAGGTGCGCTCTATCTACTCTCACAGCGACGTGGTGCTCACCTCCAAGTTCTCTCCCACACACTGTCAGCTGGCCTCAGGCTGCCTGAGCGGACGTGTAGCACTCTACCAACCCCACTTTTAGCGCACACACACAAACAAGGACATCAAGAATCTTCTGGCAGATGGTGAGGAGAAACGTACAGCCCTTAAAGGGAGTGTATGTTTTCTGGGTTTACAGTGTCAGGGTTTGAATGTGAGAAGTGTAAATGAATTGGATGTTTTTAGAGGATTTAATTTTGTGTGTTAGACGATGTAATCTTTAAAATTTATAAACATGTGTGCAGTAATGAGAGAAATAGCCATTAATCCTTTCTCACAGCACGCGTTCCTGTTTGGAGTTGCATGTGGAGCGTCACAGTTGAGCTCGAGGTGCTAGTAGGATGGCAGAGTTAAGCTTTGTAGTCTTCATGCCTTTTGCTAAGCATATGACCTCACCTCCAGTTTCCGGAGCCTGGCCTGCATGTCAAATGCTGCCCTCCCCCTACAGCAGCTGGCAGCTTAAGCCAGTCAGTTCTCTTTGTGTAAAGTAGCACTGAATGTAAGCAGTCCAAGCTGTTAATGTTGTAATGGATGGAGTCTTCTGCATTTTGCCAAATGTTTTTTTTAGCAGCACCATATTCACCCTTGAGCTCTAATCAGAGCTGATTTCCTCTGTGTTTCTTACTAACTTGTCTTTTTATGTTTTGATGGGCAGCTTGCAGCCTGTGACACTAATGAAGTCATGTTTTTTGGGCTCCGATTTGTAGATAGCAGAACGCTTGTGTGCATGTGTGCCTAAGTGTGCGGTCGAGTATGCGTGTCTTTTACTAGATAAGCTAACTGCCGATAAATGATTCTTGGTTGAGTGAGTGCTGGTGAGAGTTTACTCTCTTCCTCTCTCACTCTCACACAAACACCAAACTCCTAGACTGTACAGGGACAATCAACATTGTTGCCTAAATCTGCAAATCTGTTTTTATTACTCTCAGATGTACGTATGCACACTGACAAATGACAGTTCTGAAGCATAGCCATTGTGTTCTGAGTGCTGCAGACATGGAGGACTTTGGGAGATTGTGCTTTTGATGCAGCCGTGTTAATGGTAGATGAGTATTTAACACTGTTGGGGATTTTTTTAAATGTAGCCTTCAAGAGGAAATACACTGGTCAGTTCTCTTACTGGCAATGTTTGGAGCCCTCTCATGGTATTCAACACATGAAACATCTGGAAAGAAGGAATCGAGGAAAAGGGTTACAGAGGGAGAGACATCCTCTGTTCAGATGTGCTTCACTCACTCGGTCACAAAATGATTCATGCTAGCACTATAATACTACTAAATATGCAGAGGTACAAAAAAAATAAAGTTTTTTTTCCTACTTGCTGGAGCAGTTTTTGTCTGAGTAGACCTCTAGACTGTAAACATTTGAACGTTTGAGATTATACATCGAACATAACCGTACAGCTGTATGGAAAACATTTACTTTGTTAATTGTCTGACTAAAAAAAGTTTTAACATAATTTAAAAGGAATGAAAATGATTTTACACCTTTTTATGCATAATTTCTGTTTTTATTTGCTGAGTTTAACATATTGGGGGGGTGGGGGGGCTGCTCTGTAACTTTCTTGGAGGGCACATTCTATATTTTAATTTCCCCCAATGTGTTAACATTCAACAAATAAACAGTAACTGTGCACATGCCAGAACTCTGTTCCCTGTGGATGTGGCAACATATTTCCACATAGAAAACCTATAATAATAATAATAATAATAATAATAATGATGATGAAATCATTTGTTAATGTTTACAGTAGTCAGCAATTGGCTCTAGGGCAGTGTTTCTCAACCCTAGTCCTGGAGGCCCACTGTCCTGTTTTCCCATTTCGGAGCATGTCTGAAACAAATAAGCAGATCATTAACAGCCCATTGTTGAGTTAAAGTGGCTTTGTTAAAGCTGGAAAAGCACTGAAACATGCAGACCAGCGGGACTCCAGAAGCAGGGTTGAGTAATACAGATCTAGGGCACATCTGTAATGTGTTTTACTGCATGACTATTATATAGAAACTCCAGTAATGCTGCCTTAAAGTTTCTTTGTGATAGTAGATAAAAAAGTATCTGTAGGGTCTTTTGTTTAAAATTCAAAGTTGCTGTCTCTGGCTTCCTCTGTCATCACTACACTTACACGTCTCCCTTTGCTTTCTGTTTCATCTGAAATGTCTCATTAATGAACAGATTCAAGAATAGTTGAGACAGTAAATATAGTAAAATCATCACACAAGGTGTCAGACAAGAAAGTTCTGTTTATTATTGGAATAATAATAATATGATAAGAAAACTCATTTAGTCTATATATTGGTGATGCACAAAAGTTTGGAGTGTAGAAAACCAGCTACACTCTTTGATTTTCAGTGATGAGCTCCAATAGGAGTCAGTTTTAGACATTTGCATTGGCAGTAAAAACATTCAGTGTTTAACACCTGGTCACAGGTAGACCTTTTCTACAGAGCAGGGTTGGACATTTTTAGTTCTCTCTTAATTAAGGGTTTAATTCAAAGCTAGTTGATCCTTCAGACATTTGATCAGCTAAATCAGTGGGAAGAGGTAAAAAGAAAAAGAGTGTTCCGAGTCCAGAACTAACTGTGCAGCGTGTCTGTTCGGAAGACTTTTAGTCGAGACTCTTCACTTGCACACTTCTTGGTCCCATCTAGCTCAGCCTTTCCCCAACCTGTCTCTGTAAGTAGTGTCTGGTTCCTGTTTCTGGGCTGTCAATAGAATGTAGATGTCCAAGTGTCCGTCACTTTCTCTTGGCTTTGGAGTTACGTTTCTGCTGCTCGCGGCGACGGTTCAGGATCTTGGTGCTGACCCGAAGTTTGCGCATTCGTAGGGCACGGAGACGGAGCTGCTCATCCCGTGGAAGCTTCCCACCTTTGGCCAGGATCTGCTTAATGCGTTCCTGTGGCGTCTTGGTGAGGCTGAGGTCACAGATGGTGGGCTGCAAATCTGAGCCCACAGAGCAGCGCCGGGCGACAGGGAAGTAGCCCTCCGCCCACACAATCACCCTGTACTCACCTGGGTTCAGTAAGCGCCAGTAATCACCACCAGCAGCTACGCAGACAAAAAAAAAAAACCAAGCAGAGATATTTTAGTGCCGGAGCCGTGTACACTATGCACATTCCCCAGCAAGTTCAATACAAGCTTATCTAAGTCCAAAGGCTTGTAGACACCTACTTAATCAATGTTTCTTCAGTGGTAAGTTTGCTTCAGCAACAGCCTCTGCTGTTCTGGGAAGACTTTACAGTGTAAGTAGCCACTCCAACCTCTAAAAGGTTTAGCCGATGCTTGCCATTGGGAATGGTGCCTTTAGACACTTACGTCCAGAGCAGCCAAATTTGTCAGCAGTGCTTTTCTATGGAGATTTTACAGGCTGTGTGTGCAACTGAACATTATCTGAATTAACTAGCTACTGACCTATCCATGCTCCACCCACAAATATGTTCTCTTGTAGCTACTCTTGAGTGGTTGGAAAAGCTTTAACACAGGATGGACAAGCTAATAACAAAAGTCCCAATCCTGTCAAGTAAGATTAAACCAGTGTCTTGTCTTCCTGTCTATTTTAGCCTGGGTGCACATTTCAGCCAAAGTTTGTGTGCCTATGATGTAACCTGACAAGAAAGGCAAGGGGATGTTTAAACAAGAATTAGAAATAAAAATGACACCAAATATATTTTGTAACCTTTATCTTCCTTCGGAATAGCATTACAATTACAACTGAACAAATTAAAAAAATCACACATTATTTTATTACTTTAATTAATTTTTCCCTGGATATGCCAGCTCAGTGTTAGCTCAGTGTATGGATTTCCCTGTTCACATACCTGATCTGATGTCGTGGTCCAGGCCTGCTACTTTAACAATAGCATTTCCAATGCCTTCTTTAGTGTCTTTATCCCTGATCACACCTTTCAGACCTCTGTGCACCTGAAAGAGGTAGACAGGACAGTCCATGAGGCTGTAGGCAGGACGGTGGGTTGAAGATCAGAAGTGCACTGCACCAACCTGCTCCATGTAGAGAAGGAGAGACTCCTTGTTGTTCTCCCATTCAACAGGAAGCTCGCTAGCGTGAGGGAACTTGTCACATGACAACTCCACAGTCACCTCAAAACAGTTAGTGTGCAGGTAACTGAAGTCATTCATACCTATAAACACAGACACATTAAATTAGTTACAAATGATGTATGGAACCGCTACAAATGATGTATGGAACAACTTTGAGATGTAATGATGAATTATTAATAAATGTCCTAGAAAGAATATCAAACTACAATAGAAAAAACTTCAGAGACAGAAAAAAGTTTGCAAGTAAGTATCCATTAGGAGACATGTACAGTATTATGCAGAAGTTAAAGGCCACTCTTCATTCATTTAAGTTCCAGCTATTAAGTTTAAATATGTAGTTTGTCACAGGATATATTTTCTGAGCAGATGGACAAAAGATAATCCACTTGCATAAGGAAGGGAAAAAAACAAATTTTTTGAGATCAAACAATAATTAAAGGGAACTTATGTTTTCCAGTTTTTCTCTTTCCTTTGTTATGTAGCTTTTTGTATGTGTAAGCACATGTGAAAGTACACATCAGAGGGGGAAACTCTCCTCCACAGAAACCACTTTACTCAGCTGCCTAAAACGCCTCGTTGCAATTCTCCTTTCTCTGCGTTACAAGGTGACATCATCTCGTCATACAATCCGTATTGCCTGCCTACAGGCAAACCTGGCGTGCCCTCACACAACACACAGAGATCTGCTCCAGTCTAGCTTGTAAAGGTTCTACCAACTTGTTCTACCTGACTTTAAGGTATCAGACTCTGGCTCAAAGTGATACGGCAGAACTGAAGGTATTGTAAGAATAGCCACAGTGGTGTGAGGGCGGAATTTGATGCCTCTCTGGCAATCAGAGCATGCTGGGCTCTTCAGGAGGTGGGGTTAAAGACACAGGAGCTATTACAGAGTGACTCACACAGAGGGTGAATACAGATGTACAGTATAAGAAGCATACTTTGTTTTGGGAAAACTGAAATATGTAATTCTTTTCTAGTAGAGCCCACAAATAACATTCTGCACATTGGACTTTTGCACACTACTGCATGTAGCAAGATTTTACTCAAGTACAAGTACACAAGTAATTCTGTATAATTTCTGTGGTGCTGTGTTTGGGTGTGATTTCTCACTTCCTGGGACAGTGTGCCAGTCGGCTCCATTAATGATGTTGTTGTGCTGCTGAAAGTCCTCATAATGGCAGATTCTGCGATCTGGGTTTGCCATTGCCAGATTGCTGGAAGCGTAAACAGCTGCCAGCCAGCGAAAGAAGTCGTTATCAGCAGTAGGTGTGTCCTGACGGGGGATCCAGTCCCGTGTGCAGTCAAAGGGGTAAGTGACCACCAGCTCTCCCCCGTGGAGATTGGCGCTCAGGACAAACGGAATATCCTGCATCCAGTTGATTACCGCTCGGGTCTCTGGAGCAACCTTTCACACACACACACACACACGCACACACACATCATATATGCATACATAAAAATAATAGATTCTTAAATTACTTTATTCATACAAGAAAATATTCTTTATAAATATCTGATAAAACTGTAACAGCAAGCTGAAGATCAGAGTGTTAGTAATGAAGTGCAGGCTCTGTGTTTGGAAATACTAAACCATGAACATTTGGCACAGCTTAAGTCATGATGGCTAATATAAGAGCCTGGCTGATTTGATCTCACTCTAAACATAACATGCCTCAGTTAACCACAAAACACTCCATAAAAACACTCACTGTCATCATCATACATCACAAAGATGAATTTGGTGTTAAGTGTGTGAATATGTTACTCCACGCTGTGTATTACTTTCCCTGCACTGTTATTTTTTGCGGGAGGCCCCAGATTGGGAACATTCAGCTCAGAGGAAGTGCTCACATTCTTTAAAAATCTGCCTGACCCTGATCCCCCAGTGTGTGTGCGCGTGTGTGTTGGTTTCAATGGTCTGAACCCTGAAATCTAATCACATATTGTTTTTCAGATTTCTTTGATGAACTTAACCATGAATCCAAATGAAGCAAAACAATACGAGTGGTCCGAGGATTCTTTCTAAATATCTTTAGGGATTCAGTTGTTTAGCAAGTCAGATCAGACGCATTCCTCTGCAAAATTCAATAAAGAAAGCACTTTTATCTTCTGGGACTCGGGGTTTTGCTTTTGTTCCCATTTCTTTTAGTCTTTTTTTTATTCAGAGTGGTTGGATGTGAAATGGTCCATTCTAAAGACACTTGCTAAGTCAGAATCGTTCACATATGACTCCAAAAGCGCCCTCATTGAATGTTATTGCATGAAATGGTTATGAATATGCTGCCTGAGCGATTATTTTTAGCTGCCTTATTTTTAAAATACTTTTGATATTGGAGTAATATATGCACTGCAAAACAGTCCCCAAAGAAAACGGCTTTATCTGTATTTTACCATCATCAACATTACATATAAAAACGCAGAAGACATGTGTAGGTTTACTGGTGGGTTTGGATTTTGGAAAAAAAGGGCTGGCTGTGCACTGTAAACTCCATGACCCCTGGTTCCTATCACAATCACTGTAAGGACATCTGAAGTGGTATGTTTCTGAATTATTTACTATTATTATTAATAGTCGTAGTAGTAGTAGTAATACTAGTAGAGCAGTAGTAGTATTGCTATTACTATTTGAAGTGCTATCAAGTCATTTCCGTGACCGTACTGATAGTGTTCCTCCAGAATATCCTGTCTTCTATTCAGGCCTTCAGAATTGCTTTACTTAGAACACAACAATTTAATTTAGCAGACATTTTGGAATGATTGTGCAATTCCTTTTTAATCACTTGGATTAGAGTCACAACAGTAAATGTAATATACATTATTCTAACAATTCTCTTTTATTCCAAGTACACTTGTCTTTAAAAGAATAGTTACACAAATAGTTGCACCCAGAAGGAATCAACTGGTAGGTACTTGGTGGGTAGGTTTACCATTGTGAGACATTCAAATGATTCAAGTGACGTAAGTAAGCTGTACCTGACTGACCCAACAGCCACGATTGTGGACATTCAGTGTCACAGTAGTGATGCCCTCTATGAGTCACCCTGTTAGTGCCAGGACCATTGGACGTCTGGCATGTCGTGCCATACTGAGAGACACTACTTCTGTATGTGTAGCTCAATAAGTATTGCCCATTTCAGTTAAATCAGATTAAATTTATCATCATTTATTTTTCCTGGTAACCTTCATCTTCCTTCTGAAAGGATTTGTAATCCAACACTTCCCTCTGGGTGCAGCTATTCTTTCAATGACGGGTGTATTTTTGTACCACCTTTTGGTCCATTGTCATTAACATCCACACAACGTAAACAGAACCTGGCTTTTTGAAAGGGTGTAAAAAAAATAAACATGAATAAATGGACTTAAAAGGTGACAAATTACTCAATCCGGCATCAAATCCTCTTTTTTGTTTACCCAAGAAAGCCAAGTGTGTCATACATACGGTGGCTTCAGTTGTGGTGTAGTACTCTGGCATGGGGATGTAGTGGTTGCTGACTTTCTTCTTGTCTGTCGCCAGCTCCTGGGCATCCCACATTATGTTGTTGAGGTCAGGGAAGTTATGGTTCAGGTCAATGCCCTCAAAGCTATAGCGACCTAAAGCCCAGCCGGAAAGCTCAGAACCCTGACACACACACACGCACACACACACACACACTCCATCAAATGTACTGAAGCAAATCAGTCATTAATAACATAAGTAGTGTGACAGTCTGACTTCATTTCAATCTTTCAAACATAATAAATCTTTTAATATGTTCCAGCAGCCTCCCTTTTTTCATTAGGTCTTACCTTCTCATATGCCATCTCATATCCATCAGGGTTCATGGATGGTAAGAGGTGGATGCGCGTGTCTTTCACCAGCCGAATTATTCTCTGGTTTCCTCGTTTGTACTCGTGGCAGATGTATTGCATAAGATTCAGCAGCAGCTCCCGACCCAAAACCTCATTTCCATGCATCCCAGCAACATAGCGGAATTCTGGCTCACCTATCCATAACAAACAGCCACTGGATCAGTGCCTAGAAAATGTTTTCAGCTGTGATGTAAAACTTTGAAGTATTTCAGCGTCGTTTTCCTCAGAATAAGCGATAAGGGCTGCTCCTATATTCACAGAGAAATTGTATGATTTCTCTTTCTGTTTCTTTTGTAGCTTCTGGGCCAATCTGTAGCAGTTTACTCTGGCTTTACCAATAATATAAAACACATGGTGACAAAAGTGTATCACACAGGCTTGATTGAACTCTCTTTAACACAAACACAATCAGCATGGCACCTGTATACCAGAGAAGGCCTGTGTGGTCTGTTGGAATGGCCTGAATAGAGGCTTAATATTTGATGCCAGGCCACAGTACAACATAGCATCTACAGCTACTCACATCAAACTGCACAGCTCAGCAAACGTCTGCAGTTGTGTATTATTATTTCACATATTTACATCATTTTCTACGTAGTAAATTTACAGTAAAAAGAATTAGTGGTAGAAATGTTTATATAGAATAAACATGCTTCTCCCACCAAGCATCGTAGATCTTTCAAGGGCAACTCCACCAATTCTTTCAAAATTTCTCCGTAACGAAATCAATAAGCCGTCAACAGTCATTCAGAGTACTATTTAGAATTCAAAACAAGCCAGAACTCTTGGTGTTGATACGAACCAGGTGTCTGTTTAATGCTGTTTTATAACAGTCCTGCCCAAAGTGTGGCTGGTGAGGACGTTTGATTTGGCCCACCAGAAAGGTACTCACGCCCTACCTCCGCAGTCAATGAAGGAGCAAAGGTTCTCACTGACCAACTGTTCCTAAGTAGAAATTTCTTTTTAAAAAACACCTACACAGTTTTTTACAATGATTCTGACATTCACCAAAATTCTTTTATTTGGGATTTGTTCTTAGGTAAGAACAGAATCTACGCACACTCAAAACCACAAAGGTGCAAACACTTCTGCGTTTTAAGATCATGTTATGAATCTGACTTTTTCTTAGAACCTTTCCCAAGAATAAATTTAAGAAAAAGCTTAAAATTCTGATGAATGAGGCCAAAATATCTTTTTATACAGATGTATCTTTTTAAATTCTTATTTTCCTGTTAAATGTGCATTTTGACGTATTTAAATAACAAAACCTCAATATGAAACCTACAAACCTTCTTTATTTGTACATAATTTTGTCTTTTTGGCCCTGAGCCAACCATAAACATTGGTTGGTGTGGCACAACAGATAACACCACTTGTCACTGAGCAACCACACTATGTGGGAGATTGGGGTTCGATTCCTGGTCTGGGTGACTATGGTCTGGTTTGCTATGCTGTGCTACACCAATAAGAGTCCTTGCGCAAGACTCCTAACACTACATTGGCCTACCTGTAATATGAATAACCTTGTAAGTCGCTCTGGATAAGAGCGTCAGCTAAATGCCGTAAATGTAAATCTTTGTCCCAAAGACATACATTTTGGGCAATCCAAAAATGTACACAGAATGGTTACACATACACAGCCTGATGCATCGTTTTACAATAGTTCTGAGAGAAGGTCTTTGCCTAAGATGTGATTATTTCATTTACAATCATGGTGGAGCAGCACATGCACCGTGTTGTAAGCCAAAATCTTACCCAAAGGAAACTTTTTTTTTTTTCAGATTAACCACCATTTAACCTCTATCAATATTAAGAAACAACAACAGGTGTAGATTCACTGCATAATACATTTGGATAGGAAATAAAATGGTTATATTTGCAATGAAGACATTGTGAGCTCTGGTGCCCGTCACCAGCATTATAAAGAAATATGAGACATTAAGTTTCTCTACAGTGCACCAGGTCACATCAAATCACTCTAAACTACTTTAAATGTTTACATATTAAGCATCGTGTTACGGAGAAAGTTTGAAAGTTCACCTTTAAGAGTAGGCTATAGGCTACCATGACTCTCTACGTATCAGTGCAATAACTCTTCAGTTTATATTAAGCAGCATTAATACAGAATTCAACTGATGTGTGCAGTGTCTATACTGAATAGCTCAACCCATTTGTAGAATTACACCTATCAAACTTACATAGTCATGTGCTGCATAATTGTGGTCATAGAGAAGTGACTTACCCAGTTCATGTTTTCCAGGGTTATCTGAAATCTCCATGACATAGAGCTTAAGTCCAGTGTAACTCTTTCCAATAGTGTAGATACGGGTAATGTTCGGACACTCATCAGTCACTGCCTTCATTAACTGCACAGAAAATTTCATTTCTGTGAATCTAATGTCAAGATGTGACTGTACAAGATCTTAAACATTCAGAATGTGTCTATATCTTGCTCACCTTTCTCATCTCATTGTAATTATGGTGTCTGAAGTCTAATTTGTCTGTAGTAGTCCTTTCAGGCTCCACAGGGTACTGGTGATCAGGATCTACATACGCACACCAAACAGATGAGTTATTAGAATGTATTGATGTTAATACTACATATTGCTTTGATGTTGTTGTGGGGGTGTTATTTGGAACCTGGCATAGGGCAGCCGAGGATTTCAGCCCTAAGGCAGATCGTGCCGTTCCTGAACCAACTCTGTGGGTTGATGCGGATAAACTGGGCTACTGTAGGCTCAGGGAACAGAGCCAGCACAGGGGTTTCTTGGTCCTGATTCCCCGTAAATACCTGCACAGAGAAAGACACAGTGTAACTCTGTATATAGACAAATGAAATGTACAATACAAGTTAACAATTAAATACTGTAACACATTCTGTTGTTTAACAAGCTTTACTCACTGCTTCTTGCGACCCATTCATGCAGGGGCTCCAAGTTTCCGTGTCATTACTGAACTGCACCTTATATGTAGTAACCCAGTCCAGCCTACAGACACATGCACACAGATAAACAGAAAATGTAAACAAACAAAAAACGAACAAAGATCTAAGCTATAAAAAAAAGCTTTCACTCTATAGATTGGTAGTTGTGATAGTGACTGTTGATTGACAGTGAATGCCTGTGAGGAATTCTGTGTGATTAATGAAATTAACATTCTGAGTGAGACACCGAAGCTGACCTCCAGATTGAGTTCCTGCCCTGTAGAATGACCCCAGTGAAGAGAGTTAGCCTTAGAGAGTCCAGCTGCAGCCACTGCTCCTGATCTTCTAGACCAGCACACCACGCTCCATCATACTCATCTTCATCCTCTAAACCTGACTACAAACACACACACGCACACTCACAGTTACACTCATCTCCTCCTCCTAGTTCTGGCTAAATATGTACAGTCATGAGATCATAAGTTTAGCCTATATATTTACACAGCTTTGTTTTCTAGACATGACCATTAGGGGCAAGCAATATGGATAATATTTAATATCATGACAAATCTATCATGGTAGCAGACGATCTTCCACTTAACATTAATAAAATCAATAGGTTCCCATATGATAAAGACTTCTATAAGAATGTTACAGCATATCTGAACACAAGAAACTGCAGGATAGTGCATATGTATTATAACCTACTATAAGACTGTCGTAAAGCCTGAGTAGACTGATTAATCAATGACCAGTTAATGATCAGTTATTAGTCTCAGCGTTAGTGAGCTCTTTTGAGGGATGCTCAAACTGAACAGTCTCCTAAGTAGTGAAGTTGTTAACAAGTGATGAGCGCGGCGTCAGTGTTGTAGTTGACTTGTGTATTTGTTTTGTAGCAAGCTACCCAAACACTGTTCACTGCAGTGGCACTGATGTGGTGGTGTTGGTGTGTGGAGTGTTTAAACACCTCAGTGTCACTGCTGGACTGAGAATCCTCCACCAACCAAAACTATGCAGCTACAACATCCTGTGGGCAGCATCCTGTGACCACTGATGAAGAACTAGAGGATGACCAATACAAAGTGTGCAGCAACAAATGAGCTACTGTCTATGACTTTACAGCTACAAGGTGGACCAGCAAGGTAGTAGTATCTAATAGAGTGGACAGTGAGTGGACACAGTTTTTAAATACTCACAGCAGCACAGCACACACTAACACACCACCACCACCACCTCAGTGTCACTGCAGTGCTGAGAATGATCCAGCACCCAAATAATAACTGAGAACAAGGTGAAACAAGGCTAATAATCTATATAGAGAAACAGACAGGCTATATGTGGGAGCATGGGAGTAAGCACTCAAAGATCTATGTTGCAATTAATACCTTTCTCCCACACACATATAACTTCTGCTAACCTGTATGTTGAGGCGTCCACGCTGGGGGCCTAACCCACTGCTCAGCGATGAGGACGCCTGCAGCTGGTGATCAGACACCCGCAGAGACTTCAGCCCCACTGGTGGACAGTCTGCAGGAGGAAGAAGGGGGGTGTAAAGAGTGAGCACTCATGGCAGAAATACATGAAGAGTTAGTCATTAACTGGAAGAAGGGGGCTACTTACAGAGAACTGACAGATAACTATGAAGGAAAGATTAGATACTAAAAAAATGATTTTGTTATTTATGACTTTGTTTTGGATCATTTTGTTCTCCCAAAGGAGCTTGTCTGTAATCAAATACAGACACAAGGCTTAAAAAGGGATTTTGGTCAAAAAAGAGTTTTGGAGCCTAAACAGAGGTGAAGAAACACAGCATTTATTCTTGAATATGTGTGACCTGCTTTAGTACTATACTTAGCTCATGTAATTCTGAAATTCTCTTAGGCTTAAAATCATCTGTTCAGGGTATCACTTCACTAACAGAATTAACAGTTTCTTCAAATATCTTAATATAAATTTCTTTTTAAAGATTAAAAATCTTGTGACCAAACGTGTTAGCTTGTAAAACCTTGTCATGAAGTTAAACCCTCTGTAAAATATCTGTTCAAATCAGCCCCCGAGAGCTGTAAACACTTGCAAGAAAGCAGTGCTTCTTAACTGCCTCCAGCTGTGCGGATTTAAAATACTTTTAAGTAAGTACGCAATGAAGACTCACTTCCTCCTTTTGAGCACTGAAAAACCTCATTAATGCACCATTTTATTGTGTAGCAAGCCCAAACAGCCTGTACCTGTGATTAACAGTTATTGCACATTAACGTGCTCATATCTACAACTATTATATTGGTAGATTATCACTTGCTAATTATGCAAATGTTTGTTATGCTGCTGTGGACACTTTCTGTGGAGCTTTTCACATGAACCAAAACAGTGCACGATTCAGAGATTTGAAATGACACCAGCTTGGAGTCTAACTAGCTTTTTCATGTCCGGTACTGATGCTACAACCTTGAGTATCTGCCGGTACCGATACCAATCTGACACTTTTCCTAATCTGTTTATAATACATTTATCTTTTTAAAGATTAAAAGTCCTGTCACCAAACGTGTTAGCTTGTAAAGACCTGTCATGAAGTTAAACACTCTGTAAAATAGCTGTTCAAATCAGCCCCCGAGAACTGTACACACTTGCAATAAAGGAGTGCATCTTAACTGCCTCCAGCTGTGCGGTTTTAAAATACTTTTAAGTACGCAATGAAGACTCACTTCCTCTTGAGCAATACCCACTAAAAACCTCATTAATGCACCATTTAATTGTGTAGCAAGCCCAAACAGCCTGTACCTGGGATTACCCGTCATTGCACATTATCATGCTCATATCTACAACTACTTATATCGGTAGATTATCACTTGCCAATTATGTGAATGTTTATTATGCTGTTGTGGACACTTTCTGTGGAGCTTTACACATGAACCAAAACAGTGCACAATTCAGATATTTGAAATGACACCAGCTGGGAGCTTTTTTTAACTACCTTTATCATGTCTGGACCTGATACTACAACCTTGAGTGTCAATCTTATATATTTTCCTAAGCTGTTATTAATACATTGGTCTTAATGCATTTTGCTTAACTAGCCAAAAACATCATGTTGAAACTCTGAAACAAATATTGTCCTCCCCTAAAGGAAGAAATATCCAGCACACAGCACGACTCAGTTATGCAACACTACTGTTTCTTTTTATTCCAGCTTTTCACACACAGAACTTCTGATGAGTTAGCACCATCAAACCATCACAATGAATTTTAAAGTGCAAAAAAAAACTTTAGGAAAGCATGTATGTGATAGTTCAGGGATTGTTTCGGATTATACTTTTTTCATTGAAATCCAATCCAGGGATTTTAGCCAGTATAGTATTGGAGCAGCCCTACTCCTATTCCTTTTTCCTAACGCTAGAGGTCTTCCCAAAGAAGAATGCAGAATGCAGAATGCAGACGGGTCTCTAGATAGCCTGTCAGGACCACTCACACAAATAAACACCAATTACAAACAGGCAAATCACTGTATTTCCCTGCTCAAAAAAATAATCAGTTTAGACCAGCATGGAATTAGCACTGATCCATGCTGGTTAGTGATGGTTGACCATCAAAAACTCAAAGCACATCAAACTCAACAAAGACTGGTCACCAACAAGCATCATGCTGGTCTGTAGTTTTTTTTAGCAGGGTTAAATGACTGTCATTCCCAACGCCCCCAGAATCAGCCCAGTTCAGAGAAACTGCTTATTCAGCAGATTTCCAAACAGCATGCAAAACCTAAGTCAAAATTCCCAGGTCCATTTCTCTTGTTCCCCACTCAACCACCCACGCACCCCTATCCCAACAGACTCGGGGAACTCGCCGGGTTTGCTTATGTCCTCCTTCTTCTCATGAAGCTCAGGGACCAACAGCTTCTCCTCTGCTGTCTCCTCCACTGTGGTCTTATTGAATTTCTCATCATTAAAAAACGATTTTCCATCGCTGAATGCAGTGTCCGTCCCATTGCTTTCGACGGTGCCGTTTTCAAACGATATGGAGACATCCACGAAGCACAGCAGGATCGCCAGGCTAATGCTTTGTCCGAGCATTCTGCCTCTTCAGCAGTGAGCCCAACTTTCGGGTCAAGAACGACTTTAAAAGCTGGAGCCCACAATGAACGCCCCAGTAACCTAATACTGCACTTACCGTAAAGCCTGTAGTAGCTGAAGAGCTCTCTGCGCAGATACAACCTAATATACTACCACGCAAATGAATCAAGTCTCCTCCGCAGTGCCGGTCAGTAGTTTAGTGTTTAAGGTCAATCTGTTAACATGACCGCAGATTTAGACGAAGCACAGGGAGCGTGCTGCACGAAGCACGAAGATCTACTGCCAGAAATAAAAGGGATCCCTGACTTTTCAGATCCCTGCTAGACAAAAACAGCCTAGACCAGCTGGTCACCATCAAACCAGCAAATATTATGTTTTGGATGCTGGTATGATGGTCAGCATTAATGGAAGTTAATCCATCATAGATTTTGTTCTGATGCTGGTATGCTGGTCAACCAGCATGACCAAACTGGGTACCCAGATAAACCACCTCAGACCAGCACTAGACAATTTTAAACCAGAATGGAAAGCATGCTGGTCTGTGCTGTTTTTATTTCTGCTGGGATATAGGCCCTAATATAATAAATATAACTATATAATATATAAGCTAATCTAAATATAACAATATAATAATGTGTTCAGTGCCATCCATACGTTTTATAAATCATGCAAAATACTTATCACGGCAGCTGCGGTCGTGGTGGGACAAGAAATGATGTATAAATGTAAGTTTAACCCAAATCTGTTAGAACAGCCTGTAAAAATATATGTGTTCTAGTAAATTATTAAAAAGCAGCCTTTAGAGTCCAGCTTGATATGACATAAGCTTATCACTTCCTGTTAGTAATAAACAATGTAGTATGCTAATATTGTGTGCACTAGCCTGCGGAACTCACACTATTAAGATTAGTCTATAGCATATACTGTGCAAAATTAGTGTGTAGTATTGAGGCACAGCCATTGTCTTGTTTTCTGTAGGACTGACTGGTGGCCTACTAGTACCTTTAGAAGTGGTAGTAACCTGTAACTAGTAACAGCAATAATGTTCCTGGGTAAAACTGACATAATGCTTGTTACACCATCTGAAAGCAGTTAAATATATATTTTCTCCATGAACCTTATCTTTAGCTCAAAAATATCATTGTAATCAATATTTAGTATAACCACTAGTTTTTCATTTTAAAAAAAATTGTAATTTTGACCTTTTTTCTGTCATAGTGGCGTGTTAATTAATATAAACTTTGCTCTGGGTCAAATAGACCCTTCCATTTTAAACCACACTAAATGAGCCATATGTATTATTCAAAAGCTATTTTTCAGGTATTAAATAGCTCTTTAAAACAGGAACACCTGAAAAAGAAAAAAAGAAATGTGTACGTGTGTGTGCGTGTGTGTATGGCTAGTTGAAAGGGGTTAGGTAATCATGTGTATCTCAAATCTGAAAAGAAAACAAATCCGTTTGGGTCTAAAATTTTGGTGTAATTTTTACCCTTTGTAGCCTCAATTCTCTCTGCTGGGTCAAATTGACATGAACTTTGCATATGTAATATAAACAATAATATACAGTAATAAAAAACATTGTGTTATTCAGGGACAAAAGATGCAAGTTTCACTTATTTGACCTATTTGAGTTTAACAAGGCAGTTTGGAGAGCTACTGCTAGCCGACTATCAACTGTAGATAAAACTGTACTTAATTTTGCTCTTGTACTTGATCTTGATCTGCTTCTGTTGGATTTACATTTCAGCCCTGGCAAAGCAGTGACTTCAGAGGAGGGACTGTTTATGTTAATGTTGTTGTTTGTTTAGTCACAGTGTTTTGTGCGTGAAGGAGAGTCACCATCAGGGTGAAGCATGCGACTACTGATGGCCATTTTACTAACCAGCTGGCACACCAATGACCAAGAAAATCTGAGCAACCACCTGGGACATCATAGCAAAGCCCTAGTTACACCTTTACAACTACCTGGGACACCACAGAAATGGCCTAGCAGCACTGCCGCAAACACCTGGAATACATTTGTGAACTTACGTATAGGATCGATCCTATGGATACAGCAAAGGGACTCAATTACAACCTCATGAAGAGAGTATGATTAGCAGATCTCCAGAAAGACAGAAGCTTCCAAATGAGGTGATACTGCATTGTTCGTGTTCAAAGGTCAGCACAGGTCACACATGATAGATTTACAAGACAGAAAACAAGGGAGGACATTTGGGTGACACATGTTGGGCCATAAAGGACTGAAGCTAACTTTCTGTAGAACAGTGAGAGTGGGATATGTAAAACATGCAGATTATTTAGATTCATTTTGATTGAGTTAAAGTTGATTAAACCTGTTGAAATATAAGCCACGCTCAGGAACATACTAGCTGGATGCCTTTCTCTCCCCCTCTGCTACTGCTCGCTTCCTACTCCAAAAGAATGTGGAGGAGTGGAGGGAAAGACAGCAGCAAAAGTAAAGTAAGACTTTGGTAAGACTTCCTGAGTGATACATGCTAATGTATCCTCCAGTGTTCACAGTAGGCAGGCAAAATGCCATCAATTACTGGGTCATGAAAAAGATAAGCTGGATGACGAGCAAAAAGCAGTAACTCCTGGGTATTTGGACCTTGCCATTAAAGCACATAAAAAATATATTAAAAATAAAAGAATGCTGCAGGAGAATTCTTTCAGTATCTGCACATCTGCATATTTAAAAGTGTGCATTTCTTTAGGACGCAAGAAAATAAAAAGGTTTTCTTGATCTTTTTCATATGAGGACATATAGGGGTTCATCCAGAACTCTTACCAGACAGCTGTACATCTCCTGTAGGGTTATTGCAGGACAGGATTATAGCACTGCTCTTCTAGACACAAAAACTAGACACTCATTCTTATATCTCTTAGTACATTACTCACACACACGTGGCCTTTAAAAAGTTGATCATTGGTCATGATATCTGCCACCAATGTTTCTAAATTGCCACAAATTTTGGTTTTAATAATCAGATGTTAAAATAATCATTCAGAGTGGTTAGTGAAGTGCTTTGCTGTAGATAAGAGTACAGACATGCAGATTTCTTTACCGTAGTGGTGATAGGAGCCAGGAACTAGGTTGATATCTACAACACAAATGTAGACATTTTATTTACTATCTAAAACCAGTACACCCAGACTTGACTTCTGAGTTTTTTATGCAATGCTGATAAAATAATGGTAAGTCTGAAAAATATGTATGTTTTGTTTGGGTACAATATTACGGTATAATACCCTTCATGTGTCTCTCCACCATAATGGATTTAAAAATAAACTTTTACCCCAAAAAACTTTTTTTGCAAAACTTAAATAAATCAAACTCCTTTAATTTGATCTGAGTAGAAATGCCAAAATATTTTGTCTTAGGGGCTAAAGTGCAATGTTTATGGGGGGCTAAGGGTCAAAAATACAGTATACACCAATCAGCTACAATATTAAAACCACCTCCTTGTGTCTACACACATTCTCCATTTCCTCAGCTCCACTTACTATATAGGAGTTATAGGACTTCTTTTAGTTTTAGCTCTGCCATTACAGACTGTAGTTCATCTGTTTCCCCCCATACTTTATTAGCCCCCTTTCACCCTGTCAGGACCCCCACAGGACCACCACAGAGTAGGTATCATGTGGGTGGTGGATCATTCTCTGCACTACAGTGACACTGACGTGGTGGTGGTGGGTTAGTGTGTGCTGTGCTGGTGTGAGTGGATCGGATACAGCAGTGCTGCTGGAGTGTTTAAACACCTCAGTGTCACTGCTGGACTGAGAATAGTCCACCAACCAGAACTATCCAGCAAACAGCATTCTGTGATGAGCTGCTGTCTCTGACTTTACATCTACAAGGTGGACCAACAAGGTAGGAGTGTCTAATAGAGTGGACACAGTTTTTAAACATTCCAGCAGCACTGCTGTGTCTGATCCACCCACACCAGCACAACACACACTAACACACCACCACCACCGTGTCAGTTTCATTGCAGTGTTGAGAATGATCCACCACCAAAGTCTCTACAACCATCACCTCCCCAAGCAGAGCATCAGACACTCACTACTGTAGACACGCTATATGGACCCTTTCTATCAGTATATTCAATGTGACTTAATTAGTGACCAATATTTGTTGCCGCACCTTATTACCTGTACATCACCTGTATACATCTTGTACCGACTGCCAACATCACTATAATTCATGCACTCTGACTGCCTATACCTTCTGTATTTAGGTGACTGCCAGATTATCAGGATCTGTGTAGCTAGTAAACATTACTGTGAAATATCTTGAAAATATCTGTGCAATATCTTTCAGTAACCGTGCAATATATATCTGTGCAATTGCAATGTCAATTTGTATAGTTTCTTATTGTATTTTATTGTACTTTAACCTAAGAATGGAGATTTATTTATTTTCTGTAATTTCTTATTTTGTATTCTGTAAACCTGCACTTTAGTCTACCTCTTGTTCTGCATCTGTTCTGTTGCTATTCTTCTGCTGTAACAATGCAAATTTCCCCATGTGGGATAATAATGCGGCTAACAAAGTATGTAGACAAAAATATGGACTACAGTCTGTTATTGTAGAACTACAAAATGTCTAACGAGTGTTAAAGCGCACTGTTTTTGCATTAGTCATAAGAACTCCGTGTTGCGTTGCCTGTTTGTGCTCCACAGGCAAGCTTTCTTACATGCACAGTATGTAGTGAAAATCACCAATCTGGCAACACAGTGATGCGCCTTTAGTTTCGATATTGAAAAAACAATAAACTCGGGCGCGGACTCCTCCCACTCACGAATGGCGGCTTCCTACGAGTGGGAACTAGAACTGTTGAATACGGATGTTTACATACACGTTTGGAAAAGAGTGGTCGCTAACTTTAATGAAAATGTAGTAGAGGTATGGGCACTGTTTTTCTTATTAAACACCAGGAAACGTCGTTGAAGCGACAAGCTAATTCGTCTTAGTCTGGCTATCTACTGTTATTAATTAGCAGGCTAGCTGGCTAACACGAGCGGCTAACGCTAGCAACAACATACGCAGCGATAGCTTAGCTAACTTCACTATTTAAAGAAGTGGTACATAGTTTCATTTAAAAACAACGTGCCATAAGCTGCACGAGCTGTTCGCTGTTACACTTTTTCTGCACTCATGGAAGTTACGTTAGCTGAATGACTAATGTTACATAAAGCCGCCAGACTGATTAGCTAAGGCGGTTGATTGGCTACTGCAGTTATTTAGCCATGACTTTGGTGTTTATCCAATCCTGCGATAGTAATCCAGCTTCCAGGTAGGTAGCAACTAATTATTTAACAGTACAGCAACTTGTTGGTGCTTCAGAGGTGTTGCAGGCAGCTGTCAGTGGGCTGACTGTTGAGCAGTACAATTTGTGCCAACCTCCTTCTCCTTTTAGCTATCAATGATCCTGTGGCAGCCGCTGTCCTAACACAGCAGAGGAATATTTCAGATACACACAAGACACTGCTGAACTGAAGTGGGGGGAAAAATAGTATGTTTAGCGCCTACCATTCCCTCTTGAAAGGCAAATTCACCATTTCAAACTCTCCTTCACACCTTTATGTGTCTGTTGAGTGAAACTTTCATTCTAAAATAGTTTTAGATGAATTTAACAGGTGGACTTTGCAAACTTGCAGTTCATTTCAAGAACAAAAAGGATCTTTAGCAGGATCCCTAATGGTTTGTACAAACCCCATTTCTAAAAAAAGAGGTTGAGCAGTAGATGTAATACCTAAAGCAAACATTAGTAAATATGACCAGCATATATTTATTAGATATGCTCATTCCAGACATGTTGGGACAGGAACATATTTACCACTTTCCACTTTCCATAACTTTTCTTTTAACTTGATTGTTGGGGACTGAAGATACCAATTAATTAAGGTCATTTTTCTGTTATTCAAGTCCTCAAGAATCTGGCGACACGGCACAATATAACATGGGTTACGTCTCGGTTTGTTGGGATATATTGCGCTACTGTAAGCAAGGCAATATATTGTTATTTTTAAAATTTCAGGAAAACTGTCAGAAGTCTTAAAACACACTGGTATATGCATCGGTTTGCCAATGCTGGCATTAGCGGCGCACCCTTACGCTGCTTGTTTATGTTGGAGCGGAAGAGTCTAATGGCTGAAGATGCACTTGCACCTGCTCTTTCTGGTAACACTGCCTTGTCGTTGTAACCTGCACAATGTGTCTTGGTGTTGTGTTGTTGAAGTGAGTGTGGATGTTCCTGAAAAACACGTTATCTAGAAAACACCACATGTTGCTCCAAAATGTCTATTTATCTTTTTTTCTTTTAAACATTTATCATTATTAATGGTTCCTTCACAGATGTGCAACGTTGATAATATTATGCATCGTAGTACCTAAAGTCCTTGCAGTCGCTCCTTAGGGAATGTTGTTCTTAAATTTATTTGTTGATTAACTATTTTGGTAAAAGTGTCCGTTTTCAACATACATGCATTTTGTATTCTGTCTCAACTTTTTCTGGAACTGAGGTAGGGACAGTTAACCTGGTCATGATCTACAACTCTTTTCTTACCGGATTGTTAAATTTGATAAATAGTTCTTTAACCATCTGTGCATAATAGCAGTAGTTATGTTTTAAAAAAATACAATAAAATGACTTTTTATGATAAAATAATAGTTGAGGCTGTTGTTATTTAGGCAGTAGTCCTACAGCTTCCTCATTTCTGATTTTGTAATGAGTAAAATTATTGAGATATCCACTGACAAAACAAGGACTAGAAATATTTTGGTAGTGTATGAAAATAAATGTCTTGCTGTTCTCTAATGCTCATTCCAAAAATAGCTTATTCTTGATATTTTCATATGCACCTAAAATATGTACTAAAATGCCTCTTATTCTGTACAGATGACCTAGGAGACCTCTAAGGACAGAATGTTTTGCTTTCGTCAGTTAAAATGAAAAGTAACCTCAAGCAGCACATCACCTCTATGGGTGAGGGATGCTTTTCAGACAAGTTATAAATACTTAAATGAGTGCTTAAATTCATTGGCTTGCTACCTGTCTCACAAAAAACATCTGTATGAAGTATGTATGTATACATATATATAGTAATCTACACCTTTCTTGCTTAATTAGTAATGGCTTTGGTGATTACTGGGATGCGGTGCTGTGGCTATCTGCTCCTGCTAACTGAATGGGTTTGTAATGCACAGGCCTGCATGTTTGGTGCTTGGGCACATCTCCTCAAGATTCAGCAAATAAATAAAATTCCAAACATTCTAGCTTTACTGCCTTTCAGGCTGAGTTCTTTAATTGCTTGTATTTGCGTGGTAGTAATTCTGAATGCATGTGCCAAAGCTACAAAGCGAATTTACACCAAGTCTTTCCTTTTTTCGATTTCAGTGAAAGACATAATTCCACTTGGTGTTCCTCGTCGTAACGGCGCCAGTGAGACAAGCACTTCTCACCTGGTGACACGCCGCCCATCTCAGGACACTGACAAGAAGAATGTAAACACTCTGGGAGTCTTAAACCCACTGCCAAAACGCATGTTGCCTCTCAAAAGTCCTGAGCTGGAGCACACAAGTACGTCTGCTGTAGCCTCATCTTCAGGCTCCAAAAAAGGCTCTGGAGGAGGCCAGGACGGACTCTCCAATAACAGTGTGCTTATGAGAAAACTGCAAATTAACAACAATAACAACACTCACTCCAGTAAAGATGGGTCACTCCAGTCTGCTGCTAAAAAGGGTGTTCCGTTGCAAAGGACAAATTCATACAACAAGGACAAAGAATTTGCCTTGGCTTTCTGTAAGCAGTTAAACGAGAATCTCAAGGTAATTGGCCAAATATCTGTTGCAGAGATTGATATTACTTTCATCTATCCTTTTCCCCTAATCTGTGCACTTTTTGCATTGTACTAGACTTGCAGCTACCTTGTTTCTATATCAGATTAACAGTGTTCCTCAGTGAAGAGCACACGTTACAGCTGTATTTTTGTCCTTCAGTTATGTGCATGAATGACAAAATGTTTCTTAATCTTGTTATTGGCTTCTCTCTCTTACTTACTTTCAGTGATACCTGTGTCTGGTTATTCTCTGATATTTAGGTCGAAAAGGCCATGTTGCACTCAGGGAGCCCCCAGAGTCCTGTGTCTCCCCCTGTTTACAGGCCTTTATCTGAGAGGCGTGTTTCATCTGCCTCTCAGAGGGAAGGTGGGATCTCTGGCAGCAGTGTGGAGCAGCAGAATCAGCACCCTGCTGAAAATGAGGACAGGCTGCAGAATGGGGATCGCAACTCTTCTTCACTCAGCCCTGTTTCGTCATACCCAGTAAGTGAACTTTGTAAGAGACTGTAAAATATGATGAATAAGAAGTAATTGTCAACTGACCCATACTCACATATTCAGGTAAAATTTAATTTTTTTTTTTGTTCTGGTTATAAAAGGCATTATCTGGAGCCCCATATTTAGTATGAAAAGCATGATGTGTTGGATGTGTGTTTTAAAATGGAAAACACTGAAATAAAGAGTGGATGTTTCTGCTATACTAATTTAATACTAATCCAGCCAGTGATTCTGATTTTATTAAAAATGTCTATTATTATTATTTAGACATAACTTTTAGACGTAACTTTACTTATTTGTTTCAATACACTTGACATGTTGTCCATTAACCACCACAGATTTTTAAATAAGCAAAGTTGCTAATGTTTGTCACTATATTTGCCATCTGACATCCCTCAACCATGGCCTCCATAGGAAGAAAGCACACCCTACCAGGCAACTACACCAGGTATGATTCTTGGCTTGTATGGTATTTTCATAACCTTGTCTGTTTAGTTTTTTCCTAATGTCTTTTTTTTGTTTTTAAAAATACTGTAAAGTCATAATTGGCTAGAATGTTTCTTTCATCACTGTTTTTTTTTTTTGAAGAGGCATTTGCACTGTGATGCATTATATTATATCTCTGTTACTCTGGGCTTAACTTTGCTGCACCTTAAATAGTCAATAAATTACACAAATATTGGTAAAATCATCTTGGATATTAAAACATTTCTTATCGAAAATATTTGAATCCTTTTCGGCATTCCCTTGTTTTGCCAACAGGTGGCAGGTTATCTCTGAAGAGACGAAGGGAAGGCAGTTCAGATGGAAGGAGTGAGGGCAAGAGATTGTGTCAAGAGGAACCTTGTCTGACCCCAACTTCTGCTAACATCAGTTCTTCCACTGGAGCTCAGAATATCAGCTCACCACCAAAGTATGTTAAATGTGCCATTGTCAAGAAAAGTAGTGAGAAAGACTGTCTTACACTAGAAGACAGGACAAAGACTTCCACCTCTCTGTCCAGCAGTTTAGCCAGACAACTCTTCAAAGAACCAAGCAGAGAACCAAGGGCGGAGAGTTGTAAATCTCAGTTGGTAACTCCGCCCACTAATGTCTCTGGAGTTGGTCTTCAGGAAGATGAGAAAAAATCCAATGAAAGCCAGCGCCAAGTGGGTGGTTCGCTCACTTTTGATGCGCTACATTCCTGCAAGCCTGTTCAAAAGTGCAGCGATGACAGGAGTTCACCTGCCTCTTCACCCACAAGTTCCTTGCCAGGCCTTATAGATGAAGTTAAGATCAGCTCTCCTCCTCACCAGTCAGAACCTGAAGCACCTACCTCTATTGGCCTTACAGGATCAAAAAAAGGTGAAATAAAGGCCCCAAAACAGGACCCAGACAGTGGTCCCATAGCTACCCTACCCTCTGCACCTACCAAGCAGGATAGAGATGAAAAGAGAGACATTGTTTGGAAGGATCCTCTAGATTTGGAGCTAGGTTATGACGGGGACTTTGGACTGGAGAGCTGTGCTCTGAGTCTTAGCAGCAGCAGTAGCAGCGAGGAAGAGCAGCTGCTGTCCCTGCGGGAAATCCTGGAGCGCAGCGCCCGCGTGCCTGCCACCCCAGAGAAAGGAGCGTTCTCTGAGCCCAGCACACCAGTTCCTAAAACTGCTGTAAGTTCTGTCTGCTTTGTGTTGTGCTGAACCTTAGAAAAGGCATAGTAATGTTGTAAACCATTGACATATGGTTTACAACATTACTATGCCATTACAACGTTACATAAGCAGTATACATATGGTTTGACAAAATTACATCCACTTTTTTTACTTTTTTTTTGTAAAACATTCTTAATGATCAATACTTGGCACATGCACTAGGTCCAGTTATGTTCAAGGCAGGTCAAGTTTTGGAAATTCAGGATTTAAAATAAATCGAAAAGCTATTCCACTTAAAGCAGTAGCAAAAGTCCTCTTGGTGACTTATACATGAGTATAAGTTTTATCCTCATGTACGCAAAACATTGTCTTGATCTACATATTTTTCATTTATTTATTTTCTGTTAGCCGGAGGTTCCGAAAAGCAAGGTCAAAAGTTACAAGAACACGCTGGAGCAGATGTTGAAGGAAAAAGAGCAGAATCAAAAGTAAGTAAGACATGTTAGGCAACTGCACTAAACCTTGCAAAGTGCTTTTTTGACAGTATGTGACTGTTTACACAGTTTCGAGTTTTAATATTTGGAAGTCTGTAAAAAAAAGTGCAGCCAGAGAGTTTTAACAGAGGTCTATGCTGGTGTGCAGAGGTGTTCAAAACTCATTAAATTAAAATTAAAATCTCAGTAGGCCAGTTTTGTTAGTTCCATTACTTAATGTATGGAAGTAGGCATGTGTCATGGCATAGCTTTTATGGACATGAAATTATCACTTATTAGTAGTTGTAGGGCAGGCCCTAAAAGTTGAATCATCTGTCAGAGACATATCAGTTGACTGAGATTCTTCAGTTTAGGGGCTAAGTGTGCATTATGATGACAGAATAAAACAGACTTTAGCTTACAAAAATAAACAGAAATATTGTTCCAATTTAGGAATTTCAGGTAAATCATAAATATATTTTTATATTATAATGGCAGAATCTGCTGCGGGATCTTAAAAAAATGTGACAACATGTGCCGGTGGTTAACTGACGAGAGAACTGAAATGGAGTGGTTGGTAAGCTAGGGTAGCTGTAATCAGATCTCAGAAGAAGACTGGTAGCACTGGTAGGTCTGGCAGCACTTCCAACTTCCAACAAAGAACTCACAAAGCAATGCTGTAGCTGTCTGTAAATTCTCTGGCCTGATTTACTAGAGAACATGTACATACAAGGCAGGAAGTAAGTCTATTAACAAAGCAAGAATTACCACGCAACATCATGCACGGCACGTCTGCCTACTGAAGTGGTAAACCCATCTTGACTCAGAAAAGCCTTCAATCAACTGATCCCTTTAAATCTTAAATTAAAATCTTACATGTGTTTGTCTGTTTATTTGTTTCATATGTATTTATGATGTTTGCAGAGAAATACAGTGCCCTAATAAGCCTATCCTGAGCAAGACAAGAAGTTATTTCAAAGCAGACAATGTCGAGAATTAATTTACGGTTTTCAGTTGTGCTGGTTTCATGTTCATCTAAAAATAATTCCAGTCTTAAATAATTTCATTTATTCATGTAGATTAATGTTGTTTCAATTTACTTTTCATGAAATGAAGAAGTGGGATGATCCTCTTGAAGTTGAGATGCTCGTGATTTTTGTATTAAACAGCCAAATCCAATTTGGCTGCCAACTTTCTGAGCCTTTAAAAATACAGAACCTTCTGGCCAAACTGTTGTAACAGATGAAACTCTGTCATTTTTTAGGTCTAAAGAGCTTGAAAAGCAGTTGCTTCAGGGTTGCAACGAAGACCTGTTGAAACTGGATGAAGATGAAGAGAATGAAAATGCAGAAGCAGCACTTTCACATGAGCAGAAGTATTGTTTGTTTGTTATTGGTGCATTGTTTTGTTGAACAGGCATTACAGTTACGAGCATATTGTCATCTGTCCTTGGCTTTTATTTTGTTGTAGGGAATTCATACAGAGGTTCTCAGTTACCTCGTGTGCCATTAGAGACATCCACCCTGGGGAGGAAGTGTTCACGCTGGCAAATTTCGGCCGACTTTTCAATCACCAGAGTCTGGACCTAAGGAAGATCAATGTGACCCCAAACAACAGAGCCCAGCAGACCCTGCTGCAGTAAGACACTTCTTGTTTACTCCAGGCCTGCACATAAGAAACATAGTCTGTTTATCATTTCTTCTCATAGGACAGAATCTGGTTTGAATTTTTTTGGATATATTAAATACGTTGTAATAATGTACATAACTGGGATGATTGGTCTGAAAGACTGTTTACCCTTTGTGTAGGTCACATCCAGAGCACGTTCTTCTGCTGCTAAGTGCAGGCTTGTTTAGGAGAGCCTACTCCACCACCTCCTGCCAGCCTCAGGTCACACGCTGGCTCTTTCAGGTAAACACTTCTATACTGCTCATCACAACATAAGAAATTCACATAGTAGTCGAGGCCAAGGCGATGTAATCAGATATTATAAACTGATGGCAGTGCTTTAAAAGCATTATCTGTTGTGTTAGGAAAGACAACTGATAAAACACTAGAGAGATCTAAATTTGTGTTAAACAATTTGCCTTTTGCATGATGTTCTGTTCCCTTTTTCTATTAAAAGAACTGATAATTCCAGAGCCCTTGGGCAAGGGAAGTGTAAATCCCCATACTCTCTCTGCAGTAGGTTTCCCCAAAGTGCATGGGGAATAAATATAATGTTCTTTACTTTCTCAGCATTTTCCTTATAGTTCAGATGAGTTATAATGAAAATATGATACTATAGTACTGAGCTTCAGAGGGCCTCCACTGTAACAACTGAAAACATCCATTGTTTTTTTAAAAACAAATATTGACTACGGAGTTCATTTACTGCAGACATGAAGCAGCNACTACGGAGTTCATTTACTTCAGACATGAAGCAGCCTGCAGACATGAAGCAGCCTGAAGCAGTTACCCTTTTTGTTCCCTGGTCAATTACAGGTTTTGTAGATTTAAAAAATAACACTTTTTGAAAGTAGTTTTCTTTTGTTGAAATGAAAATAACATCCTCTACAAAGAACGCACATCTGTACATCTTAAACCACAATTACTGTTTATTTGGTGATTTGCTAATGTAGTCTGTGAAAAAATTATTTTGTTTTGATTTTTTCAAATAATTAAGGAAATTGATAGACTTTTATTAGTTTTTAAAAAACAACATTTGTCAAAATGTCTCTGTAGAACAGTGGTCACCAGCCTTGGTCCTAGAGACCTTCCCAGTTCCAACACCAGTTCTTGCCACATCTGCTAAAGCAAATTAACTACAAATTAATTTCAAGAGTCTTTGATTGACTGGATCAGATGCATTAGAGTTAGGTAGGGGGCACATTAGATGCTGGTTGAAGCTAAATTCTGCAAGAAAGTGGTGGTGATCTGGCGATATTGTTGGTATTTTCATTTTTTTTCATAAAGTATCATGCAAATATTTTTAGATATTGTCCAGAATTATGGCAATTCATTTGCTCACATAACAGTGACCTGTGTAAGGTATTACTTGTAGTTAAAGCTAATATATTATTTAAGTGATGTTAACTCTTACTTTGTTAAATGGCATGGCAGATGATGTCAGTCCACCCAAACCCCGGCACATGTGCACAGATCCTGCAGGCCATGACTACTATTGCATTATCTGCTGCTCAGCACATAGGTATGATCTGATTCATTTCACTGAAAGCTCTTTGCTGTGTTACTATAGAACACAATTTAAAGCTGCTGTTGTTCATATGTTGTAGTTGAGAACAGCAAGAAGAAATTTGAGGTCTGGGTGCCCAGTATACAGGATGTTGCTCTCGTCTTCCTTAACATGGGTGTGTCATTTGTCAGTCTGTTTCCTCTGGAGGCTCTGCAACCAACTTTTATTGAGGGAGATCTACTGTAAGTATTCACCTGAACTGGCCCACATTCTTAAAATGTACCAGAGTAGGAGGGCTAATCTAGAATCAGATTCCTGTCTTATTTACTGTGACCTTTCTAACAAGAACAGATCTGGTTTCTAAATAAATGTGTGTAGTTATGGTATAAATTACATGAATGTGTCTTGCTAGAGAGAGTTTGGAAATCCAGCCTGATGGAACAAGACTAAGAGAAGGAACTGAGAAGGAACGAGACACATTTCCAGAGCATAATTTTGAGAATATTGTCAAGGTAATTTCTTTGTATTTCAGCAAAGAGGCAGTACGGTGTCTCTGTTTTCAGATTGCATATATCTTCTTGAATATATCTTCAACAAATGTTCCTCTAAGTCCTGTAGTTTGTGTTTTTGTATTACTGACTTTCTTCGTGTGTGTTGGTGTGGGGGTGCAGTACCTAGCACTGTGTGCTGCCTTGTGTCCAAGGGCATACACTGATGAGGAGCTGCTGTTACTGTTGACGCTGATGTGTAGAGTCAGTCTGGAGACGTCTTTACAGTTGCTACCCACAGGGGACCTCAGCTGCCTGCTGCAACATGTCCTTACGAACATGACACAGTGGGAAATACAGGTTAGACACAGACACACTCGTGGTAATGCATGCACATAGTCAGTATAACACTGTAAACCTCAATCAGTGCCCCAGTGTGCTTCAAGCCAAGGTTATATGCAAGAGTTGGGGGCACCTGGTCATTTTACATGTTCTGTTGATTTTCTGGAAATGGAAAATGGAAATATCTACACATCCTCCACAGAGATTCTGCACATTCTTATATGTGGCCTTTGCAAAAGTTAATTTGTACTGTATGATCTTTTTTTCGTCCCCCAATATGTTCAACTTTAACTTTTTAAAGTTTAAGTCTTCTCCCTGTAGAGGATGTGTTAACTTATTTTTGCTTAGAAAATGAACAAACATGTGATTTGACCAGAGGTGTTTAAACTTTTGCATGTGAAAAGTTCAGTTTGCACAGTTGTTCTAGTTCCATGCCTTTTTGTTATCTTTGCCTTTGACAACATTCGAGTTTTGTACAGACTGTGTTTTGACTTACTGTATTGTTCTGTTCTGTTCTGTGCTTGTAGTTGCCTCAGATTTGTCGCACCATTATTGATCTGACTGAAGACCACCACAACCTTAGACGGCTGGTGCAGCTCCTGCCTTACAATGTTCGGGGGAAGTGAGTGAAATCTGTGCTGCTATTATTATAGTTATAAAAGGAGATTATTAGATTCATTTTGAATTCTTGTTTTCTCGTTGTTATTTTTGTGTCAGAAGGCACTAAAAATTTGTTGTCTTGTGTGTCACTGCAAAGGCAATTGAGGAGGCATCTGAGCTTATCGATCATCTCAAAGCTGTTGAATCACAGAAGCACCTATAAACCCTCATCTGTGGAATTTCAGGTGAGAGAAAAATTTAAGCTCTGAAAACCATTATTAATAAAACTACATCAGATTAATTAAACATACAAAAAAAACACAGAAGGTATTTAAACATTGCATTATTGCAGAGTATGTGATGTCTCTGCACTAGCTATGTGTTGTATGTTTAATTTTTTGCTGATATAAGAAGTATAAAAACAAAAGCACTTTGTGACATGTCTTTATATGCAATATGAAATGGTTTATTTCTTCATTACAATTTGTATATAAACTAAGTCCATCCACTTTTGCACCGGAATCTTGTGCACAAGTCGTTGTTGTTGTTGTTGTTGTTGTTGTTGTTGTTGTTAATTCCTTTTTTTATTCTGAAAATTATCAATGAAATTGGTAGTTTTGGGTAGTTGACCACAAACCAAGCATTTTTACAAAACAATGAAATTTCTGGGTTACAATCAGATTTGACTGTATACAGTTTTAGTGTATATGGTCCAATGTGTGTTTTTTTTTTTTTTAATTTTATTATTATTTTTTTTAAACTGGTATACTTTGAGTACCCAGATGCATATTTCAGGTTTAATATCTTAAATCAGTGGGGGGGAGTCAGATTATTTGAATTATTTTCTTTAGCAGATATTTCAGGTAAAAATGCAGTACAATACATGTACTGTCCATACAGACAAGAAGACTGAATGTGTTGTTGTTATTGAAGTTACTTTGACTCACACAGTTGCTCCAGGTCCATGACTGAAAAACGAATGTGAACACGGTGATGCCAGGCCTCACTCTAAATCTAGTCTGCACATTTGTTTATGTTAAGAATTCTAAGGTGATTAGCCTACAGTAGTTTGTGTTAGCACTACAGTCTCCAGCTAGTGAGTAAACTGTTAGTTTCTGTTCACTAAATATTTATTTGACTAATAATATGTGACTTATTTTAAGTTAAATGCTTGTTATATGGCAGTTACACTATAATGCATACTTATTGTTGACAAGATACAAGTACATCTGTATGCTTGATGTAATATT
Organism: Semaprochilodus insignis; assembly: GCA_034552555.1. Taxonomy (NCBI): domain Eukaryota; kingdom Metazoa; phylum Chordata; class Actinopteri; order Characiformes; family Prochilodontidae; genus Semaprochilodus; species Semaprochilodus insignis. Next base: position 9,564,952 of record CM067478.1, read on the forward strand.
TTCTTGATATGTTGTTCCCTGTGTTATGCTCTCAGCTGTCAGATTTGAGGGGTTACTTGCCTCGAATGCGTCCCTCCTTCCTGTTGAAGCGTTTCATACCTACCCAGAAAGAACAGCAGGAGGCTGAGGACTATGCCCCCACACCAGATCAGCAGGTAAACAGAGCATGAAGGGTGGTTAACTTTGATCTTCATTCATTTATATTGTTTGTTTAAAAAAATATTTTTTAATTTATTGATTTGCCCATGAAAGCGTAATTTCATTTTTATGTGATGTGTGTTTTTTCCCCAAGGCTTATTACCTCTGTTATAGCCTTTTGGCTTTAACAAATGAAGCCTCCAATTTTGAGTTTTTACCCTCAAACCAGAGAGTAAGTGCCATATCTCTGTTAAATATTCTTGAACTGCATGTGTTTGTGTTTTAAGAAGCCACAGTTTGTTAGAAAAGACAGACACTCTCTGTTTTAGTACTGTCATTTTAGGAGGCCAGTTAATATTTTTTGTCCTTCTAAAAAGCCTGAAAGGGTGTTTATGAGAACTACAGTGCTGTATGAGGGACATATTCATGTAAGGGCAATGTCTGTGTAATTTGTGGATGATGATTAGAAGGGGATATTTACTAGGTTGTAAACAGACTTGCAAGGATGCGTCTCTCAGTATTACAAATGTTTTGTCAGTTTTGTGTGCCATAGTGAAAAAGCAATTCTGTACATTTAGACACTGAGACATTATGAATTCTGAACAGTGAAAGCTTGTCTTCCGACACAGAACAGTAGTCTTATTCACAGTCAGCTGTTTTGGTTGTAGGACATTTAGCCACCATTGAAGCTCGTCTTGCTTTTCATACCACTAAATATTTGATTCAGTTTTGTTTGTCAACCAAAAGAGTCTAGATAATGTGAATGTGAACTACTGTAAAGTAGTTGTGCTTTGAATAATGATCACTTTCAAACACACTATGTGTCTTATTGCTTTATTTATACCAATACCAATATGTGTCTCTATGTGTCACTCAGAATGAACTGCTGCTGCTATCTGCTGAACTGGAAAAACACATCAAGTGTGACATCAGGGAAAGTGAGAAAATGCTGTATAGGAGCAAGGTAAAGTAGCATTACAAATTTCACTTAAACCATAGATTTTCTTCTATATTAAAATATCAGAACTGCAAGCACTACTTCTTTTTTATTTTGACCAGGTGAAAGACTTTGTTGCAAGAATTTACACCCGATGGCAAGTGCTCCTCCAAAGATCACGGCCCCAGGAGGTACAGATTTACTTATGGAACAACTTTCATGACTAATTTTCTGTGTATGAATAATTGGTTTGTTATATTTTGGTAATGCATCTAGTATTACCGCACCCTTGTTGTCCAGGCTGCCACAGAATCACCTGCTGTTTTTACATCTGTGCTGCTGAACTGCATAATTGTGTTTGAGAGAACATAGATTAATGTGAAAAAGGAGTTACTTCTGTTGTCATGAGACATATGACATATAGAGAATTAAGTGAGCAGCATTACATTTAGAACCATGTCTAAGTCATATGTCTCATGACAACAAAAGTAACTTCTTTATCACTTTCTGACTCGTGTTGTTGTGTTGGTAGCATCCTTTGCGAGTAGAGTATGCCTCAGAGAAGAGTTCAAAAGCAATTTGTGCAGTTGGACTTTGGAATTTGTGCAGTTGGAGGAGATTGGGGGGGGGGTCGAATTGTAGGGCTCCAGGAAGCAGGCTGGTCTTACTGGTGTATTGCGCGCCATACCGATTGTCCGGATACAACCATAGCACGCTGTTGGCGGAAGTGGTTAGAAGAAGGCATCCACCAGTGACATGAGGGAACTAGGAACAGCTACAATTGCGGACATTCAGTGGGCAGTTATGCTCTCTGTGGGTTATCCTGTTAGTACCAGCACCATTGGCAGACACCAAGTCAACATCTCCAAAGACTGCGATGGTGTCGTGCCAGACTGTAATGGAGTGACTCAGAATCGCATTGGGTCAACTTCAGTGATGAGTCCTGCTTTGGACTTGGTGGAGACGAGAAGATCCATGTGTGGAGGCACCATGGTCAGCGCCACAATGAATGGTTTGTTGTCATGCGTCAGGCGGTGATTTTTCCTGGTAACCTTAATCCTCTTTCTGAATAGCACTGCAATCCGACCCTTCTTTCTGGGTCCAACTATTTTTTTGATGAGTGTACATCCTCATCTGTTTTTGCATTCTGTTTAGTTTCTGCTGATGGCCAAGTACAGTGCATACTCCTCATGCACAGGTGGAGATTTTGCCAACAGAGCTGCACAGTGACGTGTTATGTTATGTAGCCCCCGCCCCCACCCCGCCGGGGACAGGTTTTACTGTACAGATTGATACTGACTTTGCTTAAACTTCAGAACCTGGCAAGACTACCTGTGTATGAGGAGTCACTGGTAAGGCATGTGTCGCCATTAAAGTCTGACCTTCAGTATGCCTGTATATCCTCCCTTAATTCAGGGCTCCTCTACCATCAGGTTACGACCCATTTTAGATCTCTGCGGAGTCAATTCATTATTAAAACACCTGTCACTTCACATACCACACAAGATTTTTTTCTTTGGTCAGGCACTTCACTTTGAAGTTCTGCCTTTCAGTCCTAAGGGTCTTCACCAGGTGTGTGCAGTGTGTTGTACCCACTGAAAGTAAAGGCATGAAAATCCTTTCTTTGAGAGGTACTGGTTCTCTTAAATGATGCTTCAAGTTTTGAGTTACATGTTGTTCACTTATCATTGAGTACTCAATATGTAATGATGACCAGGCGACAGATGTGTGGTTTTCTGTCAAATGTGACCCTTGACCTGTGATGAGCTGGCCAGACCAGCTGCTTTGTCTTCCCTATGTTTTCGCTTACGTTTGAATACTACACAGGTTTCACAATTGCTCCCACTGTATTTTATTAATGGCTTTATTAATTCTCTCTACTGCTGCCCTGGTAGGGCACTCACAGTGATGGATCCCACACTGGAGGCACCTCCTATCTATTCAGTTCTGACTACAGCTACAAGGCCATACCTGCAGCTGATGGACTCTGTGGCTGCAGACTGTCGTATGTGTGAGATCTTTGATGAAGGCATATCCTGTCATCATTTGAAATGTGTTTCCTGACTGTGCAGATATTTGGTGTGACCAGTATGGTGTTCAGTCTCTGTGGTGCTGAAGTTTGTAGAATGATTCCTGTATAAATATTGCTTAAAGGTTATGTGGCTAGCAGTTTTGCTTTTCACAAGCACGTGGGCGCCTTAAGGATGTAGAATTTTTCCCTGGTTGCAAGATGTTTTGTGCCATACACCTTTTAATTCTTTGGCACAAGAAGGTCTCAAATAGGTTTCACTGACTACTGCTTAACTTTTGGCTGTAAATAACATCAGGCAAATATGTGAAAGAGCTGCATCCAATGCCTGTGAGCCTGCTATGTTTGTGGTGTGCCTGTAGTGGACCAATCCAATCTTTTTAAGGTCTGTAGAAATCTGTGAAATTGGCTTTATACACGGATGAGTGTGTGAGGCTCAACATTCACTGGTAAGCCCAGACTAGGCTTAGAGGTATTATGTAGACTCAAGCATTGATCTTTGTCTGATAGGCCATCGACTTGTAGGGCTACTGTTTCACTCTAGTTGAGTCATCCTGAGTTTGTTGAAACTTATTATTGTCTCTGAGCCACTCAGTAGGAATATGAGAGAATGCTAATTCTTAATGTAACTATTATGGAAGTTTCGGAGTTCAGGTTTGTGTCTGTGAACCACGTGAGCAGGTATTTTAATTACTTGCTGCGCTATACATCGTTTCTCTATGTGGCTTTGTTGATATCAGATTTCAACATGTGTGCAGGTATGTAAGGTGTGTCCTCTGTGCTTCTGTAAGTGGTTACCTTGGTAGCTAGCATTTTCATTGTTGTTTTTTGTTGCTCTCTTTTTATTAACTTAGGGGAAGCTGTATGACTACTGGAAACCTCTTCCTGAGGATGAAATAGCCATTAATGAAGAGAGCCATTCCACTGAGGATCCAATTCAAGAGGCCACAAAGGAGCCTCAGAGTGGGGATTCTGACAGTGCCCTGTCAGAGGACGAAGAGTGGGTGGAGGCAGAAGTACCCGTCAAAAGTGAGGAAGAGCCAGAAGAGAGTGCTGGAGAGACTGAGGAGAAGAATGGAGTGGAACAGGAGGTTTTGGGTGACAGGAAAGTGGACGAACAGTTGGTAAAGCTAGATGATGAGGATGTAAAGGAGGAGGAGAAATGTGACACGCCTGTAGATGAAGAGCTACTGGAGGGAGGAAGTCCTGAAGAGTTAATGGAGAGTGACATGGATGAAGAGGCTGTTAAAAGAGAAGATGAGCTTCTTCAAGATGAAGAGTGTCTTCAAAAAGATGGAGGTCTTATGGGAAGAGAAAATGATGAGCTGGATGAACTGGGGCTTTTAGAAAAGGAGATATTAGAGCAGTTAGTGGGTTAAAAGGAAGGCCCAAATAGTACACTCTTAAAAAGTTGGTTCTTCAAGGGTTCTATATTAAAAGCAGTGGTTGTATTTGCTGTATTTCAAGACTGAAATGGTTTTTCAGATTGATGGAGAATCTGATCTATATAACCTCAGAAGGGTGTTGTGACAAAAGAAGAACGATTTTTGGTGCTGTATAGAGCCATTTTCATAAAGGTTCTATATAACACATTCTCCATCAATCTGAAGAACTATTTCGCCATGCAAAGAGACATTTAAGCATGAACCATTGCCTTTACTAAACCCTTGAACCATTGTTTTTAAGAGTCTATACAAGTAGAGCCTTGACAAGAACAGTTCTGTAATTGACCTCAGGATGTTTTGAGCGTAGTATAAGGGCCCTTACACACTACATAATTAATAGGTCCCCTTTTTCACAACTTTTGATGTTGACTGATGAATATTGCTGGGAGTTAAAAATGTATTGGACATTTCATGCTCAAATGAATTGCCTCACTTTCTGGAAACAGAGTACAGTTGTGTAATATACTAGGGCTGGATCATACCAGTGTCAAATTAAGCCATGTAATGTGGAGGGTGTTGCAGTGGTGGGCATCTATAGATTTTGTAATGTGGAAGGGTCCTTATTCCTTAGCACCTTTTTTTTGTAAAGTAAGCCTGATGCACTGCACTGCCTTAATAACCTTTTAAAGACGATTCCTTCATTCAGTCACAATCACGCAGGCCAATTGTGCATCCACTCTTCCAGAGCTTAGTATGAATGGCCAGTCCTTCTAGATTTCAATAGTTTTTTGTGCCAGCAAAATGCAATGCAGCCAAATGCAAAAAAAGTTTATTATCCAAAGATGCAATGCACACTCTTCTCTCAGGCTCAAGAGTTTTACTCTCTAAGCTGCTGTCTGTATGTTAAATTTTTCATGTTTTTTGATTTATGTCATTTTCTGTAGTGTCTTTGCTGAGGTTTAAGTATAGCCTTTCATATTTCTCCCTTTTTAAAATGGCAAAGATGCATCTTTTTCAGGCACTGCCAAGAATTTTTACCAGTTGTTAGTTTGTTATTTAAATTCTTTCCCTGAAAAGGAAAAAAAGAAAGGCAGGACAGTAGATTAGATAATTCAGTTGTTCTTTGAAGGTAATACTTTTAGAGCAGTTTGCAGTCATATACTGATTTGTATGTCAAACAGATTGACAGAAAGGTACATTATATAGCACTTTTCGCATTATTAAAAGGCCATTTTGTTAATACTTTGTGTTTACATTCACTCAGATGTATCTAATACAAGTAGGCATAATCAGCAGCTCGACAAGACTTTACACATGTTGTACAGTTTGAAATTTAACACCAGTAAGTTCTTCACTCAGTTACAATCAGTTGTGTGAATCTTTCATTTGAATTTATTTTAGAAATTGGAGGAACATTGTCTAGGAAGGGACTAGTACTGGAGGACTTACCAACTCACATTAAATGGTGGATTTTTAAGTGAAATACTCATTTCATTCATCTGATCAAACACACTTCTCAAATTGGCAGTAATGGCACTTTGTTTTCTTTTCTTTGGGGGACAAAAGCTAATTTGTAAGTTAAGATAAAGGAAAATAAATGTTTATATTGATAAATAAGCTCTATTCTGTGTTGTAAATGTATTTTGAATGCTTGTGTTTTATGTCAGGAATTACAAATAATTCAGCCTTGGTCCTGCAGCATTTGTACTGCCCACTTTTAACCAAAAGGAGGTGGTAAAGATGCACTATAAGACATATGTCTGTCTGTTTTGTGCTTTTATTTTATTTTTTTGGATATGTATGCTGCTGTAAATGATTTTGATCTTACAAATGCGTTCTTTGTAGGTGTTTATAAAATGAACAATGTGTCACCTGTTGGCACATGATGTTTTTCTAATTAACATATGGGCTATGCCATTATTCTATTCACAATCAAATGTAAGAAGTATGGTGGCATCTCGACCTTGCTGAGATGAATTTTCCTGCCACAGCACTGATGAATATTTGTTGAAGACTGTTATATATCCTATTTTGAAAGTGGCCCTATGGAGAACTAAAAAGGGTTCCACTGTTGTTAACAAGCTTGACATAAAAATAAGAACCCTTTTTTGTGCTGTATACCTTTTTGCGAAAAGGTCCTGTACAGAACCATATACAACAGATTCTTCATTAATCTGAAGAACCAGTTCACCTGGCAAAGAACAATTTAAGCAAGACATGTTTGTATTTACTGAATAACCCTTAATTCTAGTGGAACTATATGAGCTATATCATTTGGTCTGTTTAGAGACACTTTTTTCACATATTTAAATGGTTCTATGCTTGTTGAAAGGGTTCTACACAGAACCATATACAACAGATTCTCTATCAGTCTGAAGAACCATTTAAGCATGAATTTGTCCTATGAAGAGCCAGTGTCCTTAGTAAAGACGCCTTGAAGAACCATCATAGTGCACTGTATGATCTATATAGAACCACTTCGCTTTTCATGTTTGGCTGGGAATCCCTGATAGCAAGTCTGGGATGCCACCATACTTTTTGTGGTTGATTATATGCGTGAATTTAGAATAATGGGATTGTTACTTCTTTACACGCAACTCCAGTAGTGCAGACTTCTTAATAGCATCTTTATGGCTGATTCAATCATATAACCTGGAGTCAACTCTATGCTAAGGTATCACTGATGAAAGCTCGCGGTGATTAAATTGCGCGGCACGTGCGTTTGATCCTAAACCCGCCACATTTGTATCAGCCCTCCTCTTCCAGGGGAACTTTGGGGAATGAGCTCGTGGTATTGAAGGGCAGCTCGGAGGCGGCGTGCTCGCAGCTGCGCAAAGGGCGTGTTTAGTTCTCCTACCTGCGGGTGCTGCTCACTGCCAAAAGCTCAGTGGAGGGTGATCGAGAGACCTAGATGGAGATCTACAGCTCACGTTCCCGTACCCGAGCCTTATTTCGGATTTTTTTGGCCGTGGCGCTGTGAAGTGAACGGACGCGTGTTGGGGAATGTACCGATGGGAAGGAGGTAGGAGCTGGATCGCTTTTATGTATTCCATGTTTTGTAGTGGGGACTTTTTAGAGTAGCTACAGTCAGGAGTCATATCTTCTTTACGCAGGCGAAACACGCTGTAATGACCTGCAAAGAAGTCAGGACAAGTTTCGGGAACAGTGCTGTCCAGGCTTAAACTTCTGCTTGAGGCTTCCAGCGTGATCTCGACTGGTTTGCAGTCGGATCCTGTCAGACTCGTAGACTAATGAGTCGCTGGTCTTTTCGGTACAGCGCTCAAAGTTTCCTCATACACTGTAGACTGCAGTGATAATGGGGGTTAAGTCCTGCCAATCTGCACGTTAATCATCGATCTAGGCTTAAACCTCTAAGAGAACCGTGGTCAATCATTAAGCTCTTTGGAGTCTCTACAGAACTGAGAACCAGCAATGCAACTGAAGACGTAATGATGGACACTACTGGCCATGCTAATAATAACAGTGAAGCGAAATGATGTCACTTCATATAGAATCATATACAACACATTCTCCCTCAATCTGAAGAACCATTTCACCATACAAAGAACCATTTAAGCCTAAAGTGGTTCTATATAGATCATGTAGTACAGTCCATATAGTTCTTTACTAAAGGCAGTAACTCTCTATAGAACCATTACATGCTTAAATGGTTCTTTCCATTGTGAAATCGTTCTTCAAATTGATGGAGTATCTGTTAACCATATGAAGGATCATATAGTATAGCTCATACAGTACACTCTTAAAAAAGAGGGTTCTTCAAGGGTTCTTTACTAAACCATATGAAGGATAATATACTCTCCATAGAGCCATTCCATGCTTAAATGGTTCTTTGCATGGTGAAATGGTTCTTCCAATTGATGGAGAGTCTGTTGTATATGGTAAAGCACCAAAATGAGTTCTACTGTTTTTATGATGTCCATCCTCTTAACAGTAGAAGAACCCTTGATTGGTGCTTTATAGAACCACTTTCAAAATGCTTTTATATAGAACCATATACAACAGATCAACAGCTTCTATACAGATGGTCCTGTATGGCACCAAAAAGGGATCTAATGTTTTTATGTCAAACTTGTAACAATAGGAGAACGTTTTGGTGCTTTTTAGAACTATTTCAATAAGGTTCTATATGGAACCATATATGACACAATCTCCCATCAGTCTGAAGAACAATATTATGGTTCTTATTGCAGTCAGGATACTTCCTCGTTGTGATATGATTCTTGATCATGAGTTGTATTGGGCATATTGCTTTCTTCGCTGATATTGTCTGTATTTCGGTGTGGAGGAGCACCAGGTAGAAACATCTGTGTCCATGTGCTCTGCGGGCTCCACAGAAGCCTTAATGTGAAGTGAACAGTGGTAGTGATCTTCTCACCTCAGTCATGAAATAGTGCACCGGCCAGTTTACAAAGCTGAACACTTCACATTCTCTCCCAAGCAGGCTGACCGTGGTAAAATAGCTGGAGTCTACATGACCTCAGAGGAGGCATGTAGAAAAAGAAAGTGGTGAATTGGATCAGACATTTTAGAAGAAGGAAAATGCCAGCCTTCCTTCACTGCAGTAGAAAATCCATCAGGGTCTGGACTGGAGGACGCAGTGGGTGTCTTGATCAAATATAGCACAACCTACGCTTATTAATGTTTTAAGCTTCTGCATTTTAAGGTGACGTTGTTATTGTTATCATTTTACTTTATCTCATTTTCTTTGTATATCTTTTTATAATTCAGTTATTGTCTGATTTAATTTGCTTAATTATCCTTTTATGTTGCAGTCTCATGAATTTGTTTATTATACTGATTTTATTATTTCTTTTCCCTTTATTAATTAAATCTTAATTGTCCTCTTAATACATTTATCATTTTGTTTAAGTTTATTGTCATTTTGTTCTACGTGGGCTTTCTTTTAATTTAGTTGTCCAGATTAAAATCCATTTAAATTTCTTTTTCAGTTCGTTTAGTTTTAGATGTTGGCTACATTGAAAATGAGGATCATCAAAGGGATCAAAGTTTTTCTCAGTGAAAATAAAGGTTGATTGATTGATTGATTGATTGATTGATTGAAGGTAATTTACAGTCAGGTGAGATGGTAGCTGACAATTTAAAGCGCCATTACATCATTACTGAAAGGGTGTTTTGTTAATGGTCATATACAACTGTTTGTTTTGTAGAAGCGGTATTCTAAAACTATTTCAGAGAGAAAGAAGTGTGTTACACTGACATCAATGAAAACTGAGCTGCACTACTTCTCAAAAGTTTAGGTCACTGATCTCATTCATATAAAACCAATTTATTTGAAGATACATGGATAAAATGATTCGATAGTTAAGCTAATTTCTTGCAAGTTTTCAATCATGTGATTTCATGCTAATCTGAACGGACATCCACAATCCCGATAACCAAGTCCCGCTAATTAAATAGCCATTAATAATATTTTTGAGGCAACAAATTCCAATAAACAGATAATTCTAGCTTATTTAATTATGTGCCATCTCCTAACTTTATGCTGTTCCCAAAATACTGTAAACTTTTAAGTTTACACTAAGTTTTGGTGTCTAGTTCAGAGCATTTAACTTTACACCCTATGAGTTATTACTGAATGAAGATCATGACAAGTGACCCCAAACTTTTGAACAGTAGTGTGTGTGTGTGTGTGTGTGGTTTGTTTTTTTTTTTCAAACAAATTCAGTTCTCTGAGTGGGGACCAGGGATATTTAACCCATACAGGCTTAAAGTTCTTCTGACCACTGCTATTGTGTGTCTCTGCGGCAAGTCAATCCCAAGCTGATCCAGAGGTGTTTAACATGGCACCTGTATCTCTGCTTCCCGTCACCCCAGCAGTAGCAGTCCCAGAGAAAAGAAAGAAGTGTTCATGTTACTGCTATAAGTGCAAGCTTACCTTCTGAAATCCTCCGATATTAATAAGTAATAAAACTGCCACCTCTAGGCAGAATGTTAGAAGCTTTGATCAAGCCACCTTGCTACCGGTAGGAAGAGCTAGTAAACTGTTCCAAAACTGTTAAACTGCCACATTCTGCAGGGGAATCTAGACGTGATGCTCTCTCATAATCCATCTGTTCTCCAGCAATAGGAGTTTATTCTGATTACCTCATGCAAAGAATTGACAAAATAAAGAAATTCAAGGTTAATAAATGTTTACAAAAAAAGATGAACTGCGTTTGGGGGAGCAGTCTTTTCAGCTAATGAGGGCACTGTACAGAAACAGAAAGACTGCATTCATGCTTTTCTGCCAAGGAGCTGCTAATGAGACCTCTTTGTCTCCATTAATTCCATTTACAGTTCATCAGAGTCCCTTTTTTATCCCCTATTGGAAAAAGACAAGGCTTTCCAGAGCCCTGGGAGGTCAGTAAGAAAGCTAGTGTCATTTTGTGCCAAGGCGTGCAGCATAGTGACTTACTCTCATTTAGGCATTAATAAAAGCAGCAAAAGGCTTGATGTGATAGAGCTTTCATAAGAGCGCAGCTCTTAGTTATGAGCAAAGCTTTTGTTAACCGCTCGTGCCGCAGTTTTGACACGACAAAGCCGACCTTGTTAATAACGGCAGATGACATTAATTATGTTTAACGTGACTTGATTCGTTGGAGCTCAGATATTGTTCTTTCTTTGACTTCTGCTCTTATAAGTCGTTATTCATGCATTGATTTGTTTTCCTACTGAACAGTCTATTAGTTGTTACACCCTATAATGTAGTTGTTATTCCCTGTTAAAGTCAATGTGGACATATTGAGCTAGAGAGTTATCCACTAACTCCATTTTTAAAGTGTTTGAACAGTTGCAACTCTTTTAAGCCCCTTATATAGCCACCGCCCACCAGCAGGACCAGAGGACTATTACTCACCCCATGACTTGAGAATAACTTGGATTCATGGATTCATTCTATATAGGTACGGTATAGTAAGTCTTAAGATGTGTTGAACTGAAGAGGTTAACACAAATCACTGTTTTGATTGTAGCATGTGACTATCATCACATTAGATCCCTGTAGTGCTGATTAGAGGGACAGCTGTGGATGCTTTAAGATGAACTCTTTCTGTATGAGTGAGTAGTGGAGGACTGACCTTTCAAACCCGAATATGAATGCGTGTGGTGTGACTGACAACTGCTTAAACATGCATGAGGGGTCTCATCCAGCCTGCACCCAGCTGAGCTGCTAACATAAATACTCTCTCTCTCTCTTTCTCTCTCTCTCTCTCTCTCTCTCTCTCTCTCTCTCTCTGGATGGCTGGAGCTTGCTCTTGGTTTTTTATCCCACGTCTTGATTAGGTTCTTGGTGAGGTCTGTAACGCGTTTAATAATGCAGTGCCAACGTGGGAAGGTAGTATTTTAGACAGCGATTGATATTTGGCTGTAACCTTTTACATGCACTGAAAAAAAGCATGGAACTGACTTGATACAAATGTGTGCATCATTCCTATATGAATGAATATCATCGCTGTCATATCACAACCTCAACATGTTTTATTTATTAAGCTATTTGAAAAGACCAGCTGTCCTTTACATTGTGTGAACATACCATGAGGAACTGACCAAAACAGAAAGTGGTCTAAATCATTGTGGATGTTTATTTAAAGTAGATGGATGGATGGATGAATAGATACATTTTGCAATGTGATATCACAATTTCACAATGCATTGTTCCACTACGGATGGATGGATGAATGGATGGATGGATAGATGGATGGATGAATGGAAAAAATAGGTTACAATACCAAAAGAACACATAAATAAACTCAAGTGCTTTACTTGAGTCCATTTTTTGGAAACATACAACTTTACCTCCGCTACATTTAAAAGACAAATATTGTACTTTTGACTCCACTACATTTCTACGAAGGTTCTCCTTACTCATTTCATGAAACACAGCTTTGAAGTCAATGGAAGTCAGCCTAGCTTTGAAGTCAGCTTTGAAGCTGTCTGCTTGTAGTAGCTTTTATGCAGTTTTTATGCTGTGGTTGATCAAATGGTTTTTAAAGGATTTTTAGGACTAGCCTGCCTAGCTGTTGTATTTGGACAGTTGTTATGTCTTAACTGATTTTCTTTCTAAGTGGTTCCTGTGTGCAATCACATGCTGTGTTGGCCTAATGTTTTTTAAGGTGGCTGTGATGTAGTGCTCACTCCTCACTATGCAGTCATATTTGCTGCAGTAGATTTGAGATGTGACTTGAAAATCACAAATAATATGTTTGTGAATGTGTCTGGTGACAGAGGGACATTACACTGGGCCCCTTATGAATCCCTTGGGCATGCTAATAGCTAGTGAAAATGCAGAGTTGCTATTACAGAGTCCTTTTAGAAATATATGTTTTAATCTTGTCAAAGAAACACAGTAACTATGTGACTGAACAGCTTTAACTTGTATTGGAGTAATATTTGATCAGTAATAGAGTTGCGTACTTTGTGGGAGGCCAAGATATCAGTACACAAACAGACATAAACTCAAGCATTTACATTCAGTAACGTGTGTGATGTGGGGGTATTGTGGTTAGTGTGAAAACACTGATGTGTGAAAAAAACAATAGCATGTAATTTCACCCCCATTGCCTATTTTGAGGAATTGCTGAGTGATCCCCTTTAGATATGATGTGTGTGTATTTTACCATTTAGCAGCTCATCTCCAGTGAGTAACTTGAAATAATATAAAGGTAAGCAGTAAACTGCTTGTTAAATACTGAATAACGAATTGAAAATAATGTACATTTCACAGTACAAAAAAAGCATTTCACAGTACAAAAAAGCCACTGTTTAACAACTTATACATTGAGCGTTGAAATGCAATGCAAATCCTTACTGCAGGCCTCCCAGCTTTGTTGAATCCTTACAAACCCTCTGTCTGTGTTAAAGCAGTGTAGGAACAGTTGCTACTCCCTCTAGGGCAATATTTGGACTATAATGCAACTGCAGGATGTAGTATATTGCTATTGTAATGATGAGAAAAAGGCTATCCTAACCCTTACAAGTGAAAATCTCTCCTTTAAAGAAATAGCAAAGACAGCCAGAGTGTGAGTGAGAACAGTTTTCTACACCATCAAAAGGCACTCAAAAATAGAGGAAACTGTGTCTGGCAGATCCAAACCCCTAACAGAATCAGAGGACCTGTTTCTGAGGACAACACCTAAACACTGGGTAGGTAAGCAAGTCTCACTTTCAGCTGTGAAGAAAAGACTTGGAACAGCAGGTTTGACAGGTCAAACAGCACTGGTAATTGCAGAGAGCAAACAAAAAGAAAAAGAGGCTTTCCTGGGCCATGTAGTAGTGCCAGTGGACTACTGAAGACCGGAAGAAGGTCTTTTGGATCTTCAGTTCATCATGCAGGATTTTTGTTGTTTCTTTACCAAAATGGAGGAGGAAGTGTGGTGGTTCCTGGGTCTTATGCTGTATCCAGAGTGACTGGAACCCTGAAGCACTGAAGCAAAAGTTCTACCACAGCATTTCAATTTGATAGCTTAAACATTTAGATAATGATTAGGTCTGTTCTTAACTTACATTGTAAAGGTACATTGTGACATTGTACTGTGTAAATATCCACACACACACACACACACACACACACGTGTGTTTGTCGGGGGGGGATATTTACACAGTATAATGTCACAATGTACCTTTTAACCTTTTAAATGTAAGTTAAGAACAGACCTATATATATATATATATATATATATATATATATATATATATATATATATATATATATATATATATATATATATATACACACACATACAGAGAGAGAGAGAATAGCTCATCTGTTACTGCACAGTTTGTGTTAGCTATCCTCTGGTCCTGCATCAGTGATCATAGGATGCTGCCCGCAGGACGCTGTTGGCCCTTAGTCCAGCAGCCCCTGTGTCTGATCCACTCACACCAGCACAACACACACTAACACACCACCCAAGTAATTGTGGTCCTGTAGTGGTCTTGAACATAACAAAGTGTGTAGAGAAGCAGATAGATGAAGTAAATGAAGAGACACTGAAGTGTGGCGAATAAAGTAGGATGTATGTTTGTAACATTAGCACAAAACAAGATGCACACATCAACCTGCATGGACACATTATCGTTTTTTAGCATGCATGTAAAAGTGTGGAGCATGTTGCTCTGGGTATGACAGATGGAGGTCTCTTTGGTAACAGGTCTGACCTGGAGGTCTGTATGACATGACCACACTAGAGTGAAGTCAAGCACCAGTGTATGTACTGCTGATGCGTGAGTGGAAGTGCTGCAGGCTGTTTTGTTTCGCAGTAGGTGTTTAGCGGTTTCAAAGCGCTCTCCTCTGCACTCTCACACCGGGCAGCTTACTGACAGATTATCCACTATGACTAGAAAATCAAATGTGGGCAGCCTCAGCCTTTTGTAGGACTGACACTGAATTTTCTTTTCTCTCGCTCACCTTCTTCATCTCTGCCTCTCTTATTATGGTCGTTTGGTATTGCAGGGCCAGTTCAGGGCCTGAATGATAACTGACCACTGCTGTGTGTTTAAGCTCTGTAGTAAAGTCGCCTGACTATAAGCACAGAACCAACAGTGTTTTATTCTTTCATTCTTTGTACTTTCTCTGATGTTTAATGCTGCAGACTGCTGTATGTGTTTAAGCTCTGTGGATAAACTGTCTCAGGAGTGCGAGTGCTGCAGAGAACTGTTTCAGAGACTCAGAGATATGAAGAATCACACTAGTTTCTTATCAAAGCTTCATCGACTCCTTTCATCCAGAGTGAAATTTCTAGCTTTGTGTGAAGTATTACATGGATGTCAAGGATGACATTCGGAGATCACTAACTGTGATAAGATGCCAAGATGAATAATTGCTTGTGCAGTGTGTAGGTCCATTGTTCTAATGAGTGTAAGGAAATACATTAAATGACTTCATTCAATTGTATGTGTGTGTGTGTGTCTGTGTGTCTGTGTGTGTGTGTGTGTGTGTGTGTGTGTGTGTGTCTGTGTGTGTCTGTATGTAGAAGGTCATGTGGATTGATGAGTCCAGATTGACCATTTTGGGTATTGGATGCTATGGGTGTATCAGGGTAAGAAGGGAAGTGTATGAAGCCTTCAGAGGCAGGGGGTCAGGTCTAGGCTTAGCCATGTTATGTGGCAATAAAATGAGGCCAGGTAATTACCTGAATGTACTGAATGACCAGGTTATCCCACCAATGTGTTTTTTTTTTCGCCTTTGATGGCATGTGCACATTTCAAGACAACAATGCAAAGATTCTTAGGCTCAAATTGTAAAAGAGTGGTTCAGGGGGCATGAGGAATCATGCATTTCACACATGAATTGGCCACTACAGAGTCCTGACATTACCCCCATTGAAAGTCCTTGGGACGTGGTGGAGAACGTCACAGAGTGGTTTGACTTTCCCATGGTCAACGCAAGATCTTGGCCAAAAATTAATGCAGCTCTGGACAGAAATAAATTTTAGGATGTTACATAACATTGTTAAAACAATGCCAAAGCTGTAGGCAGTGTGCAACTTTCTTGGCTATGCACTCCACATCAATACAATTATTGCCAAAAGCAAATAAATTGAAAGACAAATTTGTATTGATGTAATGTATAATTGCTGTCAGAGAAAAACATCATAAGTCAATTTTGGTCTGAAATTACTTGATACAAAATCTTATTCTCTTTTTTTCCCCAGTGAAATATTTTTACTTTTTGAAATGCTGCATGTCGTTTGTTATAGTTCTGTTAAGCCAATTACTTAATATTATAACCAACAGTGAATATTCCTACCCTAGCTCTCAAATCTATATCACCTTGCGTAATATAATGCATATTCCAACATATACTACATATCAAAACGTTTTTAGACCCCTGCTCGAGGGTATTAATAGCCTTTAATAGCTTTTTGCTGCAACCTCTACTGATCATTGCTGTGGGAATTTGATTGTATTCAGCCACAAGAGCATTGGTAAGGTCAGGGACTGATGTTGATTGATGTCCCAAAGGTGTTGTATGGAGCTCATTCAGTTGAAAGACCACAGAGTGGTCTTCTTTAGAGTGTCTTCTTTAGAGTGTCTCGTTCTATTGGCAATGCTTATGCAAGGTTATAGAAGCTGTGTGTGTGCAACTGAACACCTGTGTCAGCAATGGCAGCACCTCAAAGTAGCTAAATTCTCTAACTGAAAAGCTTTCTGAAAATTGTCTGAAGTTGTCTGAAAATCTTTGGGCATATGTGGTAGGTTTAAGATTCAGAGTTGTTCTTCATTATTATAGTACTTCTTTATGAAGTTGAATGCTGTAATGGTGGTTGAATTGAGTATCCCCAGTTAAACTATATGTCTTCTGTATGTTAAAACTTTTAACACATTCAGTCTGCTCTAGACAACCATATTACATTTATATGCAGTGTTATAGCAGTGTTTTTATTAGAAGAGTCTTTCCTAAGAACTCGTATTAGAAAACTGTAATGCGCTTGCTCAGGTTGCTCAGGAAACACCTATAATAGTTGCTTCTATAGGTTTGCTCTCTTTAAATATAAAACCACTCGCTGCCCTTTGCACTGTTTGTACATTTCTTGATAAATGGACCATTGGGAATAGCACACGATTACTTATAAGAATGAAGTCATGTTACATAAATGTATATAGTCCTGTGCAGAATCCAGAGACCATCTTTCATTGATTTCCAGTTAAAATGGCCTCATTTTCAGAAGACATTTCTGAGAGGACTAGTGACAAAATAATCCTGTTGCAAAGAAGGGGAAAGTTGAAGCAATATAAGTGATAGAAAAATCAGGATTGTCCATCTAGTAGTGTTAAATTGCCAAAACAAAGTAGCTTTGGTGTTCTTAGAACAATTGACTGACCAGCCCACTGAATATTTTGGGGATTATTTGGATCATGAGAAGCAGAAAATGCAACCAACTTCTAAGACTCAACTTTGGAGGTGTAAAAAAATAATCCCTGCAGAAAAACTCCTGGAAAGAATGGAAGCTGTAATAAGGGCCAAGAGTGAACACATTAAAAGATGAATATTTTTGGTGCATTTTTCCAGGTGCTGAAAACTGAATAACTTGTGAAATGACATTTGTATCTTGTAAATTCGATGCATCACTTTTCTCCAGCGCATGGCTGCAACGGGCACGCAGGTTTAACAAGGCTTCCACACTGGTGGTGCTGTCTTGTAAGGGATTGGGAGCAGTTGTGGTCAGATTGAAATTTCTGGACCTTCAGCATATCCTGTTTTGCTTGAACAGCAGAGAGCCATTGTTAGAGTGCGGCTATGGTGCACCTGTCCCCCCAGCTCACAACCAGCTGTGACACCCCAGCTGTTGTCATGGCGACAGAACAGTGCCAGAAAGCAGTTGTGACTGGGGTAAGAGCAAAGCTTAAGCTTGAAGCTCAGCACTCCTTCTGCTGATTCCTGTAATACAGCAGGTGTGTGAGTGAGTAACACACCCTGTGACGCAGGTGTTTGTATTTGTGTGGGATTTGGGGGGAGAGAGTGAGCAAGGGAGAGAGGGAGGGAGAGGGAGGGAGGTCTAAGAGAAAAGCAGAAGCACTGGGAGCACAGCCTCTTAGGGAGAGATAGAGGTCCGAAGGAAAAGAAAACATTGCTCATCTGGTGCGTAAGCTTGTTTAATGGAAAGAGGGAGAGCAAGTGCGTGTTTATCTTAGAAAGAGAGGGAGCATTCTGGAGTGTTTATAGAAGAAAGGGACAGAGGGGGGAGAGGGTGGAAGGGTAGAACTACTATCCCTCTACATCACATGACACAGGACGTTTCTGTGTGTGTGTGCGTCTTTCACAGGACCTGTTTCCTCTTGTGTAGCCTTCAAACACTGACAGTCATGTCCTTCGTTCCTGGTGAACTGTGAGAGAGAGAGGGGGGGAAAGAGAGAGAGAGAGAAGGAGAGAGAGAGATATTTAGAAATGACTAAATGGTTTCATATAAGCGTTCCTCTAGAGACACATGTGTAGCCTTAAAAGGCTGAACGCTTCACCTCTCTATTGACTTTCACTCGTCCTTATTCTTAGTAGTGCAAAGTATTGAAAGTTGTTATTCTGGCTTGTCTGTGATCAGTTTAGTGTCTAATTCCTCGTTCATTGTGCCTTCATTAAGAGAGGAGTCTGCTGATTATTCAGACTTTCTGCATCAATGAAATGTAACCAACGTCATTCAGTGTGGTTTGATGTGAAAAGGTGCTTTGTAGAAGAACATACAGACAGGTGTACTTTACAGTGTTGATGACAGGAAGCAGGTGTTACAGTCTACAAGTTCAAGTCAATACATTCGTTTCAGAATCATTCAGAATCCTCATTTGAGGCCTTACAATAGGTTTTACAGTGCTCTGCATGTACCCAGGGATGTAGCACCAAATTCTCTCTGCCACAAGGAATTAAAGGGAAAGAAAAGCTATAATGTATTTATTATGCTGTACCTGTTGGTTGGTATGCGTTTAACGGTTAAACAGCTGAAAATCAATAAGGTATGAAGCTTTGAATAATCAATCTTGCCGTAGTTCTGTGAGAAACGTGGTACAATCATTGTGATCAGAGAGAAATTAAAACAAGAAAACTTAAAAATATATATTTAAATATATTTACTGTCATTTTCACTGGAGCTTGTCAACAAATGGTTTCTTGTAAATTGCCTTTTACTACCTACATTGGTGAGCTGACCTTGTCTCATGTCTTCAGTTGTGTAAGTAAAGGAAGAGGTGTTGGTCTCTCTTAGTGACAGCGCTACTCTCTCTCCCTCAGTGACTGCGCTGCTCTCTCTCCCTCGGTGACTCGCTGCTCTCTCTCCCTCAGTGACTGTGCTGCTCTCTCTCCCTCAGTGACTCTGCTGCTCTCTCCCTCAGTGACTCTTCTTCTCTCTCTCTCACTGACAGTGATGCTCTCTCTCTGTCAGTGACTGTGCTGCTCTCTCTCTCCCTCAATGACTGTGCAGCTCTCTGTCTTTCAGTGACTGTGCTGCTCTCTCTCCCTCAGTGACTGTAGCTGCTTCTGGAAATAACAGTGTGCAAGTTAAGCTGAACTTTGTTGGGCTCTGATTGCATAAACACCGTCTGTTACATTAGCTATTTATAAAATGCTTACTTGCAGCATTGAAACAAATCCTTAACAGACACTAGCTGATATCTGTAGCCAGCAAGGTAAAGTCGCATGGTGTATAGGTCTATATATGTATAATTATGTATAAGAATTTAGAGTATCAAAACTAGGAACCAAAGTCATTTTATAGCTTCCACTGTTACCCGCATTTCAAAACCACTGGATGTACCCCATCCACAGTGAATGACCATAAAAGACAACTTTTTGGACCGCAAAGAAAACCACAAAGAACTAAATTAGCATAAAACAATTCCTCAGCCATTAGGTGGCATATACATTCATTGTCAAAAAGAATAGTTGCACCCAGAAGGAAGTGTTGGTAAACATTTAGACTGATATGGAAAGTTTTTATTGAGCTACACATACAGAAGTAGGGTCTCTCAGTACGGCGTCAGGCCGCCAAGTTCGCTAACGCAACATGCCAGATGTCTCGGCGTGGAATTGTAGAGGCTCCTAATGGTCTCCTGCAATAATCCATCCCATGCACCTTGAATATTCTCACACAGTTCCTGCAGATGTTGTGGTAGGGGTGGAGTCGGAGTGACATCAGGCCTTCTGGACTTGTAACGCATGACAACAAACTGTTCATCTTGGCGCTGACCACGATGCCTTCACACATTGAATTTTTGGTTGTCTCCACCAAGACAAAAGCGGGAATTGTCACTGAAGATGATCTGCTGCCTTTCTGAGTCACTCCATGACAGTCTGGCATGACACCATTGCAGTCTTTGGCGACGCTGACGTGGTGTTAAGGGAAGTTGTCATAGTGGTCTGCGTGAATGTAGCCAATGGTGCTGGCACAAACAGGATGACTAATGGAGGGCATCACTGCTCGCTGAATGTCTGCAGTCGTGGCTCTTTGGTCAGTTAGGTACAGCGATAAGGCCTGTCCTTGCTTACGTCACATGCGTGGCATGTAAAATTTGAATCATTTGCATGTCTCACAATGCCAAACCTACCCACCAAGTTTAATTCCTGTCGGTTGATTCTTTCTGGGTGCAGCTGTTTTTTTTGAGGATGAGTGTGCATATCCATTTTCATATAATAACTTTGTCTGAGCGAGCTTTCAGAGGCAGTCTTCAGACGTCTGGTTCATATCACTACCACTTCTGAGGAATTCTGACCTGTTTGGTTTCTCTAGAATGGAGCATTTTTTAGATTTACCACTCTTTTATGATTATAAGCATTACGTATAAAACTCAGAGGACATGGGGTGCTTCTGGAGAGTAAATAAAATTACTTTATTTGCATTGTAGACCTCATGATCCCTGGTTCCTATAACCACCACTGTAAAATGACTGTCTGAAAGTCTGTAATATTCTCTGCTGTGAATCAGTGAGTGAGTCATACTAATTTTTGGAAAAATTGGTTTACTCCCCCTTTCAGGCCCATGCATGATGAAACTGGAAGAGAACTGATGGTGACTGTGAGAAGCCTGAATGTGTTAAAATGGAGAAACTTTCGTAAGGAGCAGAATATTAAGAGATATTTGGGACTGGTAAATGCACTCACTTGTCATGCATTAAATGAAGGAAGTTGATGACGTTTAGCTATAAACTTTAATATCCCTGTTGTTTTCATAACCTTCTTCATTTTAACACATTTAGACTACTCCTTCAGTTCAATGTGTTCTCGCTCAGTGCTGTCCCAAACAGACCAGAGTGAGGGAGATAAAGAGAGCAGTTTGCTGCAGATGCGAAGCCTCTGCTGAAAGTGGATGAGGTGGAGATGAAGTGAAGCTTTTGGCTTACCAGTCTCACTATTCAGTTGACCTACATTATCCATCACCTTATTACTCAAAGCAATTACAACAGACAAAGCACAGCAGTACAGGCCAGATTGGTCTGTGCCATCGGACATGGCACAGTGTCCACCACAAGGCTTTGATCTTTACTCTGAATGTGTGTGTAAAGCACGCTGGGGTGTGTTGGCAGAGGTTGTAATCGTTTTATTATGCCTCACAGCTTTATGGCACTCTTCTGGGTTTCCAGAGCATTGGAAAATGTTAACATCCTGTTTGACTCGGATTAATTACAAGACTGTCATTGTAAGTAGCGTTCCCTGTGGTTATGGCCTTAAGGCTCTCAGTACACGACTTCTGTTGTGTATCACATGATTGTGCATGAGGATCTGCCTGGCTGTGTTTCATCTTTATGAGAAACCTGCTTTATTTACTTATTGTTTCTTTATTCACAAAGAAATATGAAAATGTTGTGAAAGATACGGATTTAATAAAACTGTGATAACCAATAATATCGGCAGAAAAAAAATATAAATATATAGTCTAAAATAATCCAGAGCAGCAGTTTGTAAGATGTGTTAGTTTTATTACAATATTAAAATATCAACAGAAATGACAGTTTTGACGGGATGTGAAAGACTTCTATGTAAAGTATGGAAGGTGCTGCTTCCAGTTAGATCATTTCAGGAGAAGTAGCCAATGAAATGAAAAGTAAACACAAGGACAAATGAATCTCTTGGCAAGTCACTGCCTCTGCCCACACTGGGCAAGAAACCATGTTTGGCAGCAAACAAAGGAAGGAAAAAAAAAATATATATATATATACATATATATATATATATATATATATATATATATATATATATATATATATATATATATATATGTATATATATATATATTTTTTTTTTAATTATTAGTGTTGTTGAATATTCCTGTATTTATTACAAGGTTATTATTGCCGTTGCTGCTGATTAAAAATATTATTTTCCTGTATTTATACAGCATCTCCTTCATGACTTGTAGACAGTCTCTTCCCTCAGCCATTTTCTGAGAAGAGAACAAGCCTAACTGAGGCAGCATGATGGTTCATGGAGATGTTAAGGTGAGAAGTTGCTTCACCAACCGCATATAAACACATCATCAGCTCAGTTCTACCTTCAGCACGGTGTCTAGCGGGTTCCCCGAATCCGGCCGCACCACCAGAGGAGCGTCTGCACTCCGCTTCTCGACCAGCGCCCTCAGGTCCTCGCCCCAGATCTTCTCACACGCATTGTAGATGTCATAGCTGTCGCTCACGATGGACACGGGCACGGAGGGGAACTGCTTCACGATGTGCTCGAAGGCGTCCTTCTCGTGGTCCTTGCCCCAGGCAGTGATTGTGCTGCGGAGGGAACGTTGTAGACATCAGTGTCAAACAGAAAGGAGAACCGAACTTCAAGAAGTCAGCCACTAGGGGGCATCACAGTCCATCACAGTGCTGCCTGTAGTTTGAGATGCCTGAGATCCACAGCACAGTGTCCTTTGATCTCGACTATGAAGAATGAAGGATAATTTTTAATGNTATATATATATATATATATATATATATATATATAAGGAAAACAACAGTTGAAAAAAATATATATATAAGGAAAACAACAGTTGAAAAAAAAATATATATAAGGAAAACAACAGTTGAAAAAAAATATATATATAAGGAAAACAACAGTTGACACTGATGTCAGATCTGGAAACACCCATGGTGAGTAAAGGGATGAGGATGTTAAACTCATAACATTTCTTCTAGCCTAGTAAGAAGAGGCTATTGAAGAGGCAGGAGGAGGAGGAACTATGCACTTCTTAGTCATATGTTGTCTCTTATTGTTTGTGTTGCTCACTCATATGATTGTCAGTTATCAACTATGAATTATGAAATATGATTGTCAGTCCTTGAGTGTTGCATTTCTTAAAGCCTAACAACCGAGACTCACAAAGGCTTAAGTAACATGATCAGTTTTGTGTATTTTACGTTTTTGTTGTAGAAGCTTTTCCGGGGCCCCTAGTGGCCATACAACTGTTGTAACAATTATAAATTAATATCGTTCAATAAAATATGTTTCACTGTAACTAAGGTTATCAGTTTGGAAGGATGCTGTTGGTTTTCTTTGTGTGAAATGCTTTGACTGCGCTGAGCTGCTAGTGAGAAAAGTGAGAATCTTTTGATTTGAAAATAATTTATATCTCTCCACAAAGATACAACTGCAGCTTACTTGGAATCAAAAGATTGTGTCTAGGCAGCACAATAAAAATATATCATTTAAACACAGTAAATACTTTATTAAATGTTGACTCGTTTGTTCCCTTACAAAGGCAAAAATCTAGAAACCGTACACGTTATATCCTACAATATATTGGACCTCCAAAACAGATATGGAAAGCAGGTTAAGCATGGTGGTGTGTGGTGTTTAACTGTACTGGTTCAGCCTGCAGTATCCTCATGAAGTCCACTATATGAGCACATAACTAACCAGATTCTCCCATCGTGTATTTATTGTTACTTTATTGGTGGGGTTTTTGATACAGGTAGTCTCTGAAAGGTCAGTATCAGCTGATCATTCAAGTCCTAGTTTATATTTTCCAAGCATATCTGTACTTTTGCTAACCCTTCATTTTGTTTTTGTCTTTGTTTTCCATATTAGCAGGATGTGGTAGGACTGTTGGGACTTCATAGCGGAGAGCAGAGAAAACATCAAAGCGTGGGAGTGTTAGAGCCTTCCGGTTCCTCCGAGGAGAGGGGGGTGAACTTCAGGTGCCCACCCCTCCTGGGTGAACTCGACTCGGTGGTAATGATGAGTCGCGATGTGGCATGGCTCTCCTGCCTGCAGCTGCTGTGTGGCATATCCAGCCTGTGGGCATATCCTTTCAGACCCCCACTGGACCTGGACATCACTCCCAGAACCACCGTCCTCTCAAACGGTAAGACCCTCTGACCTCATCCCTCAGCAAAGAGTACTTCACGTTTATACTAACACTTATTTACACATACTGTGGGCAGTGAGTGGTGACAATGCTGATGTACTGTAGATGATGAAGGTGTGCATGTGTTGTGATCCGAAGGTGACAAGCGTATCGATTTCGAAATGTTAGAAAAGTTCTAATCATTTACAGTAACATTCAACCGTCATTGGCCCTATTGCTGGGAGAGCTCAGATGTTATCTCTGGAGATACTACAGACATCTGTAGCTGGGAGAGCATAGTTGGTCTCATCCTCGCTTGATGGGTAGAATGGTTCTCCCTCTATTCCATCATTCATTGCAATGCTAGCAATTGTGGTAGGAATTGAACAGACTAGTAGGCCTGTCAGTTTTACTGCTTGACGCTGCTTGACGCTGATCATGTGGTCACACTAATTACATGGCTGCTTCAGAGAACACGACAGGTAAGGAGCCTGGTGATTTCGGGATCCATATCCCCAGTTTCCTGAAGGATAACAATCCACTGTAAAATTCTCTGTTCATGATGTCGTCAGCAATTAGTCAATGTTGACTTAAGTTTCTTTACATAACTATCGACTTAACCCCTATGACGTGGGTGTCTGTTAGCTGATGTAAAAGAATTGGCAGATAATGTTCACCTCACTAGATGTGCATTAGATGAGATGTCCGATGATGTTGCCATAACAGCAGTTCAAAGATGCAGTGGTGTTTGGTAGAACCATGTAATAGGAGGTATAGGGATTTGGACACAACTAAATTGGAGGGAATAACTGCTGTTCATTTTGTAAAAAAAGAAAAATAAATAATAAAATTTAAAAAAGCCGCATTGAATCATTTGCTAACAAACCATAATCAAATCAAATTGTTGTGAGGTAGAGAACACCCCTGGCATTTGTGCCTTTGCACGCAAGTGAGTGCATGTAATCTTATCTTACTATCATCCATCTCAGATATGCACATGCCTCAGTCTGCAGTAAAACTTTGCCTTCTTTTGGAATTTGAGGGATTTTTTGCTGTTCTAGTAAGTAAGAATTAAAGAATTAAGATTTTAACATACAACAGCTCTTCATAAACACTGTGGGTGTATTGGGCAATATTGATGTACACTGTACCTAACCCTTTAGACAAAATAAGACAAGCAATGTTACAAGAGCGCCTTTTTTACCCAGAAGGGAATCAGGTTTATGTTGGATATTCCTGCTCCACTGAGGTTTAGTTTTTGGCAGAACTGTAAAAGGCAGATGCGGAGGAGCAGCTTGGCAAGGTTAAGTGAAGAGGAGTGGGCTTGCAGTTTATGGCCAACTTTCGCTCTCAAAGCAGTATCGTTTATGTGAAGATCATCTTGCTAGCTTTAGGTTTATGTCTGTTAATAATTCTGGATGCCCTGTGGTGTATAGAGTAGCAGAGGCTCTGGCGTGAAGGCATTATGAGCTGACTCAAAGTTGCCTTTTATCTCCTGTGTGGAGTTTTATACGAGAGCGTCAAGGCCAGGAAGTCAAGATTCCCGAGGTGCATGTTCAGCTTGTAAACACGCGGCGAGAGCACAGGGCCTGCTCTCCGAGGCCGGGTCTCAGAGTGGACAAGCAGCCAGAGGCTTCACTAAACACACTGCACTACTGCTCTCAGTCTGTAGACATCCAGAGTAACTTGCATGCTTCCAATCCTGATGTACCACTCTTCTAATAATAAAATATTTTAGCATGACTAGATTTGTGCATCTGGCTTAGCAGAGCTAAACTATTTTCTATGCGCAAATGTTTGGAACAGATGGACGACAGATTTACATGTTTGTAGTTGCTCAGCAATGACTGATGATTGCGTTGATGTGCATGGTGTACATTACTGTTCAAGGGTTTGGCATCACTTGGGGGTAGGTCAAGGACACTTGGGTCCTTAAGGCTACAACAATGTTCAATAATTTTCAAAAACATATTCAAAATACATAACACAATACACTGGTCCAGAAAAGCTGAGCATGTGCAAAATGTAAATGTTAACAGAATGCAGTGGTGTGCACGGTGTTTAAACCCAATCCAAAATAGTATAAAGATGACTTCAGATGTTAAAACTGAGAAATTGTATTGTTTTTTAACTGATGTATGCAATTTTATATTTGACACTAGCAAAATATTTCATGTTGGCACAGGTTGAATGAAAGACTGGTAAAGTTGTATAATGCTATGACAAAACACAAAACCTGGTGAAGGATGTGTCTTCTGAGTGTGAAGTGAATTATCCAGTATGGTCATTATAACTTCAACAGCATCATGTTGATTATTACATTTGAGACCTAAACATTTAGGTGGACTTTCTTTTTGAGCCATGTGACCTTTATTTCATGCTTTATTTACAGTGGCGCCATAACGGCACATGCTCATCATTTTTTAGATTTTTGGTTTTATCCTAACACAGAAATATGTACATAACTATGCAGTAGTGTAGTAGTAGT
>CM067478.1:9591775-9647765 GCA_034552555.1 Semaprochilodus insignis
AGTAATAATAATAATAATAATAATAATAATAATAATAATAATAATGACATTCAAAAGGAAGGGAAACATCTTTTCTTATCGGGCTAGAATATTCTAGGTAATGTTCAATAAAATATTCAAAAAGTAAATTACTCACATTTGTCAATATTGTGACTGCAATTTAAGTTTGTTATTAGTTTCTTAATGTTGAGCCATTGGCCTGTTATTTTACCCATGAAGACCAGCATAACCACTTTTTCTAACATTTTTGAGCACTGAGTATGGCAGTTAGTTACGGTCGTATTGTCATGTACATGGATGTTTGATTGTTTCCAGTTGTTTTCATGTGCAATCAATTCTCAACCCCTGTGACATTACGTCAGCTTTCCCCACTATTAGATCTTTTTAGACAACATTGTAAAAAATGTAGGCTGTATTGTGAATGCAATGTGAAAATTCCAATTCCGATATAACACATTAATATTTCATCCCTATTTGTTGTGTTAATACTTTTCTTTACTGTTTTTACTGCTGACAGTGGTACATTATTGGTAAGACTTTTTTGCCTCGTTTGCCACCAAGAATGTGCTTTAAAAGTTATGTTGACCAAAAAACAGTATTTCTGTGGTAGCTTTCTGTGAGTGAGCTTGTTCTGTGAGTGAACAGTTCTGAGAAAGTCTTCTCCTGAACAGCTTTTCACCTCAAATCACTCTGATTGACTTTGTTAACACCTTAAGTATTTAATTATGCAGAATCCTCCCCCCCTTCCCAGTAAACATTTCAACCGTTTGAACCGTTAAAACAGCTCTCAAATCACATGTCTGACTATATTTAAACACATTTTAGATGTCCACGGACGACTATTGTTCCCTGGGTTAATGCCTTTATGGAACATAGAACAGCCTTGTATGTTGATGTGCCATCCATGAGTGTTTGTAAAAGGTGATAGTAGTTGTGGTGATAGTAGGTGACGCGAGTGATGTGTGTGTTTGTATGCATGTGTGCGTGTATGTGATCTTATCTTACTATCATTCATCTCAGATCTGGTCATGCTCTGCACCTTTCTCCATTGTTCTCACCTCCTTCACAAGCACACATGCACTCTATTCATACTAGCCTCTACCTTGAATAAATCTATCCTTCGAGTTACTTAGCAACTTCTGCACCACTTAAAAGCCTCACATGGGCCGAACGAGGTGCCCAGGCCTTGTCCCTCCCCACCTCACACATTCAGTCATTTCATTTAGTGGCCCTGTGTGCTTAGATAAGAGGAGCTGTGCGAGGAAAGAGAGACATCAATTACTGTAATGAGCACATTGAACTTCTGCTCACTCAGAGAGAGAGAGAGAGAGAGAGAGAGAGAGAGAGAGAGAGAGAGAGAGAGAGAGAGAGCAAGAGGGAGAGAGAGAGTTGTATCATTATACCAGTGTACGCTGGGGTACCCACTTTAAGAGGGACACATATCATACAATGATTACAAATGTGGTCTTTTGGACAAGCGTGACACACTGTTTGAAAAAAATCCCATTTAGTCTAATGAGAAGTTGAATGTGATATTATTTTGTATTTGTCTCGCACTATTAGGATAGATTGAATGTAGCTTTTTGTTATGTTATTGAGCCAGTGTTAGCATGGAGGCAAAGTCATTGTTATTTTCAACCTACGTAGTTCCAATTGGCTAAACAACACCACATGACATTTAAAACTGTGAGCCTATGTAGCCTATGTAAATTCATTATGCTGAATGGGATTTTGCTAATGTCTTAGAAAGTAATGTATGGGTGGAGCATGGATAGTTCAGTAACCGGTTCTCGCCGTCCCTGATAAGTTCATACCATCACAACGCCTGCAACCCTTCTGATGTAACTGCTGGGGTGAGAACGGTCAACCACCCCAAATAATAACTGTTCAGGAGAAAGTTGGTTGGAAAATGAATGGAAATGCTAATGATACTCAGCGTGATGTGTGTTTACTGGGAAAGTGCTCTTTCGTCAATACAAGAACCAATCAGCTGAAAATGAAAAAGAAACACATTTATGAGTAATATTTGAGCTAGTGGTAGACAATATTGCAATAATACAATGTTGTGATACTACAGTAAATTTTCACAATACATATCACAATATGCACTTTTTAAAGCATCTGGTCAGTTGGAACTGAGAAAACAGAACTACACTGTTGCTTGAAAGTTTGTGGATGTGACCTAAAACTTTATCCGAAGTCGTAAAAGTAGATAAGGAGAACCGAATTCAACAAATGAGACAAAAATATTAGACTTGGTCGTTTATTTGAGGAAAATTATCTAATATTACATACCTGTGAGTCACAAAAGTGTGTGAGCCTTATTATTAGGAGCTAATCTGAAGGTGAAATTAGAATCAGGTGCTTTCAATCAATGGGATGACAATTGGTGGTGTGAGTGGGCACCCTGTTTTATTTAAAGAACAGAGATCTGTCAAAGTCTGATCTTCTTCTGATCTTCTTCTGATCTTGTGGAAGTGTATCATGACACAAACAAAGGAAAATTCTGAAGACCTCAGAAGAAGATTTGTTGATGAACATAAAAATGGAAAAGGCTACAAAACCGTCCCTAAAGAGTTTGGACTCCACCAACCCACAGACAGACAGGTTGTGTACAAATGAATTCAAGACTGTAGGCTTGTTTGGTTTTGGGTGTGTGGGGAGGTGTGGCCATATGGAGCAGCAAGCGTGGAGCATCTGAACTTGTTAGCATAATAACTTAAAGATGTGTACACCTGTACTGGGCTTATGGGCTGCTAAGTTGGGTAGTGGTGCAATGTTGTTGCCTACTGTTGTATGGGTAGTGTATTATGACTGTTGGTGACCTGCTTGCTATCCTGTCAGTTCTGAAGTTCTGCATTTCTAGTTTGTCATACTAATAGTTTAGATGGTTATAGTGCCCAGCTATAAACTGATGCTGCCCATTATTTATATATATTTTTGTTATACCAGTGATGGATTTTCTAGCCCTTGATTACTGTAGGTACCTGTAATCGGGCAAAGTAGGAAAGGTACCTAATAAACTGGCAGCTCAGTCCAAGGCCTTAGCTTACTGAACACTGTTGCATTTCAATTCTGGTGAACTATAGGCAGTGGTGAACAGTAATGAAGTAACTGTGTACTGTGCACTTAGTGTACTGTAAGTAGTGTTGGTGTATCTGTACTGAAGTATTTCTGTTTTGGGTATGTTTTTACTTTAATCCCATTACATTTCAAAGTCTAATATCTTACTGTTTACTTCACCACATTATGTGTTCTCCTTCTGTGTTTTGTGCTTATGATCATTTTAATAGTCAGTGTCAGACTAATTAATGACCTTCTATTAACAGACTGGTGGACTGAGAGTGACACTTAAGTACATTTGAAGGTAAATACTTTAATACGTTTTCCCAAGTGGAGGTCTAAAGGGAGGAACTTCTACTTTTACTAGAGGAATATTTGACTGTGGGTATCTCTACTTCAACGCAAGCCCGTGGTTTGTGTACTTCATCCACCCCTGGCTGTAGGGCCTTATCTATGTCATCGTTTTTCATTTGGGCTAAATTCTTTGTCAGTTTTATGTATTTGAACAGACATCCTAATAAAGCTTACCGACCTGAACATCACAGAAAAAGAGAGCGAACAAGAAGGTAAAAGTAAAGTGAGGCTGCAGAACAGAGGAAATAAAAGAGTTTGTGGGAGATAAAAGTGTATTTGTTGGAGAGAGACAGCTAATTCAAGAGCAGAGGCGTGAGACTCCTGAGGCCGTCTCTGGGTTCCTCAGAGTGTGGGTAATTACTTCAGTCCAAACAAAAAGCAGCATAGCGCCTGCGGACGGGTGTCATCCTCGCTCGGCTCTCCTCCACCCACTAAAATGAAACACACACACACACGCACGCACACACACACACACACACACACAAATGCCCTCGTTCTGGCGCGCGTACACACACAAAAACACAGCTCACTGCACTAGCAGCTCAGTGAAGGCAGCAGTGCTGCAGACTATAATAACACCTTAATCACCTTAAGCTTATTATTCAGTTATTAGACTTCACACTTATTCATGTGTAACTACATCCTGAAAAGTTTCACAGTGCTGAAAATGCAGGTCACTTGTCGCTCAGCCAGGGAAGCAGTTTGGGGTGTTTTAGACATTACTCACAGGTGTGTGTTCATGGAGCACTATTATCCTTCCCCACGTGGTCATGTGGGCGGGAGCTTGTTAATGTCAGTGTAAATCAGGCTGTTTGCTCTTTGGCTTTGCGGACTTTGCCAGCATAAACCCCTCAGTCACCTGAAGGCTTTACTTGTGATGAGTCAGACTCTGAAAGAAGCTGGTCCAGGGTGTAGCAGTTAAATAGGCTGACCAGCCTGGCTGCTCGTTCTGCAGTAGGTAAATGTGAGTGGGCAGCAGTTTATCACACAATGCAGTCCGAGAACAGTCACATTACCAGCGGGAGAGCAACACAAATGGGAACACCCGGTCCAGTACAGCATATACAAAGCATATACAAGACATAATCATTTCTCTTCTTAAACGTCAGCGACCCAGAATGACTGTAAATAAAAAGCTTGGTTGACGTGTGAGCTAACATTGTGTTCTCTGTTCTGGTTCTCACAAGACCTTCGCCTCTGTTTATGTTAACTCTCTCTCTATCTCTCTCTCTCTCTCTCTATCTCTCTCTCTCTCTCTCTCTCTCTCTCTCTCTCTCTCTCTCTTGCTCTCTTTCTACATCTCTCTCTCGTTCTCTCTTGCTCTCTGTCCTCTCCCACACAAACACTGTCATTGTCAGATTTATACTGAGAACAAAATTGGAAAGTATTTCTATCAGTTGTTAATTCACTTTAATCTCTCTCTCTCTCTCTCTCTCTCTCTCTCTCTCTCTCTCTCTCTCAGTTTTTCTCTCTTTCTCTCCCCCTGTCATACACACTACACACTGGCTTGTTTTAATGACTTGTCAGGACTTACATATATCCTATTTATACTATACCATATATATACATATGTTCCTACTATATTATACAGTTGTATGCTAAAGTTTATGTGTAAGTTAACATGTCCTATACAGGAAACACACTTAAATATGGCATTTTGAAAGATCGAATGTTCCACAACATTTGCACCAAACACATTTTTTGTTCTGTTTTTTTTCTAAGTATGCTAATATGCTAATAAGCTCATAAACTGTAGTGGTGCATTAAAACAGTAAATATGTGGAAGTGTGCTGTCTGTGGAGTATGTGTAACTTATTTTCACAAAGTCTAAAACGTGCCATTTGACCAGGGACACCCAAACGTTGCCTAAGTTGGTGTACAGTTTGATCCATTTTGGGCTGATTGTCATAAAAATTGTACACAGTGTAAATGGGATAAAAAATGGAGATACAAGGTCCAAAGGTCTGAGAGCACTACTGAAAATGTTTTTGTATTTCAAATGTCTTCAAATGAATTTCAGAGATTTGGTATGTATTCATTTCAGACTCCCGAATATTTCTTCTTCATTTTACGGTCTTGCATTTGTTCCTTTAAGCATGTTCAGAATTTTAAGTTTAATTGACAAAAAGAAACCCCAAATTTTGTCTTAGACTTTTTGGACCCCGCAGTCAGGGCCATTCTGGGTCGGTCCGCACATTGCAGGTTGGTTCAGGTTTTTCTGTAGGCCTTGTCCTAATAATATATGAAAACAAACACACGTGCACACACTTGCGTGCACACACGCATGTTCACTCACAGCTGTCTCCCACTGTGGCAAACTGAATCATGTCTTGGATCTTGTATTGATTAGGTAATTAGCAGTGGCAGCTTTTCAATTTGGCAGGCAGGCCTGTCAGGCTGAGCGAGCTGTGCGTGTATGTGTGTGGATGGGTGGAGAGTGTCTTGTTTAAAAGTGGTCTTATTTATGCGGCAGAAACTGGTCTGTGGAGATTGTATTGTCACAGTGCAGACGTTACAGCTACAGGGTGGATGATCATTTTCTCCTATTTATATTTCACTCCTTGTATTTGTACACAATAGGTGTTTCTCTTATATTGTAGGTGGAAACCGGAACAGCCTCCACCAGCTCACCTTTCTTCAGGTGTGTGGCTGCCTGTCTCACCTGTCTCACCTCATTCACAATGTCTGAAATAAACTCCAGTCTGAAAACAGGAAGAGCAGCCATTGTTTTTTTTCTTTACTTGCTCTGTTGTTGAGTAACAATACTGCCTAAACTGCCTACAACTCAGTCATACAATCCTTCAGACACAGAAACTCTAAACATCTCACATGTAACCCAGTTCATATTTTCACAGCAAGTCACAAAGCTGGAAGCTACCTTTGTAACCCCACCACTCGGAAATCCCCCCTTTTGAACACTCACCTGTATGACAGAACATACATGCACAGAACATGCATCTCTAATTCGTCTGTGGAGCCTGCACAGTGATTTCACATTCATCCATGAAATCTGATTGTAACTCTGCTCAGAGTCTTTATTTGTATCTGTAAAGTGAAATAAATTTTGTCTGCTTGAATACCATACAGGAGGTGGGACGGGGGGCAGTGGGTAGTGCTGTTGCCTCACAGTAAGATGCGTCTGGCCTTGATTCCCTGGCTTTGGGACCAGGGTCCTTCTACATGTTCTCCTCATGGGTTGGAGATATTAAATTGCCCCTGGGTGTGAGTGTGTGTGAGTGTGTGTGTGTGTGTGTGTGTGTGTGTGAATGTGTATGTCTGGGTATGTCTGTCCTGTGATGTTTTCTGCCATCTGACTAATGAGTGCTGTAATGGGCTCCAGCACCCTTTGCGATAAAGCAGTTTAGATGATGAATGAATGAATGAATGATCTCCATATAAAGAAAGAGTTAAAGGCTTCTCCTTGATATTCTTATTGACTGGCAGTTACATATCCAATGTCATCATTCTATGCAATCGGCATGCAGTTGCAATCAGCAACTCTACACGTTGAGATTAAAGGGAGGTTAAAGGAACCTATCATGTTCAGTTTTAGTATTCAGAATTGTTATTTTGGGCTCTGCTAGAATAGACACACTTATGTCAATTTGCCCAAATCACAATTAGTTTTTTGTAACTCTATGTCTGAAACACTCTGTTAGAGGTCTTGTGTCTTTAAACCCCCCCCCATGATGAGCCTAGTGTGCTCTTATTGGTCAGTTCAACCACTCTTCTCTTCCACTGTTCTGCCCCCGACACCGCTATGGCTGTTTTTACAATCGCGTTGGTTCTGCTGTATCAGTTTGACACAGAGTCTGATACTGAAAGTCAGATAGAATAGTTGAAGTTGGTAGACCTGATCCACCTTCACAAGCTAGACTGAAGCAGCACTTTTTTAGAGTAATGCGTTTTTACTGTTTTAGCTCTCTGTAAGTTCTGTAAGGGCATGCCAAACTTGCTGGAGGCAGGCAAAGATTGTGTTACGAATTGATGTCACCTTGTAATCCGAGACAAGGCCTGGAATTCCAGCGAAGCGTTTCAGGAAGTTGAGAAAAATGCTTTATGGTGTGTACTTTGGGCATCATAAAGGCTTCATAACACACCATAGAAAAAATGGAAAAACGTAATAGGTCCCCTTTAAAGCTCTGGGGTGAGTACTTTAGTAATATGTTATATATTATGGTTATTGCGATGTCTGATTTCATATTATGCTCTTGGGAGTCATGTATCAGAAAAAGGTAATTAAGATTAATTATAGAGAGCCTGTAAACAATAACATATAACTGTTTAGATGTCAGCACATTATGCCTCTTTCATATGTTATTCATTTATTTAGACCAGTTGTTTGATTTTTTTGTAACATAATTGTTAATGTTTAAATGAATGCTAATGTTGAATGTTTAAATGAATGATTTTCATAGATTTTTGGCACCACAATTTAAATTTTTTTTTTTTTTTATCAATTCGTGCTTCACAAACCTCAGATAAGCAATTTAAAAAACTATTTCAGGTATGGCGGAAAAGTTAAAGTTAAAGCAGAATAAGTATAATGATATCATATTTTTGCTATATCAATGTTCCTTAATGCAATTTGAACCCACATATCTGTGTGTTTATGTGACTTTAGGGTGCAGAAAGCTCTTTTGCATCTTCACTGTTTGAGGATTAGAGTAGGCTGGGCCTCAAGCTTTTTTAAAACCCAGCAGCTCAGACTGACAATCAGTGGTGTTAGAATGATAGATTTGACTAAATTGTGTCCTTTGTGTCTGAGCGTGTGGGGGGTATGGTATGAGATGTGGACTTCGTCATCATAGCGTCATCATGACACATCTCCTGATGTTTGTTTGTCCTTCCTGGTTGCTGTGCCCTGACCTCCCCGGTGCTGTGATATCATGGAAGCCACTGACCTGTGCTCATGTAATCACAGTCCAGTTTGGATAACCTTGGTTTGGGACTGGTTTATCATATTTAACCACTGCTTATGTAACGGCTGTGTTGGATCTGGCTGTGAGCAGCCTGCATGTGACATGTCTGTACACTAATACAAGCCATAGTCTGCTAATGCCAAAACCATCAACATTGCTCTACAGACATGTGGAAAAACTGCATGTGTGATGTATAGCAAAACAACAGTACAGGCCTGAATGCTTGGCCTAGTGGCCCTGCTAGTGGCCCTGCATGAAAGGCCTTAAATGCCATGGTTTAGGTCCACCTATCCCCTTATAGGTACAGCTTCAGGTTATTACAGATTATGCCACTACAAAGTTGTTCTGACTGATCACCATTTTCCTATTATGAAATATTTCAATCCTTATGAGGGTGGCCTCTTCCAAAATGACAAAGCTCCCATCCACAGGTGTATGAGGGGTCACTGAATGGTTTGATGGGTTTAAAAATGATGTAAATCATATGCTATGGCCTTTACAGTCACAATATCTCAACCAATTGAACACCAATGGGAGATTTTGAACTGACATGTAGACTGGAGGCAGTTTGCTCTTTTTATTGAATGGTGGGATTTCACTCAGCTGCCATGTTGAGGATTATCAGCTTACCCATTTTCAACTAGTTTCCTCCACTTGTAATGTCTGCGTGTACTCTATTGCTATGCACTGTACAATATACCAGTACTGCTTTTCTTACACCTCCCCTTGCAGGATGGAGTTCACAGCAGTATTATAGTAGTGTATAGAACTGGGGGGTGGGGGGATGTATGAGTCATCTTATTATAGGCACGTGTGCAGGGTGCAGTTCAGCCTCTTAACATTCTGTTAATCTTGGCTCCGTTCACCTTGACCCTGACTCACCTGAAGCTAATGGGCACCGTCTGTCGGTTACTCTGGGAAATGAACCTGGGGAATAGAAATGGAAGGTATAGAGTTTGTCAGTAATTCCCCTCTAACACAGAATTGGGCACTATGTCAGAAGAATTTATTAAAGCAAGTTTTTATCTCATAGTCCTTTAACTGCTTGGCCATTAAATGATCTGATGACTCATGTGAATATGACTAATTGAGCATAGAGGTGAACTTTGTATTCTGTAGGACATGTTGGAGATTGTGGTGCTGAGTCACATTTTTGGGATGGGTTTTACTGACTTCATATGCTGCTTTATCTGTGTATGTACGTGTGTGTTTGTGCATTCGTGTGGGAGCATGTGTTTGTGTGTATATATATATATATATATATATATATATATATATATATATATATATGTATATGTATGTATGTGTGTGTGTGTGTGTGTGTGTGTGTGTGTGTGTAGGGGTGTGTGTGTGTGTGTGTGTGTGTGTGTGTGTGTGCGCATTAGGGGAGACTCACTGGCCAGCTATGTGTGAAGAGCTGTTAAGTGGTAGGAAGCACCGTGTAACTTCTCAGCATGTTACAGTGGGTTAAATGGTTCCTAAGTCTTTAGCTGAAAAAATGGCCACTGAAAGATATATACACATCTCTCTAAGAATAGAGGTTTGAAGGAGAGGTAGAGTGAAACCTGAATGAGATTAATAGCAAGATGAATAGAGAATCAAAAAAGAGCCCATGTAATAGAAACTCAAATTTTGACGTACTGTGTACACGTACAGGAGCAGTATGTAAAATTATGCAATCTGTATTAATTCTCCGCACAGTCCCTCTTCCCTACTCCCCCCCCATTTACTTATCAGTCTTAAGAATCATTCAGAGTTCAGCATCAAACTTCATCCCTTTGCTCACTAAGAGGGTCTCCTGCCGTGGAAAGCAACACTTTTTTAAAAACTTTTTTTTAAAGCTATTTTTGCCACCTGTTTTCTTTGTTTTCAAACACATTGTCTTGCTGAGAGCAGGCATGCTTCTTCTTCATTAACTCACATGGCAGATGCTGCAGTGTCACGTGTTACGACACAGATCGGGCTGGGGCTAGCCAGTTAGCATGCTAACTTGAGCATATATCTCTTTAACTTGATACATAGATGTCTTTGACGTAC
The DNA here is from genome assembly GCA_034552555.1 of Semaprochilodus insignis. Lineage (NCBI taxonomy): Eukaryota > Metazoa > Chordata > Actinopteri > Characiformes > Prochilodontidae > Semaprochilodus > Semaprochilodus insignis. The sequence continues at coordinate 9,602,152 of CM067478.1, forward strand.
CGTCAAAACGTTGTTATTTCACTTAATTGTACAATATTTTTTAAAAAAATTCAAGTTTTAATATGTAATATGCAGTTCCAAAAACTTTGCTTTGAATTATGGTTTTCATAATACACAGCCAAGATGCCACATCCCAACCATGATGTTACAACCATGAACATACTTACATAGGACCTTCCGTTCACAACGAAGTGATAAGGAATGTCATTGCTGCAGTTTATAGGAGTGGAACACAACTGAACGTTGTGATGTTCATGGCTGTCAGTAAGAATATATACATTCATTGTCAAAAAAAAAGTTTCAACGACTGTCCTGTGTCATGTGTAGTCTGTCATGGAGTTAATAGACTGGCAGCAGGTCATTTTCAGTGAGTCCCACTTTTGTCTTGTTGGAGACAACCAACAAATTCATTTGTGGAGGGACCGTGGTCAGCACCAAGATGACTGGTTTGTTGTCACACATCACACGTCCAGAAAACCTGGTGTCATGGTGTGGGGTGCAATTTCATACGTTGCTAGATCACCTTTGGTCTTACTTACAGGTACTTTGACAGTCCAACATTATGTTAATGAGGTTCTGAAATCAGTGACCCTCCCTTTTCTGAATGCACTCTCTGGTGTGCTATTCCAACCGGACAACGCTTGTCTGCATACTGCTGCCATCTCAAGAGCTTGCTTTGAATGCACAGATATGTGGCCATGGCAAGTCGCATCAACAGACCTACCCCCGATTGAAAATGTGAGGGATGCTATTGGACATGCTAACAACACTCCACCCCTACCGCAAAATCTGCAGGAACTGTGTGAGAATATTCAAGCTCCATGGGATGGATACTGAGAGACACTACTTCTGTATGTGTAACTTAATAAATATTGCTCATATCAGTCTAAACCAGAAACATTTATTGTTCCTGGTAACCTTTATCTTCATTCCCAATAGCATTGCAATCTGAAACCTTCATTCTGAGTGCAACTATTTTTTTGATGGTGGATTATTGCAGCCTTCTGAACAAGTCTGAAGTTGAATTTTGGTAAAGGATTTAGTTTGTCCCATACATTTCAGCCCAACTGCTTAATGAATGAGGCACAGACTAGGGGAGCAAATCAGAACTGTCGTCTTCTCGCTAAAACTTGGAATCTCTGTTTACGTAGTTTTTTAATTGCATAATAGTTGCAATGTACTTTTTCATAATGAACGTTCCAATAGAAATAGCAAAAAATACCTAATAATTCTATTAACTGCCATTTTATGTTAGCACTTTTTACTTCATTCATGAAGTTACCATTTTGGCAGTGCAAAGGTTTGTTCTGACAGCATCAACTTGTCAAGCTAAAAAGTTAGGGAATTGTAATATATATATTATTTACAGGTCTTTTAGTATACAAAACCAAATAAACATAATAATTATCAGTGGGAAATATTGAATATGGGCTCATTGAGGAAACACTGTATTGGCCACTGTGTTTTTTATTTGTGTGGAATGATACACAAATAACAGGCAGAGATGTGTCAGCAGGAAGCTACAGGGCAGCTTATTTGTACGCTCTCTCTCCCTTCTCCCTTCTCCTGCCTCCCACCCTCCCTCGCTCCCTGACACTGCCCCCTGTCATTTTTAAGCTTTGTTTGACATCTCTCTCGTCCTGTTGATTGCAGTTAATGGGTTGCTAAATCTGAATGTAGCTCACAATCTGTCCCTCCACCTAAAGCTGCTCCTGCCAGATACGCCCACACAGCAGAGGCTGGATGTGTAGAATATCTAAATTGTCCACGTGCCTCTGTTTCTACAGACAAACAGAACAACATATGCATGCCTTCAGCAACTGAATGTACCTCCACAGAGTAAACATGGAAACGGGTCTAAGTCTGTGTAATTGTGCTGTACACACCTAATGTTGAAAGAGCCGCTCCTACGCTCAAGAAACTGATACTCTTATTTAGTTTCACATGGAGTCATTTAAAAGGCTCCTTACGTAAGCACTGTTGATTGTCCCTGGTGTTTAGAAATGCAATCGCTAACCAAATAAAAGTTCAATTGTATTATATGTACAGTCTGCAGTGACGTGGCTTATTAAAGAGCCCATTTTTTAGCTTTTTAGTTTCCCCCCTGGAATCTGCTGATAATGTTTAAATTCTTCTTTATCCTTTTTTAAGCACTCACATTCAATCAGGTTTTTATAAACATGTCTTTAAGACTGATGTACAGAGTGTCATGTATTGTGCCTCATTCAAACAGCACTTAAGGTTAAAACACACGTATAACTTCAGAAGTAATGGGTGGGGCTAAACAAATGTAAGAGAAATAGGTGGATATGTAAATGGTGTTCATTTTTGTGACATCACAAAAACAGGGAATTCAAAACCAGACATTTTTTGCGTCTTAGTTAAAGGAGCCATATGTAAAATGACACAATCTGTCAAATTCATACTCCACATAGTTCCTCCGACCCCTCTTTCCAGTCCTCCCCCATTTACTAACCAGTGTAGAAGAAATGTTGCAAGTTCAAACTTTATCCCTTGTCAAGAGTGTCTGCAGCAGTGGAAAGAAACCCCAATGTTAAATCTTGTTTGAGTGTAATTTTTGTCACTTGTTCTCTTTGTTTTCAAACATACTTTATGGGCAAGCATGAGTTTGCTTCTTCTTCATCCATGTGGACTAAAGGCAGATTAAGTGCTGCAGTGGCTCACTATCGCCTCTTGGTATAAACTGGTATCGGTATAGACAAGACAGGCTGAGGCTAGCTGGTTATTATGCTGACTTCAGTATATATCTTCATTAAAACTGTTATTTCTTCACATTTTATTGATTATTTTAGTTTCATTACAGAATGTTTCCAACCAAAAGTCACACATATCGTTTACATCATTTTACATATTGTTCCTTTAAGGTAAGAAGTACCACTCTTGTAAACAAATTTGGTCAAATTTGTGACAGTGATACATTGCTTGGAAATTATGACAAAGCCCACACATTTTATCGCCTTGTTGTGATGTCAACACTCATTAGCACTCAAACCTTTAGGGTGTTTGAACCACCTTTGGGCCAAATGTGTATGATATTTGCGCCCATGTTCCATCTGCAACACCAAAAATGTTGAGTTAACACAAAACCGAACACCGAAAATTTAGTGTTGGTGAATAGCTGTTTGAATGTCATGTATTTCTTCTTACTTTCTTGAATTCTTTTAAGTCCTGAGTGTGACCTGTGTGTGCATCTGTGTGTGTCTCAGGGCTGTGGGGGTGTCGGCGCTTCAGTGGCACTGCAGTGAACTATAGCACACTGCTGCTGGAGGAGGAGGCTGGAATGCTGTATGTTGGAGCCAGAGGGGCTCTTTATGCCCTGCAGGCCGATAATATCTCCAACTCCAGTCACACTGTGAGTACAGCCCAACTGGCCTTGCTGTAGTTTCCTTCACAAGTCTTTGTATTGTAGTAACCTGTATGACTCACAGAAGACTGTCTGTAGTTCTACAGAGGAGAAACAGATGGAATTTCTGATGTCAGAACAAAAAGATGAAGTTTACAAAGTTAATATATAAAAGTAGAGGAGGGACGTTGCTCAGAAAGTGCCTCCATGATATTTAACAATGAAAGAATGTTTTACTTTACTTTAGATTGACTGGGAGGCTCCAGAGGATCAGAAGCAGCTCTGCCTTAACAAAGGGAAAGATAACAAGGTCAGTATCTTCATCGCACTCTTTTCTTAGATCTTTCCACAGTTCTCTCCACTTTACTGACGCACAGATTTTATTCCGTTTTACAGACGGAGTGTTTCAACCACATACGCTTCCTGCAGAGATTCAACAACACCCACTTATACACTTGTGGGACTCATGCATTCAGCCCACTGTGTGCATATATTGTAAGTAATCGCAGTATCACTGGGATTCCAGATCTAATGTATCCAGTTTTTTGCTCATTAGGCTGTCACTACCTCCTGACTCTCTTCACTTTACTGGCTACGCTTTTTTTCAGTTTGCCTAATGTGTTTATTCTTCTGTGCTTTTTCAGGAAGATAAAAACTTTAGGATATCCTCTGTGTTTGAGGAGGGTCGGGAGAGGTGCCCTTATGACCCTTCTAAAGGCTACACTGGCCTGCTTATTGGTAAGCCATAGATCAGCACTGATCTTTTGCACTATAGAATAAATATAGCACTTCCTGCCTCTCCTGAACACTTTTCATTTAGTGTCTTTCACGACCAGAGCTAGGCATCTGGGTGCATTTTACCAATGTAAAGTGGGCAGAGAGGGGATGGGGCTTATGATATACTCATGTCCTCAGATAGTTAGGCTTTTTTTCTTATTGGGCCAATAAGGCTCATGAGGTCCACCTATAACATTTGTGTGGTTAAGAATTTTTACATGACTGTTTCCCAACCTCTCTTTATCTCTTCAGCAGGCTGTTTGTGTTACTGTGCCTTTAAGACTGATATAAATGAGCTGTGTTATATTGGCTGTCCCCCACTGTGCCTCATTCAGAAGGGTATTCAGATGCAGAACATTCCTTACGACTTCAATATAAATGGGCAGGGTTAAACACCTGAATAGGTGGATATATGTAAATGAGTTTGTTCTCATAACAGGACAGACATAAGGAAATTAAAACCGCCTGTTTTTGCAGTACGGTTTCCGTGTATGGACAATAGGGACCCGAGTGAATGGCACGTTTTGAAACAATAACAATGTTCATTCTACTGGAGATTCTACTGGCAGACTTTTATGTATTTGAGTCAAAGCAAGCTGTTCAGTATATATTTAAAGCTATACTTGTATATTTGTAGATTCAAGACAAAGACCGAATTCTGACCTCAGCAACCAAAATTATATGAAACTTGAAAATGAAACCCTTCAATTTGCGAGATATTGTATACCACCTTTTACTTCAACCCTACAACATGTTTAACCAAACCCTGATTTACATTTACATTTATGGCATTTAGCTGATGCTTTTATCCAGAGCGACCTACAAGCTTAATCGTATCACAGATAGGCCAAAGTAGTGTTAGGAGTCTTGTCCAAGGACTCTTACTGGTGTAGCACAGTGTAGTCACCCAGACCGGGAATCAAAAAACAGTTTCCCACATGGGGTGGTAGCTTCCTGGCAGGTAGAGTTGTTGAACTCTTTTTATCACACAATCTAATTTTACTCACAGTGTAATGCAACTATAATGCTTTGCAGAATCTAAATAAACATACTTGTTAATCAATGTTTGCGTCCTTATTGTCCAAAAGTTAATAATAATATCAATAATAAAACTGTGGTATAATTGGCATTATTATACAATGTTATAATTACAATAATTCAGGCTCATGCCTGCGACTGGAGCACTTCACTGCCCATATCTTACAGTAAAACACTCCATCTCATGTATTACTGCATAATTATTAAGCTAGTTTTACAATATGGAACCTGTTCCTCCTTTTAGATGGGCAAATGTATACAGCCTCTCAGTACGAGTTCTGGAGCTCTCCAGACATTCGTCGGAACTCCCCAAACCCCATGCTGAGGACAGAGGAGGCCCCCACACGCTGGCTTTATGGTTAGTGCATCACAACTTATGGAACATATATCTGCTCTGCAGCTACCTTCAGTGTATTTATAGACATCTGCAGTATCACTGCTCTCCTGTTTAACGGCCTTCCATACGGGCTATATGATTTACTGTTTGCATCACACGCTTACCTACAACACGTTTAAGAGATCACGCAGTGCTTCACCTCCGTTTGCATAGTGTTGTAGATTACTGTTGGTTTCTCCAATGGCTCAGCAGGGATAAAGGCCATTTTCTCCACACTGAATGCACCATGAATTAACAGCGTGTTGTGTGCTCCCATGTAGAGGCTGATTTTGTGGGCTCTGCGCTGGTAAGAGAGAGTTTAAAGAGCACTGTGGGAGACGACGATAAGATCTATTTCTTCTTCACGGAGAAGAGTCAGGAGCACAGTCCATACTTCAGCCACAGCAGGGTTGCACGGGTGGCCCGTGTATGTAAGGTATGAAGCTCCTCATGTTCTCGGCACATGTTATTAACGAACAACCCTCCATCCTTTCCCATCACTAATGTGTGGAAGCTATAACGGCTCATTTGCTCAAGCGCTGATAAAGTAGAGGTCAACAACCATTTTATCTTAGAACGTGCCTTCGCATAATTGGAAAAGTAATGATTTGGTGCTGTAATCATACACGTGGGCTCCATGTTTTTTCTGCTGAATTAATACTTGGTCATCAGAGTCCAGGTCAAACGCACATATCCATTTTCACTTTGCTATGTGAAATGCATCCATTTTCACTTTGGGCTGTGAAATTGTGGACACCCACCCACACACACACACACACACACACACACACCCATATTGATCTTTATACTTTGTAAGGACGTGGGGGTCACATACATACAGACAGGTGACAGTTTATAACCCTGAATAATGAGCTGAGAAACTTTGCTGAGGATAAGTGTTTCCATTTATCTGCAAAAAGCAGGATTTCTCAGTTATCTGTGTCACTTGAGGTCAAGCTTGTCCAATTGACCTATCCATGCACCACCCTCAAATGTGTTCTTTTGTAGCAAATGTTGCAAAACTGAACAAAGTTTTCTGAAATTTAGTCCTTAAACCTAATAGGAAATAGTTGTGATCTTTCCAAACAAGACCAGTTGGCCTTTTCCATCTTTTCCCTTTTACTGTTATCTAGCTTTTTGTGCATGTAAACAGTTTGGAAAGTAATAAAGCCCAAAGTACATGCCGGAGTACTTCTGTCTTTACACTCTGATCAAAGCAACATCCTCTGATAGCCTCCTTAAGCTACCTGCTTTCACATTATTTATTTGTTTATTACACTGTTTATTCATCATCACTCTCAGTGATCATCACACAGTCAAAGCCTATTAGAGCATAGGCTCTTTCTGTTTACTTGGGCAGGATGCTCTGCCATGGTTTCCATTATGAATTTGGCACAGTCCCCAAGGTCAGGATGCAGCAAGTTGCTTGTTTAATGTTGCAATGACAGTGACAAGTACCCGCCAAACTACTTCCCAACAGTAGTGGGAACATGTGGCCTTAAAGGGGACATATTATTCTCATTTTTAGTGTTCATGATTTTAATTTTGGGGTCTGCTAGAATAGATTTATATGCCTCAATTTGCCAAAATTCCTATACTGTACATTTGTATTTATCCTCAGTCTGAAACAGCTCCTGTATCTTCAAGCCCTGCCTCCTGATGATCCCAGTGTGCTGTGATTGGTCAGCATGCCCACTCTGCTCCGTTTCGTCAGCAGTTCTGCCAGCACACAGTTTCTAGTAGTTGCTGTGCATTGGAATAAGGGTTGTGTTATGAGATGATATCAGCCTGTAACAGAGAAAAGGCTGGAATTCCAGCAAGGCACTTCAGGCAGCTAAAGAAAATGGTTTCTGTAGGAGAGAGTTTCTCCCTCCGGGATGTACTTTGGGCTTTATAACTTTATAACTTTGTTAACATGCAGAAAAAGCTACATATTTAAGGAAAAGGAAAAAAATGAAAAGCGTAATAGGTCCCCTATAACTTTTATTTAATTCCACAAGCTTGCTAAGCAGTACTCTGGGTACTCTTTGTATTCCCTATATGCTGATCACCTTTTTAAGGGAACCCCTGGCAGTCAAATCCATTCAGCTGAAATGCACTGAAATATCAGTATGAAACAGAATAAGCATGTTACTGATAGCTGGTGCAGTCTTTGGAAGCTTAGTTGCTTGCTAGGGTAGCTCAGGATCTGTAAAATACCTAAATACCCTGCCTATTCCACTTTGCAGGGAACTGTTAGGGTGATAAAAGTTCAGCATTAGCATGAGGCTGACTTTTGTTCCCTGATGTCTTTTCCATCTGAGGCTTTGTTGTGTTTTTAAACCCGTATCACGCCAGTGTTCCCAGTGGACAGACCTGTGTCTCCTGGCTGTTTGGTCCTTGTGGAATAAGGGGCAAAATCAAACCAATTGATATGTAAGACATGTAGTTTGTGAACTGCATGAATTACAGGATAATCACAGTGTTAGGTTGGCATTTGTGCCTCAAATTAGGTTTACGTGAGCTTGTTTATTTACAGTTGCTCGGAAATGTAAAGGATGCTTGTCTGCAACGAGCTTGCAGTTTACAGTACTGTGCTGAGCAGGCTGTGGGCGGACTTGTGCTCTCTCTGTGCCAGTCCACGCAGCGGGGTCACTTTAATGAGGAGATTATCCTTCATTATCTACATGCGAGCAGCAAAATACACTGCAAACACAGAATCACCGAGGCTCCCTACATGCTAAAATTAATCTCTTTACAGAGATAACCACACAGTTCTCCTGGGTTCCCTGGAAAATGAAAAAAATGGATGTTCTTTATGGTTTATTCACTCATGAAGAGAATGCCTGTACATTATTTTGCAGGATCATTTTTTAAGTTTATTTTACATTTTTATTTTGCTGGTATTTTAACTGGCTTCAGTGCAGGGTGAGATCCTATAATCGCAGGCACACTTTTTTTAAGCAAATATTCATATACATTCATATATTCAGGCATTTTCTATTTTATTACGACAGCGTTTCTGTATTGTTTGCAGTGGCGGTGATAAAAAACAGATGTCTTAAGAGTTTAATGCCTCTAAAAGCTCCCTCAATGGTTACCAATGTCTGATATCTTGTTCTATGGTATGTTTGTTTTGGCCTAAACAATTTTTTTAATAGTTTTAATTTCAATCAAAGTAATTTTAATCTATTTATAACAAAGGGGTACGCACAGGGAAGAACAATCCCCGAAGAAAACTTTTTCCATGATTATCAACATTACATATAACAACACAGTACACACTGGAGGTTTGCTGGTGTTGGATTGTAAATAAAATGGCTAAATCTGAATGACACTGCAATAACAGAATTATGAAATTTGTAAAAATTGGTGGAATTCCCTTTTAAAGATCAGGATACACTATGAGGAAGAATGACTGCAAAGGGGAATTCCACCCCAGGTTTAGTAGGTCTGTTAAACCAAACTGCACTGGACTCTGGCCCTCAGTTTCCCACTCCTAGTGTACACAGAGTCATTCAGAGTGCTTTGATGTGCTCATCCTAGAGAAACGCACAGAATCAGAATCTGTAAAGCAGTCTGTTCAGTGGTTAAAGCCTTTATCACAGAAAGTTATTACAGGAAATGGTTATGTTTTCGCTGTTTGGTGTCTGAGACATTGTTTTATGGTAGTTTCGAGATAAGACTTCAGCCTAACCCATATTTTAAAACACATGCAGGGTAGAGAAGTACATGTAGAGTGTTGGAAAGCAATACAAATACATTACATAGAACAATTTAGAAGATGTTCCCTGGTCATTTTGGATAATACATAAAATGGCTATATTTGCATTGTAGACATCGGCTCCCATTGTAAAGAACCAGCATAGCCTGAGTCAGAGTCTGAGCAAGTTTCTCAAAATTACATAATTTCACGTCAATCTGCCCCGAATCACTTTATTTACATTTCAACAATTGAATTATTCATCAGTTTAATTATTCAACATAGTTTAATGTATAACCATGGTAATTACAGCACATCCTGTGTGTCTTTTCCTTTTCGTTCACTTACGGTAAAGGATGTTGTGTACTCGTGGTGCATTCTCAGTGCAGCCCACTGTACTGGTCCTGTTGCAGCACACTGGCCCTGGGGAGCCTCCACATTGGAGAAAAATGCATGTAGAGGCATTTGGTGTAGGGTCCAATAAGAGTTATTCTCCTGTGGGAGGCAGCGTGTAAATTAAATTTGCTGGATCCACCTGACAGGATGCACAATTTCTTCACTTGAGGAAAAAAAAAAACACCCAATCTAATCCAACCTGCTCCCATTTCCCACCACACTGACAGCAGAATAAAGTACCACTGCCAAGAGCAAGTAAGTGATCCATGTAAAAAAAGAAGAGGTCAAACTTAAGTGTGCTGCACATTTGGCAGCCTCAGTTTTCACTAATAGAATTTACTGCTGATTTTTCTAGCCTTGAGTATTGGCAGGATTTAGCCTGTATTGGCTAATTAATCTGCTGTCTTGTTCTCTAAGTGTAATCTCATGGGTATCGTATAAACTTGAGGCTTGAAAACTCATTACTGATACCACACGTCTCAACAGGCCTGCAAATTACTGCAGAAAGAGGAGACAGCATATAAAAAACACTGCAATCCAAGTAACATACAGAAGTATAGATTGTTAATGTGCAAGTATTGATTATTAATGTCCCCAGATTTTATACATATTTAGTATTAATAATAATAAATGGCACAACACTTCATGGGGTGCAACTCGTTTATTCTTGTTAAGCTTTTTTTCATTCATTTTCCTTATCCTTTGGATTAGCATGGCTGTGTAAACTCTCCCTTCTAGTTGTAGTAATGAGAAGCTCATAGTACTGTCCTATTGGCTCTGTGCTTTGCAGAGTGACAGAGGAGGTCTTCTGACCCTGCAGAAGAAGTGGACGTCCTTCCTGAAGGCCCGGCTGGTGTGCTCCCTGCCCGATTATGAGTTCCACTTCAACGTGTTGCGCAGTGTCTTCATGCTGGAGGGTGTTAGGACTCAGGACACAGTGCTCTACGGCATCTTTGGCCTGGAGTGGTAAGCACATAAAGTCTGTCCTCACCTTTATTTGGAACCTTTGTTACATTTGTTTTGTTGGTCGGTGCAAATAAGGCTTTGTTAAATGATTAGGATTTTGTAATAACTGACAATTAATCTAAACACCCTGCTCTGTCACTGGTTATTTGGCATCACACATGGCTTTGTTCACTGTATGTTTAAGTATACAAGTTGAAAAGCTGTGAAAAACTTGATCGATTTGAAAAGCTATGACTCAACACCCACTGAAGAGGGCATTGTGACTTTTTTATAATGGCTGGACTAACAATCAGGTATGTTGGATTCCTGAGCAAACATGAGCAGTAGCCTCTACACATATATGTGGCATGTGTACAGAGCTTATTTTTCTTGGCAGTGTAGTGCAGTGCATTGTGTTATTACTGATGCTGCCTGATAAACTGTCACTAAGCAGTAAACACTACAACAAAATGCACACCTACCTAGTGGCATGTAGTTGCAGTTTGGGTTTTTGTTGTGTTTGCCAACTGTTTATTTAATGATATTTTTTAAGTTTGTAATCTTCAATTTTGGAAAACAATATTTGAAAAAGAAGAGAGACTGCTACTAAATGCTAAAACATCCTCATGACTGGTTGGAGGGTAGACATGCTTGTAGTTTGGTGTCTGATTCTGGCGTGTCCTCTTAAATGAGCCACTTCATAAAATAATTACTAATTAAACCTTTAATAAACGTTTGAATCTGCTGAGTCAGACAAAAGCACTAAAATATGGCCTGTATGTCCTGCTCTGTGTCAGCCTCTAAAGCCTGAAATAATCATTTCTGCCACTGGCTTTCACTACGCTGTGGGGCGGGTATTTGCACCTTTAAGAGGTGAGTTTTTTGCTGTCATTGATGGAACAACATCCTGACAACTTCTGTCTTGGTTGGCTGGGAGAGTGAAGTGGCTGTCCAACTTTTCTAAAACAATCCACCACCCGCTTACACTTTCACACTGCCACCCTGCTGATATTCCCTGCTGCCTATTTGCCAACCCTAGGTAAAATTATCTAGAACCCCCACTGTTAGGATTCAGATGCAAAATCAAACATTACACTGATAAAGATATGATGCCAATAGAACATCATTCACTTACATCCTTAGAAGACACGTATCTTTCAATATAACACATTATCATTACGTTCATCCTCTCAGCAAAGGGGTGTAAAGCTCAAACCATGCTACAAAATGTTCTTCTGCATGTAGACTGCAAGTTTCACCAGAAAGACCTCCAGAGAGGTCTTCAAATCTCCAAAATGAACATAGTGTAGCTTTAATAAACATCCATCCATCCATCTTTTAAGCCGCTTATCCGTCTGGGTGCAAGGGGTGCTGGAACCTATCCTAGTGCTCATTTGGGGCCAGGCAGGAAACACCCTGTACAAGCCCAAGTCCATAACAGGCTTTAATAACCAATTTTACACACTCTTTTGGGATGTTATATCTTTCTGAAATGAACTGAATTTTGTTGAATATGGGCATTCACATCACTAATTATTTTCTGTGTCCATAATTTTGATAACTGGCTGTGCCTTAATGCACTACTTTGCAATATTTATGAAGCCTTGCACTCACTGTTGCTTCAGTAGAGGCATGATTGCTTTTCATGAAAACAAGAGCCCCGGCTTTTTCAATCTGAACACTTGATTGAATCGAGCAGGCAGCTGAGATGGAGGCCAGCTCCTCACATGTAATCTTTCGTGTCAGTTGTATGAGAAGGTTCCAGCCTCTCTGATCCTGAGTTTGAGTTGGGGTGGCGTGTGGCTGACTCCGGTGTGCCCCCTCACTCAATAGCATCAGGATGGATGTGGCGAGGTGCCAGTCTGTTAGTGAGATCAGCTCTCTGCTTGGACACGCTCCTCAGGCCCGGCATGCCTGGACCAGCCGTCACAGCCTTGGCTCACTCCACCAGTACACTCCTGGGGAAAATGGCTGACATGTTTTCTGGCTGTCTAGAGAGCACGTTATCTTTTATTCATAAGCAGGTCAGCTGATGTGAAGACGTGCCAGGGAAAAGCCTTGAAAATCCTGGCTTCGCTTTTCTACAAACATTACTGTGCAAACATTAAAGGGCCAATTTCATGGAAAGGCAAATTCTCTTTGAGTAGATGTAACACTGATAAGGTTCAAAGCGTGCTTTTCGCTCATGGGATGTTTTTGTGATGTCACATAATAGAAAACCTTAACATGTATGCATAATACAGTGTTTTAGAGCACCCTTTCACACAGAGGTTATAAGGAGTGTTTTAACCTTGACTGCTTTTTGAATGCGACACAATAGCATAGCCAAGCATAACAGAGGACTTTCCAGTCAGTATGGTCATTCGTGTATCGTCTGTTCACCTTGTCAATTACAGCTTCTGTTCTTTTCACAAGACTTTTTCAGGACACATTTAGTGATGTTAATATTATTAGTATTATTATTAAATAAATATTTGTTGTTGTTATTATTATTATTATTATTATTATGTTGAGGTCTGGACTCTGGTGTGGTCAGTCCATTGTTCTCAGAACACCAGCATTCTTTGATTTGATGTGCAGCTTGTCTTCTGTTCTGTTTGTTTGTGTGTGTGTGTGTGTGTGTGTGGTGTGTTGTTCTTACTTCAGTAAGCTGGAAGATAAATTGTGTCTAATGGCATCTGACCTCCTTTCACAAAACCCTTTGTTGTGCAAAGCTATAAATGTAGTAAACAGGTTTTAAAGTGGACAAAGCGACACTGCGATTTGCCCTGAGGCTGCTTTTGTGTGTCAGGTTGGCGCGAGAAGAGCGACTTTGATGAGTTGGCAGGCTGGGGTGAGATATGACATGAGAAGTGCAAGCTTGTGAGCCTGTGAGAGATGGATGAATGGACAAAGCAGAGCATGGTGACTGCTGACTCAGAGAGAACGCGGGAGAGGTGGTAGAACGAGGGAGGATAAAGGGAGAGAGAGGGAGAGTATTAGTCTGTCAGATGAGCTCTGATGAACTGTTTGTGGTGAGGCGGAAGGTCAAGATCATGTTTTCATTTTGCTGTTGTTTTTTTTCCTTATAAACTGGACCAGAACGCGTATGTATATGAGAGCATGTGTGTTGTTTGTGTAGTCCTGAGTCTCTGGCGAGAAAGAATCCGGTGCAGATTCTTAAATGAGTCCTCCCCTCTACCAGTGTCTTATTACTTTTTCATTATCTGCCCCTCCTCATTAAAGCCCTTTCCATCTCTTTTTTTTCCCTCCCATGTCGTTCCCTCCCTCTCTGCTCTTCTACGGTCTCTGCTAATATATCCTCAGTTCTCCTTCTCTCTCTCTCTGTCTCTCTCTCTCTCTCTCTCTGTTTCGATCCTCTTTCTTTCCACTTGTCAGAAGAATGCACTGCCGCTCTTGATGAGCTTTGTCTCTGTCCCGCTCTCTCGCCCCCGTCCTTCTACCTTCCCTCACCTCTCCTGCACGCTTTTTTGATAAATCTGTAATCTATTTTCATGTTGCCATGGTTACGCTGTGGGCTTATGGAGGCTCTGTGCCGGCATGCCAAGACCTTGAGAAACAAAGAGATCAGCCGAGGCTCAGAGGCAGAGCGATAGAGAGAGAGAGAAAGCGAGAGAGAAGGAGAGAGAGCACCTCTTCAGCTGCTAAAGCCAGCACACCCACCGCAAAACTCCATCAGACCTGGAGTGATTCACTGCTTTCCACAATGCAACTTTTTTCTCTTCCCCAGCTCTCGGTATTGTTCCTCAGAAACGGTCTTATAGAACGCCCTCTGTGCTCATTCATTCACACTTTAGCTAGAGCTTTTCTCCAGCTCTGCAGCAGGTCAGGTACCTGAACATTATGACTGTTGCCGTTTGAAGGTTGAACTAAGCATGCTTCTTATTTTGCAGGAAAAACGTCAAAGCTTCAGCCATCTGCCGCTATTCCATCACTGATATCCAGCAGGCCTTTGATGGGCCCTACATGGAGAGTCAGGAGGACGCCGGTGCCAAATGGACAGAGTACTCGGGGAAGGTGCCTGAGCCGCGGCCTGGCTCGGTAAGCTGTAGGAGTGTTCAGAGACGCTGTTGTCTCGTCACTGTCCAAAAAAACCCACACATCTCCTTTTCTGTCTGTTTTTATTTTTGGTAACACATAGCTGTACAGTACTGTTAATAAGGCTTCATGACAACTGATATAACCCTACGTAAGTGTTTAGAAATGCTTATTCCAGTTTGTTGTAAAGAGTACTGTATCTGACTTGTTTCAAATTGGCAAATGTAACTGAACCACGGAAAAGGAACTTATAATGCAGGATTATGTCGGTTTTCATGACAGTGTTATGTAGGTGTCATGCAGCTTTATGCACATTTAAGTGTTACCTTTTTTCTACCACATTTGAACACAGCAGCTGTCCTTTACATTGATGATAACTACTAGAAATCAGTATCAAAATAAATCCTTTTTACAGTTAAACTTACATTAAAAGATAGTCATGTGTTTTGCCTTCTCCTGTAAAGTTACATTCTGGAGATGTTTTTATTTAGACAGTGATAGTTTGTATTTGTAGCTGAGTGGGTCTGGCTTGGCATATTTACAGTTTAGTTTTGGCTCTAGAGATATTTCCTGAGCCAGTAATAATAATTGAAATACAGAACAATATTAGTGAGGTATAAACTAAGTTTTTTTAACATTATTTAATAGGAAATGGTTCAGAAACTCACAAACTCAGATTTGCATTGCAGTTTTGGCGATAATGAATAACCAGCAATGTCTACAACACAAATACAGTCATTTCATGTACTATCTAAATGACTTGTGAACCTAACAGTTTTATATAGAGTGATGATGGCAAAATAGTGGTAAACCTGAAAGAAGAAAGCTGTCTTTGGGGACCAATTTGTCTTACAATGCCCAGAATGTACTCTGTAAAATATGTTTTAGTACAAAACTATCCCAACACTATCATAGTCTCCAGACAGGCACATATATGTAAATGTATGTTATGCAATAGCCGCATGTGGTGTAGGAGTTAACCCTTCAGACATCTGGTTCTTGTCATTACCACTATGAACGATTCTGATTGTAAGTTTCTTTGAAATGTTGCTCTTCACATTAAACCGCTCTAAATGGTTAGATTATGTCTCAATAGGGGTGGGCAATATGACGATATATTATTGTTGTCATGACAGATTGTACAAATCTGTATTTTTGCCATATGCCCACCTCAACATCTTAATAGCTAATTCAGTTACTCTCCCTTAATAACAACTGTGCCATATTTCAGAAACTTCTTCTACAGAATTGAATGTAGACATTATGCAAAACAAGAACAAAAACATCTCCTGCGTACTGCAAACTTAATGTATTTAATGTATAGTGCATTTCAGCTGATCATCCTCTATCTCTCAAGAGTGCCTCTGTGTGAATGTGTCTTGCTCTGGCAGATGTTAATGTGCCCCATCCCATGAAGAACCAACTGAAGCGAGAGTAAGAGCAAAGCAAGCTTAGTTTTAGAAAGCCAAACAAATGAACACCGATAGTATTGGGAATATTCAAATCCATTATTTATGTCTTTATAAATAATGTATTTGAATTTGGAAACAACCTTGCTAAACTAAACTCTGTGGTGGTTCTATGGTAGCAGCGCCCTTCCCTGCAGTCTCGTCTTACTCCAACCTGCTTATCCTGATCCAGCCCTGCAACTCGACCTGCTGGCTGACTTCTAATGTCAGCAGCGCTGCTTGGGTTTCTAAGCACTGAACGCCCTGCGTCAGAGTGCGGGTAGAGTGTTGGAGCAAGCCGAAACACAAGCCCCAAAAAACCCTCAAAGCTCATTGCCATGGAGATTAGGGGTAGGCAGAAAAGCTGGGTGGTTCAGGTTTTAAAGCCCTGACATTTCTAATGAGTGCCTCCACAGGCTTGTGACATTTCATGTTTCAGATTCAGTAGCTGTTTAGATTGTTTCAGTATTGGTAAGAATAGAGAGTTATAATTTGCCTCACAGCTCAAGGAAGTTTTATACTTCCAAGACAGTTGCATTGAGGCTGCCGTCTTGGTCTTTGTTTAAAGCTTCAAAGCTTCCAATGATTATGACCTATTTAATTATGTTTTTACAAATAATTTTGCTGAGCTGAAGACTAAGAATATCCGAAAATAGTCCGAAATAATCCGAAAATGATACTGTGACATGGCTAGATGGGAAGGAAACGGGTGGAAATCCAATGATGCAGGTGTGTGGTAAGCTGATGTTTCCCCATGGTCTTTAGGCAGGAATATGCAGTTGGCCAGAGATGTCCAAGATGTCCTTTATGACTGGAGTCCATCACTGTTTGGAGATTTACTGGCTTTAACTCTTGTGTTAAATTGTGTAATTTAAGCCAAAAGTGGGGCTTGTCCTTTAGGAACGTATTTATAACCATATCGACTTACAGTTTAATCATGGTACAGAGGGAGGCAAATGTAGCATTCCGAGTCTAGCCCAAGGATCCTTATTAAGATAGCAATTAACACAATAGCACGTTAGCATGGTGGTAAATTCATTGTTGCCATTTCCAGTTTTAAGCAGCTACCACAACATTATCATTTTATATGTGAAATTCAGTTAACATATCAGGACTTAAAGGGGACATATGTTCATTTTCAGTGTTCATAATTTTATTTTTGGGCTCTTGTAGAATAGACATGGTTCAGTTTTCCCAAAACAACAATATTTTTCTCATTTTGTACCTCTGTATTCACCGTCTGTTTGAAATCCACTGTTAGAACTCCTGTGCCCTTAAGCCCCGCCTCCTGATGAGCCTACTATGGTCAGCTAACCCAGTCTGTTCTGTTTGGTCATCTACCAGAGCTGCATGCTGCTACACATTCTGCCCCAAGTATCAGTTTAAGTCAGAGTCCCATCCTGAAAGTGGTCAGTGTTTACCTTTAGCCCTCTCTGTGTTGTGTGATGGCGTGTCAAGTTTACCTCTAGGCAGGCAGTAAGACTTGTGTTACAAGATGACATCACTTTGTAACAGAGAAAAGGGCTGGAGTTACAATGAGGCATTTCAGGCAGCTAAACATCATTTCCTCTACCTTCAATTTTTTTAAAGACTGCTTAAATTTCCTGTTAGGCTCAAAGACAAAACTTTAGGAAAGTTTGCTCAGTCTTGCAACATTTGCTGTGTAAGAACACATTTGGGGGTGGTGTCTGGACTGGTCAGTTGGACCAGCTTGAGTTCAGGATACTCAGCTGACTGAGGAATCCTGCTTTTTGAACAGCCCTAAAACTGTAAAGTGGAATTCTTTGTGTTTGAACAGGAAAATCATGAAACTCTGCTGGACTGAGGCCCTCAGCTCTGCGGTAGCCTCCTTCACTAAGTTGTGAAAGATGCCTTTTATGCAGTTTGACTCATGTCTACCTCCCTTTACTCCTCAGTGCATTACGGATCGGCTCAGGGCCAAAGGCATCAACTTCTCCACTGACCTGCCAGATGATGTACTACACTTTGTTCGCCGACACTCTCTCATGGCCAGGCAGATCCTCCCTGTGGGAGGACGCCCCCTACTGTTTAGGAGGTCTGTGGACTACTCTAAGATAGCTGTGCACAGAGTGACTGCTCTGGATGGTCAGACATACCACATGCTCTTCATTGGAACAGGTGTGTTTTAGTCTCTTGCTGCTCAATACTTCAGGTCAGTTTAATGTTATTCTAACTGTATTAATGAGGCACGAGGAGATGGTGTGTAGTGTATAAGTCATATTAATGTGGTATGTTGTTTCTCTGAATTATTGATTTTCTTGGGTGTTTGCTTTCTGCAGATGAGGGCTGGCTCCAGAGAGCAGTGGAGGTTAAAGGTCAGCTCCACATCATCGAAGAGCTGCAGCTGTTTGAAGAGCCGCAGCCTGTGGACAGCATAGTCGTCTCCCAGAAACAGGTCAGCAAATGGATTTGCAGCCCAATGCAACTAAAAAGTTGCAACTAAAAAGCAGAAAAATAAGATAATTATTTCTGTAAGCCCTAACATGAGAATAAACCCAAATAAACATTGTGATTTTTCTGTCCGTGATTTAGCTTTGTACCTGTACTCGAGGCAAACCTGTGTTGTGCATTTAATTCAGCTAATCTGTACTTCATTAATGAAAACTTTAAGCTAAATTAAACTAAAATACATGTAATAAATGAGCTTTTGCTTTTTTAACAATATAGAAAATGTATATTGATTGAATATATAGCATATATTGATTGAATCCAAAAGTAAAAGCTAAAGACTTCAATTGTGGTAACACTTTACTCATAAAGACTGATATTGTCATTCCACCTCAGAATGTTATAATACATTACACTTCTTGGAATAATTTTCTTATCAGGTATCATAAAAAGCTTATATAGATATAGTATAGCTTTTTAAATGCTGAACTTCAGGTAACTCTATAACTCACAAACCCATTCCTTACAGTGTACTGTATATACTGACAGTTTAATCTGTCCAAAGGAAAACAAGTATCTCTGAAACAGTAACTTTACAGGAGAGGGCAAAACTTTGAATGGAGGTTTTTTCTTTACTTAAAATGGAAGTTATATTACAAGTGGTTTTGGTGCATTTCTATAGGTCCAATCATCCTGAAATTTTCACACAACGTAAACTGCAGCCGATGTGCTCAACTGACGTTGAAAGTGAATATCTAAATAAAGAAATGGAGATGCCTGTTTTTGTTGGAAGTTGACAATATGCATGTTGACAGTATGGAATCATATGAATGTGTGGTTGTCCATTTTGACATTTGACCTTTAGATGAGCGTGTACGTGGGCTCACAGTCAGGAGTCGTGCAGCTGCCCCTGTTCACGTGTCACAGGTACTCTTCCTGTTTCGACTGTGTGTTAGCACGGGATCCTTTCTGTGCCTGGGATGGGGAGGAGTGTGTGGAGATCACCTCACACGCTGACAGGTATGAGTGCACATGTATATTTTAATGGGGTCATGCTCCATGTCTTTGCCGCACAGCAAAGCTATGAATCTGAAATGCTCTGTATGTGCTTTCAAAATTATTTCTTTATTTCTGTTCAGCTGTTATTTCCAAAATGAAGAGGACGTTTGAAATTCAGTATTGTCTCTCAGGACTGCGATGGATTCAAGCAGAACTAATTGTGTTATCTTTATATGTACAGATCCAATCTGACTCAAGACATCCTGAATGGGAATGAGGGCTGCGAGAACTCCGTAGCAGATGGTATGCATAGTCATTTCTCTTTGTATTCATCAGGCACCGGATCCCAAAAATGATCAGAGCTGTATAACAGGGGGAGCAGTCATTGGAAACATTGCCTAAATGCTGCATTTATAGCCCATGCATCATTTTAAATAGGGCAGAGCTTTAACCTCATTATACAGTTAATCATCTGCATATGCATTTGCATATAGCTCATGTTTTATTTTTTAGCTAAGTAAGTAAAGAAAGTTTTATTTTCTATGTGGCAGGGGCCAGTAACTTCCTCTGCAGCAGATTTACTCCATGAGTCGAGGTCAAGAAATGCAATGCGTTTCTAACAGAATCGATCCGAAAGATTGACCTTCTCTCTGTCCTTTATTAACAGGTTAAACAATAATCTTCAGCTCCATTAAAATATATATATTGCCTTTGTTAAAGAAGCATTCTTTGTATGTACACTGGCTGAATTTGGGGAAATTTTTACAGTGTTTTAATAAATGTTCTTGATTTATCTGTTGGTTTGCAAAAATGGTTTGGTTTTAAAGTTGGTGTGGTTTTAAAGTAATGGTAGGGCTGGGCAATATGACAACACAATTCTGGTATTGTGATAAATTACATCACACCACACTTTTCTTAGTATACTATAGTGCATACTGGAAGCATACAGTACTTAGCTGAAGTTTTAAAAATACAGTAAGCAGTGACTTTACGTATGTCCGTGTGTTCTTTTAACCCTTTCCAGGCTTCTCCTCATGGCCCTCCATTGTCAGCTGTAGTTATCATCCAATACCAGGTTTAGTTAATCAGCACTTATGATTATGTAAAATCAGGTATGCTGATAGAATTCATCCAGTCTGTGTGATGTCTAGGAGTGTCCTGGTGAAATCTGGATCCAAATGTTAGCATTCAAATCAGCTCACAAAGAATCAACTACTTTTTAAAAATAAGAAAGTCTTGTTACTTTTTACTATATTTATTGTGTCTGTATGGTGAAAGTACAACCATGCTTATCGACAATATCACATTATTATAAAGACTATAAAAACTTTAGGTTTACACCAATTACGGAGAGTCTGTAAACATTAAAAGACAGAGCGTAGTAACTGCATCACAGTTTATTTGCCAAGTCATGTCTAAATCTACACATTCATAACTTTTGGGGATTTGGAGATCTCTTAGGTGGGAACATGTAAAAGAACATTTTGTAAAATTGGTTGTGCTCTCGACTCCCTTCCCTGAGCAGATGAATCTAATGACTGCCAGCACGTTGAAAGGAGGGGTTGTTGTGGGACTAGCTGACTTATCCATTGTACTGCTCAGCAGTGATGCTTTAAACTTGATGTTGATTAGTCACTGATAACGTGTTAACGACACTAACAAAATGGAGGCTTTGTTCTAACATTTCTTCCCCGATCTACAGTGCTTCAAAGACCAAATACTAAATGTCTTTATATCTATTTTTCCGAAGGCTGCAATAAAAAAGTCCCATAATCTATGATATAATTTTCACTGAGCTACGGCACTCTCCAGATGGGGGTGAGCCTAGGTCAGATACAAGATTTGCAAGATTACAGGGTCCATATCTCTGGTTCTCTTAAGGCTATCAGTGCGATCCAGGGCTCATTGGAAAAGGCTCTACTAAACTGAGGCTTTGTCACAGATTTTAAGGTTGGGTTTTTAAAGACACTTCTACTGTGGTGTCTTTCTACTGTGGGGTCTTCTATTGTGGTATTATTCATGATGTCATTCAGTGATAACAGTTGACTTTTAGAAATCTGAAGTCGTGCAACAATTAGGAGAAAGAGTATTCAAAGATATCACTAGAATGTTCATTTTCCATTTTGAGACCTAAACATCGAGCCAGACCTTCTTTTTGAGCCTGTTCATGTGATGTTAATCAAAAAGACATGATGTGGTAAAAAACAATCCTGCAAAATATTACCTCACCAATACCTTAGACTTTTTTAAAATTGCGCTTCCATTCTTCATTGGGTGAAGCAATGCACAGACACCATATTTTTGTAATACTGCTTAACCAAAAAACGTACAACTTTTAAAATATATCACATTAGCTTGGGAAATCAATACAAATTGTACGTTTTTTAAACCCTTGTTCTACTCTGAAGACCTCACCCTTTACCTCGCCCTTTACTACTGTCTTACTTTCTCTCAAAATAATGTCCATCAGCAGGCGCACATGAAGGTGTAGCACGTGACTGGAGTATGTTTGCTGTTCCCTAATGATTTGTGTGTTCATTTTCAGAACTGGTGCACCATCGCAGTCGCACAGTGATGGCAGGGGATGATGTGCTGCTGCAGTGTGAGCTCAGCTCCAATTTGGCCACCCCACAGTGGACACTGCACGGGCAAGAGCTGCAGGGATACGGGCTCAGCTCTGGGTATCGCATCGGCACTGACGGCCTGCTGGTGATTGAGGCTCGACCAGACCAGAGCGGCAACTACAGCTGCTTCGCTTTGGAGAACGGTGTCCGTGTCCCTGTGGTTATCTACACTCTGACTGTCCGTCATGACCTGCCTCCAGAACCTCCCATAGATATGACCCTCCCACCTCACCAGAGTGGTACCACCCATCGTACTGCTCAAACATCCAACAGGAGCCTGCACCCTGCTCCTGCGCCCCAGCCTCCACAACTACAGTTCCTGTCCTTAAGGAACATGGAAGCCATGTACCTTTCTCTGATCACCATCCTTGGCGGTCTTTGCCTGGTCTTGACCGTTGTCCTGCTGTACGTTGGTTTCTGTGTGCAGAGCAAAAGGGGGAAATACTCTCTCCGGGCCGCAGCCCAAGCTGAGCGTAAGAGGAGCGGCCACATGGAGCTGAAGACCATTTCCAGCCACTGTAATGGTAAAGTGGACACACATGATGGCCTACTGCAAATTGTGCCTGGAGAAGCACAGGCGTCTCCCAATAAAGACCTGCCACCTGCACCTCCATTGCCTCCACCTCTTTCAAACTCGGAGCCGGAATACACCAATGGCCTCTCAGGCCTGCCCAGCGTCTTACGCAAAATGAACGGCAATAGCTATGTGTTGCTTAGGCAAAGTGATGGAGACAGCACATCTCCTCT
The DNA here is from genome assembly GCA_034552555.1 of Semaprochilodus insignis. Taxonomy (NCBI): domain Eukaryota; kingdom Metazoa; phylum Chordata; class Actinopteri; order Characiformes; family Prochilodontidae; genus Semaprochilodus; species Semaprochilodus insignis. Next base: position 9,624,995 of record CM067478.1, read on the forward strand.
ATACTACTCCTTCACTGAGGAGCTCAACCGCATCCTGGAAAAGAGGAAGCACACGCAGCTGTGTAACAAACCTGATGAGAGCTCTGTATAAAAGCTTCAGAAACAATAGTGCTCCCCCTGTGGTAGGGTGGTCTGATTACAAGTACCTGCAGAAATGTCAGAGGGTAATTTGATTCATCTAACTGAAATGGAAACGAGGTTGGTTGATGAAGATCCCAAATTTTGTTGAACGAACTATAAGACAAGGGTCCTATATTCTTGCCCAATGGCATTTTCAAATATGGTCTTACTGTTGTGAAGCGAACAAAAACTCACTGAACCTAAAAGTCTAGAAAAGAACAAAAGTCGTGAGTCGTGACTCACACAATGGATAATCTACCTCGAAAGAACATTGGACAAATCTTAGATGGTATCAGTGTGTTCCACCGGGTGAGGGAGACTGGGTGTGCAACAGAGCAGGAGCTTTTGCATTTCCTTCAGCAGGGAGGTCTATATGGTGAAAGCAGCGTGTGAAATACCACTGGACAGCAGAACACTGCCTCGTGGAGTATTTCTTCTTTTCAGTTAATGGAACTGCTCGCTGAAGTCTGTATATTTCCAGATAAACATTTGTTCTAGACATGGCTGCTTCTGAGCAATACTGCTGCCGTGCATTCAATGTCAAATTTCTTTTGTTGTGATGGTTCTGTTATTTATGTCCACACTGACCTGTCAATAACCCAAACTAATGAATGCATTTAATGTAGCGGTGAACACTGAAAGAGACTAATGTTTAAACCAATGTGAGAATGACAGTATTAACTACTGGGATGCACTTTAGTAGCAATGCGCATTTACCAGAAAAGGTTCTGAAAGATGTTGACAATGTTATGGATCAGAATGGAAACCCTGGTTCTGGATCCTTTACAAATCAACCCCTGGACCACAGTCAATGTACCTTACTAGTACTTCACTAACAACTACAATGATTATGAAGCAACACATTAATTTGTTTACTGAGACATCCATCCCACAACTAAGAAACCCAGATAAAATGAAACATATTAGTAAAGTGTGATGCCATCAGCAGTTCAGACCCAGTCTGTGTTTCGTGTGCTTAGCTTTTGGCTAATGGAGTCATAGCTCATAGCTGAGTCAGTGTTCACAGAAACTGACCCAGTTCCCTGCTGACTTCATTGGAGCTTCAGGAATTCCTGCCTGCCAGGTCATGACATCAGAGGAGCAGAGGTAAGCTGATGTTGACCCTCTGAGATTATCCTCTTGACACAGGCAATTACGCCCACTTCATTTCTTTTCTTCCTTCATTGTAATGTTAAGAAGAATCAGAGAATTAGAGCAATGGTGACAAACAGGGCTTATACAGGCAGGTAATCAGCGTGGTAAGAAATGCTCTACACCTAGAGCACAGTGAATGTTGGTGTACTTGTTGGTAGTTAACTGAATTGAAGAGTTCCAGTAAGTCCATTACGTTTATTGTGTAAGTGATGTTCCTGGATGAAGCTCGGCTTGGCCTCTATCAGGATTTTACTGGCCCATCTCCCAGTATTGTCAAGGCGAAGAGAGCAGCTCTGCTTTGTCTTTGTCTGTTTAAATCTCAGTGTAAAATGCAGTAGAGCTAAACACAAAACATCAAGGCTGCAGGTTCAGAGTTGAGATGAGCTATGCTGATATTTAGATCAGCTCTTTCCCATCTCTCTCTCTCTCTCTCTCTCTCTCTCTCTCTCTAATTCACTCTGTTCCCCCACCCCCTTACATTTGCCTCTATGTCTCTATTTCTTTCTCCCCATCATTCAACACGCTACATTCTTGAAAATAAGGGTTTCTAAATGGTTCTTGGCTTGGACGTACTTGTATTATTTGTCCTTGTACTTGTAATAATTTGTAATTCCATACAGTAATTAAATAGCAACTGTATAGCCTGACTTCACAGTCACTTGGAACACAGGATTACTATGATATACTCTGCTGTACACTTGCTGTGTAATTTAAGATGTAATTTAAATACAGTAATCTGTATTTTACATGACTTTTAAAATAATGCAGCTCAGCAGTGAGTAATTTACTGTAAATGTACATAAAAATAATAATTTAATTATAATAATTTAATTTTACCAGACCTAAAAATATACTGATTTGTTTGACTTAAAAGTAAAATATAAACCAAGCTTAATCAAAAACAAATAAGCCTATTTATTCACCATGTTTTGCACTGTTTACACTCATCGAGCACTCAGTTAGGAATAGTATACTAGCACCAGATTATTCAGGTGTTCTTTCTTGTTGCAAATCTCATCCCAAAGATGTTCTATTGGATTCGGATCCGGTGACTGTGAAGGCCACTGAAGAACACGGAACTCATTGTCATGTTCATGAAACCAGTTTGAGACTGCCTTTGCTTTGTGAAGTATTATCTTGCTGGAAGATGGTAAACTGTGACCACGAAGGGATGCACATGCTCAGCAACAATACTCAAACAGGCTGTGCCATTCAGACAAGGACTGATATTTAACATACCAAGAAAACATTCTCCTTACCTTTACACCACCTCCTCCAGCCTGGGCTACTGACACAAGGCAGGTTGGGTCTTTGGATGGATGCTGTTGGTGGCAAGTTCTACCTTCTGTGTGCTTCAGCAGAAATTAAGGTTCATCATTTAAACTATATAAGCTTTAAAGGTCTTTAAAAACACCAACAAAAAAATTAATTGTCAGAATAAAAACACTTACATAATATTACATTAAATTGCCTTTATAAATCAGTTACTGTCATATTTGCAGTTCAGCTCAACATAAGCCTCACAGTAATTTGCTGTGTCATGATGGAAAAGGTCTTTGGATGAGTTACATTTCTAGGAAAAAATGATGTGGAGCTTTTTTGGAACGTGTGGCTTATTGAAACCAGCTCACTGAAACCATCACTGTCCACTGAAAGACTCTTCAGGGAACCAAATGTGATTCCTCTGTTGGGTGTTGCTCACAAGAACTTTCCACATTTATTTTAAAGAGTTCATGTTCTCCTTTCTTCATCTTTTCTTTATGTATTTATTGTATCTTGGTAGCGTGGTTCTCTCACTTGATCTTTTACAGTCCACTCCTCCTTTCTCGTCTGTGTTATTTGACAAATGTCTCTTATTGCTGAACACACCTCTCTCCAATACTCTAATGAGAGGGGCAGACATCTGCATGCACATCTGACCTCTCTGCTGCCTCCGAGGGCCATTAAGATCCATGAGCTGCTTGTTGTCACGCAGCATGTGTGCCTCGCTCCAGCCTCTGCCTGTAAGCTTTCCGTCCCTCAGGTCCAACCTTCTAGTGAGAAAAAAAAAGAGTGAGATTGCATCTAGCGTGCCAGAACAGGTCTGGGGCCAAGACAGATCCTGAATGTGGTCTTAATTCACAGGCGACGTAGAAGAAACTGACATCTGAGAGAAGGGAGAGGCTAGCAATTGAATATCAATGGTTTGGGAAAGGGTCATTGGGCCCATTCAGCCTCATTGTACTCCTACACACATTTAGAAGTGGTGCACCATTTTTTAGTTGAAGTGAGATCAGATTAAACGTGGAGCTAATGAGCCAGGAGCTAGTCAGATCTTTGTGACTGACTGCAGAACATTCAGTCTTACATCTCGTGTTACAGGCTTGGTTTTGTGGGCTGCATTATCCTGTGCGACCCTTGGCTTATTTTATTATATGTGCTTTTTTGCAGGTCTGAAAAGAGCAGGTTGTTGTACCTCACGTGCCATTTGCAGTGAAAGGCCAACAAGCCAGTTTCCCCCACCTCATCTCTGAGAGGAGTGAAGCAATGTTTTTTTCCCAAATCAGTGGAATTTTAGTGCCTAGGCTGTTGAGTTCATACCAACACAATGCACCACATTTTTATAAGTAATTGGATGGTTGATATATACAGGACTGTGCAAAAGTCTTTCATTCATTTCATTTCCAATTCAAACAGTCATTTTAAGTTTTAGAAGAAAAGCATTAAACATATTTCACAGATAAGCTTCAACCACTACACAATTTTTTTACAGCATTAGGTGTCTCCACCCTTCTGCTCTTTGTGGGAAACTTATTTACAGTTCTTCAAAGAAATCTGGAGAGATATGTCATATACACTCATCGTCAAAAGGATAGTTACATCCAGAAGGAAGTGTCGGCTTGCCTTGCTATTGGGAAGGAAGGTAAAGGTTACCAGGAACAATAAATGATGATACATTTAGACTGATATGGACAATATTTATTGAGCCACACATACAGAAGTAGTGTCTCTCAGTATGGCATCAGGCTCAACCAACATGTCAGACATTTTTCTAGTTTTCTAAAGTAGAGGTTTCTAAAGGTGTCCTGTGATAATCCATTCCATGCAGCTTGAATATTCTCACACAGTTCATGCAGATTTTGCAGTAGGGGTGGAGGTGAAGTGAAACCAGGCCCTCTGGACGTGTGACAACAAACTGTTCATCTTGGTGTTGACCACTGTGCCTCCACACACAGATTCGTTGGTGAAGACAGGAGTCACTCCATGTCAGTCTGGCACGACACCATCGCAGTCTTTGGTGACGTCGACGTGGTGTTAAGGGCAGTTGTCATAATGTCTGCGTGCATGTAGTCCTGTGTTGTGCAGCTGTCTGCCAATGGTGCTGGCACAGGATGACTCATGGAGGGCTCGCTGAATATACTCAATCGTGGCTGTTGCATCAGGCCCATCCTTGCTTATGACACATGCATGTCCGAGTGTGAAACTTGAATCATTTGGATGTCTTAGGTTGTCAAACCTAGCCACCAAGTTTCATTTCTGTCAGTTGATTCCTTCTGGGTGGAACTATTTGTGCAGCTATTTTTTTGACAATGAGTGTATTTCATATTTTTCAGAAATGTTCACTCCCATTTTCTCAGTAGCTTTGAATCATTTTTGGACTCTGGTTTCAGAAACTTTTTATTTTATATTTTCCATTGACTTTCCCTTCCTTATGCAAGTAGGTTTGAATTTTATAGCATATTTTCTCTTCAATATATTGTAGTGTCGACACAGACACAGGGAACACCGTGATTCTGCTTTAAATAGTGCGCATTTATTAAACACCAGGCAGAAAGTCATATACAGAGAACTGAAGTCATGGGGAGGTCAGCACCAGCCTCAGGATTCACTCACACAGTGACCAACCTCCAACACAAAAGACCCACAGCCCGTAAGACAGAATAACACAATAAACAGACACCTTTAAACAAATACACTGTGACATTAACAACAGTAAACAACATAAATAGTTCTAGGAGGGTGTGCACCTGCCATGAGCCACATGCCATGCCTCCCAAGCTTCACATAGGCAGTGTCAGTATGTTTTCTGCTTCTTTCTGACACTGCAAAATTCATAACTTCATAAATGTTTTGATTGGAAATGGGGTCTTTTGCACAGTACTGTATGCACCCTGAAGTTGCCAGAGAATTTCTCACTTGTTTTATATGAGGGAATCCAAGATTCTGTTTTACCAACTTGGCACCTTTACAGTGGGTCAGCGAGTCAGTATTTATTTGAGATTATTGTGAAGTCTTGATCTTGATATGTATTTTATTATCTAGTTTTTGTTATTGTGGTGATGCATGTGTAGTGATTGTGTCTTTTTTTTTTTTTTTTTAGTTCTGTAACAAGAAATATAAATCTGACACAAACTGCTGCCTTCATTTCCAGTACTTCTAACATTGATCTCCACTGTCTCAAAGCAGAGAAACTCCCAGCTGCAAAAGCGAGGCTTACAGAAAGTGTGAAGCATACATATTACATTCAGAAAACACACTGTGAGCTCCGGTAATAAACAGACTGTATTTCAGGGTCACTTGAGAACATGTTTGTATGCCTCTTCAATGGTGGGCAGAACTGTGTAGGCTGCTTCTGGACCCGCATGTAATGAAGCCATTTAGACTTAGCGCCTGTCACCATAGTGAAAAAGACAGAGGGGAATTATTGCCAATCCTCATGGTTCTGACACGCTCTCGCTCCCTCCATGTGGGAAACACACTCAGTAACCCTGCGCTGTTTGTGTTCAGACAAGCCTGGGCTCAACTACTCAGGCTAAATATGGATATGAATATTACACTATTTATCCATGTATTTCCAAAGAGAGTACAGAGTGTTGCTTGGTGTTTCATTGCTGCTAACACAGTTCTACTAGGACATGTAAGCAGAAACGAAGATGCTTAATGTGAATTCATTGTTTTCCCAGTTTCTCAATATGCTGATCAGTAGATCCTGTTGTGAAAGCCTGGACTTTGGGCTTGTTTACATTTCACCTCACTAAATCCCAGGGCCGATGAACAGTGTCGATGCCTGCAAAAGGGTTTGCTTTGGCTCTTGTATGGCTGTTGCATCATCTTTTTTTTCAGGAATAATAGTACCACAACGTTCAGATCCTTTTCTCGGCAAGTCAAATCACATCAAGTCCTTCAAATTCTGCATAATAGCTGTGCAATGCATATCAAGTCTCCTTATCGCCGTGTCTAGTCATGTAATTACTATATAAAAGGACTACACTGTATATGTACCCGTCACTTGCTGCTTTACCAGCAGTAAAGGAAGCAGAAGCTGAGGATATAATATTGTATGTTTAAGGAAATGTGTCTGGAACAGGTTGTTCTGCCTGTTGAGCATTTCTCAGGCAGGCTGAATCAGTTATCCTATTTATTCCCCATCTGCTGCAGGGAAAGATTCAGGCGCTCTTTACATCTGCTTGAGCATTAGCTCACTCCACCACATGGGTTTATTTTCAGCATGACAGTGTGTGCTGTATAGCATAGATGCTCCAGCCAGCCCTTCCAAACAATGTACAATGCACTGTTATTCCTGTATGGAATATGGAATGGAAGTTCTTAGAAGCTGTTTGCTTTTATTGCTTCTCATAATCCAAGTAATACCAGTTTCAAATTTAGACTCATTGGTAAAGCTTAAAACCTTGTTCTACTCCATCTCAGATGCTGGATTTTAGTGTTCTAGTGTCTATTTGTTTATTTCCAACTCTTAGTAACCCTTACTAATAAAAAACAGCATGACTGCTCACCTGTAAACCCATATGTTGAGTCTTAGATGCCGGCCTACCATCATGACCATCATCAGCTCTGACCATCATTTAGCTCTGTACTGTTTTTTGTTTAGCTGGGATGGCTTCTTGACAGCTACACATCCTTTCAGACCCACCGCATTGAGCTGTCTGTTCACAGTGGAAGGACAGACAGAAATACCTATGGGGTTTTTTTAGATCTGAAGCAAGAGTGGAGCTTTATTTTCTCACTCTTAATCTCTCACTCTCGTTACCTCCATATCTCCTGCAGGGAAAGATTGTTTAAGCCCACTTTACGTGCTTTCAGCATACCAATGTGTGCATAAACTCTCCAGCCAATCGTCAAGACCCCCAACCAGTCTGCATCTTTGTTTTCCCTCAGGTCTCAATACACCCAAAGCAAGTATACAAGGGTTGTAGACTGTTACTTGTGTGTTTCGGGTGTTTCCATGTTCTAGTCTCTCCAAAGAAAACATCTTGCACACTTGCATGTGTGATTTCAGCCCCCAGCATGTATTGTTTTTAGTCCACAAAGCTGTCTAATTAATTAATTAAGTAACACGCTTGTATAAATCTGTGTTCATCAGACTCCTACAGATGCTATCAAACACTTTTAAAAACTTGCTTCATTGAAGCGATGCACGTTTCTGGAGTTCTGGATTATGATTGTCCCATGGGAGCAAGGTGGAGTGAGACAGCAACGATAATCAGCTCTCAGGTGGCACCACGTCACTGAAACCATGGTTAACTCTAATTAGGACAAAGGCTGATGTGCATAGGGCTTTTATGATCAGCTGGTGTCATGACAGCATACAGGAAAGCTACACTGTGTGTCCAAAGGTTTCTAGACACCTGCTCATTCAGTGTTATTGTCTGGAATCAAGGGTATTAATAGGGAGATTACTGCAGTAGCATCCTCTACCCTTCTAATCTAAATTTACACCTAGACTGCTGTGAGGATTTGATTATATTCACAAGAGCAGTGGTTCCCAAACTTCGTTGTGGAGAACCGCCTGCCACACATTTTTGTGTTCTTCTCCTGAAATGCCTACTTTAGCTCAGTTAGGGCTTGATAATTAGCAGATTGGTTGGATCAGGTGTTTTGGGAGCAAAGCAAACACTAAAAAGGGCAGAATGGGGTGGGGGAGTCGGACAAGAACAAGGGTTGGGAACCACTTTACCAGAGCATTAGTGAGGTCAGGTACTCATACTAAATAACAACAGTACTGGGGGTTTTTATACCCCTCTAGCTGACACTTGGTTTGTGCATGGTGACCCAAAGCTCATGTTTAGCTCTTCCAGAGTACCCCCTTCTATTGCCAGTGATGTATGTATGGAGATTATTCAAGTTGTGTGTGTGTGCAGTGGAGCCCCTACGTCAGCAGTGGGTGAATGTTAATGTATCTGAGTAGAAGGAGGGCTGTGTGGAATACTTTTGGACATGTATTGTAATTAGCATTACTCCTGAAGTAGCTGTGTCACTCATTATTCAGCATTGCGGTCTCTAAATTTAGCTCAGCCGTCTCAGATAAGACATCACTCTTGTGCTGTCACTGCTGTCAGTCAACTTTATTAGCCCTATCACTTGCTGTGGGGGTGTTCCCTGAGGAAGCTCTGGGTAAACAAACCTAATGCAGAAATGTATGCAAAGTCACTCCAATATTTGAGCTGTCTGTTCTTAGTTTAGTAAAGCCATCTCAGAAGGGGTCAAAACAAAGTCACGGCTGACATGATCCATGCTGCATCTGTCTGTCTGTCCTTCTCATCTTCCTTTTTTTGTTTGCCTGTGTGACATTCAAAAAATGCTAAAATCCTGTCATTTGAGCTTATGCCAAAAGTTCATGACTCATGGTAGCACCCTTAACAGTGCAGTCATTGCCCAGAGGACAAGGTGAGGTAAGTGTAACTAATTTAAAGAAATTCTAAACCACAAATCAAGATCAACACAACATCATCCCTCAGGCCAAACACTGGCCAAGACATGTTTGGTGTCTGAAGTCTGGAGCTAAAAGGTTAATGTAGTAAAAAATAGAATAATAGAATAATAGAATAATGGAAGTCTGGCCGTATGGCTCCCTCAGATGGCCTACAGTTTTGCTCTGTCCCTATAGATCAGATAGGTCATTCAAAGTAGTCTTTCATCCTACATAGCAAAATAAAGAAAGTTGAAACGTGTTTCTAAATGTGTCCTTTGAATGAGCTGCTATAAATGAATGACGCTATGTTGAAGAGTTACTGTTTGAGTTTTGTTTGTATTAACAACAAATTAAAAACTCTGTTTTGCTCCCCTGTCTTGTACCATCTGGTTGTGGGCTCAGGCTAGATGACCAGGCTAATGTAGCTAGCCGTCTCAGTTTCCTGAGCCCAGTGCTAATGCTAGCTAGCATATTATTTGTGGAGCAGTCCTGCAAATAAATAATAAACACAATGTTTTATAGTACTTTGAAATATTTAAAGTACAATATTTTGACTTTCCAAAGTAGAATATATAATGACTTTAGTTGCTGACCTGGAGACTCAATAAGATAAAACCAGATATCCATTCATTGGGGTTATTGCACAAGTTTAATACTTGGAGACTGGGACATGACTCAAGATGAAGCAAATCTATCTTTGTGATGTTTCATTCATGGCAGGCAGAGTGGACATATATTCACCTGACATAGTCTATAAATGGTCCAGATAAACTAAATCGGTTCTCTGTTGCTTTTGTTGTGTATTGCTATTGTCCATTATAGTTTATGGCAAGTGGTATTTGTTTTCCCCCAAGAAAGGGGTCCTTCAAGTCAAAATTCCCGGATGCACTGATTTGACGTTGTGTGTTAGGTTGAAGCAATAATGCGGCTGTCTAGGGGTCCCTGAGGACTGGTTTGGAAAGCACTGTACTACAAAACTAAAGAGATAAACTTCAGATAGCACAAAGAGTCTTGTCAGAATGATTTCATCTAGGCTAAGGGGAAAACTGAATCATTCCTTTATGTTTGGAGTTTAGTGGTGGGTAGTTTCGGTCCTGCTAAAGTCCTCCAGCAGGCCTGACCTCATGCCAGCTGTGAGCCCCCCCCTACACAAAGTGCTGGAAATGTCACTGACGCCGCTGCACCTCAGGTATCACTGACTAATTTGGTTTTTATGGTTCTGGCTGTGCTGTGGAACAGGATTCAAGGCTGCCTTGCTGAGACAGGCAAAACACACTCTGGAGGAAACTGCAGGGACTCGTATAGTACATACCCGTTGCTAAGCAACCTACCCAAAAAACCTCCCCTTCGTTTAGTTTTGTACCGTTCGTGTCCAGGTACTGCTGAGCTCCGTAGGTGTGGAGTGGCTAGGGGCCAGCCGACCTTTTACCTACACTGGCCTGGGACTGTGAGTGAAGGAGACAAGGAACAAAACACTCCAAAAGAATTAAAGTACAGTATAGAACCAAAACAAAGCTTCTAATTAACGAATTTAGCTACTTTTAGATGCACTCATCACTGACACGGGTATTCAGTTGTGCATACAGCTTGTGTAATCTCCATAGAAAGGCATTGCGATTAGAATAGGATGTTCTGAAGCAGGTGCACATGAACTTAAAGTCACTACGACCAAAGCCAAGGGTAGGCTAAAGGGGTATAAAGACCGCCAGCATTTGTTTGTGGAGTAGTGGAACTGCATTCTCTAAAATGATGGAACTTGGTAAACTGGAATTTAGTGTAAAGCCTTCACAGAATAGTAGAGGCTGTTACTGAGGTAAAATGGGGACAAACCCCTAATTTTCACAAGAGACGTTGAATGAACATTTGTTTACAAACTTTTAAACACATACAGTATAGCCCTAGAAACTTGTGCATCTTCTCCTGTATTGCTACTGTCTGTTTGGGTTGACACTAAATTGCATTGACCTATTCAAGGAACAATGACATTTTCCATTGAAACCGGCCAAGGCAGACAGAGCTTGCACGCAATACACAGCTCACTCCAGTCACTCCAGTTCGACAGTTTAAACCTTCTGTCAACTCCATTCTTTTAGGCCACAGAACACATGTAATTTTATAAAATTGTCAACACCCACAATTCAACCAGAAAAACCAGAACACCCCCACATTTTCTGCCTTCGTTTGACAGAACTGTGTCATGGCAACAAGGCTCATTGTTTCTTAGATTGGTAGCATTCGTCTGACTTTCCAAATCATAAATCTTGTAGGTGATCTTAGAAAACACAAAGTTAAAAATATGACAAGACTGAAATTTCCATTGACAACTATGGCCTCAACAGACATTCAAGTTATGTGCACACTATGAACTGTGCACAACAATTGAATTTTTTTTTTTTTTAAGTTTTCACTTTCATATTTCAGTTGTGCTGTAACTGCAGGATAACTCTATCCTAATAATAAGATTCTAATAATATCATGATAAGCCCCAAAAGTCATGTTTATCTTTCTCTTTAATGGTTTAATACTCTTTCATTATAAAGAGAGTGAGATTAATATGTGCTAGTTTAACACAGAGTTAGTCTGATTGATTTTCAGTGTGTTCTTATGGTGCCACCTATTGAAGTGTGTCAGTAAATGCATGTACAAGAGCTCTATTAGAAATCCAGCAGCCAGAGCAGAGAATGACAGAGCACACAGAATTTTTACAAGCGTGATTGACATTCTTTGCTGTTGTCATACTTGTGCTATCTTTGATATAGCACAATGTGGGCACTAATATCAGAAAAAAAATCAATGTGCATATCCAGATCGCACTGCCATTTTTAAGTGCTGAACACTGAAGACAGCTCTTTATTTTGTCAGTGTTCACTATGAAACTGTAGACTACTGGGGGGACTTAATTGTGTCATACATATTAGCTATATGTTTTCTCCAAACCCCGGTAGTTTCCTGTACAGCCTCAAATGTCTGGGTACTGTATTTGCAACAGTGCTTTTTTTGCAGACAGTTTGATGAACTGGGCAAGTGATTTAGACCTTTGTGGCTTGTGTGCAACTGATAAGTATGGAAGACCATTTCCGCCATACAGTATCCCATAATTATGAATTACTATCTCATAATTATGACTTACTATATGGCCTTTTTTTCTTTAAGTGGTGTGGGGTGTCCATTGATAAGACATTGTTCTTTGAGAGTATTTGTGATAATCAAGGCGTCACAATGGCTGGCACTGACAGAGGCAATAAACAGCTGGCTCTCTGAAGACCACAAATAGCTGGTGCAGTTAGAATGAGTGAGAAATAGACATGGCTCAGATATTCCAGCCAAAAAGTTATAGGAAAAGCAACAAATAATATACTGACAAATATTGATAAATTATTTGAGCAACACTTTAACTGAAACACTGCTGATACATCTGCTAATTCCCAGGTGTGTATGTTTAAGTGATAGTATTAAACCTTGATAGATTTCAGGCTGTTTTGTACTTGCTTTTTTCATGATGGGTTAATATGACAATGTAAAGGATCCTTATGGTTTAAAGAGCCCAGGTCATGGAAAAACAAGTTTCCCTCACTTTAGAGTATTGAAGTTATATGTACATAAAGTCCTGAAATCAAACTTACTGTATACACAGTCCACATATGGAGACCATGCTGAAAACCAGACTGTTTTGAACTGTGAGGTCAGGAGAACCAACTCATTTGCACATATCCACCTAATCAGCCTACAGCAGTTTAGCTCCACCTATTCATACAAAAATTCTAAGGAGGTTTTCAGCTCTGAGTGGTTTTCTGAATGAGGCAAGGAACAGGATAGACAATCAGAATAGGGGCAGTATGAATACAAAAAAGAGGGATAAAAGAGGTTGAAAAATGGTCTTGTAAAAATTAATTCTAAAAATTAAATCTATAAATCGACCTCCAGGGGAAAAAAAAAAAACAGAAGAAACATCTATGTGGACCCTGCGACTGACCATAGACGCATTTCATGGATCTCCTAATGGAATTTAAAAGTGTCGGAAAGCTATGGGCTCTAATGGAAAATATTAACCCAGTTCCCATTAAGAAGCAAAAATCCAATGGTTTTCAACCATAATGGTTCTAATAGTCTTTTTTTCAGAAGAGCAAAAACTGTGATAGACAACGGATCTCCAGTTCTGGCGTTGAATACAATGTAACATTTCTTATGTAGTGATTATTTAACACAGATTATTCAATTACAAATAGGATTTTGTTAAGGTGTACCAGTTGAAATGTACACGGATAAAATGAAATGATCCATGTGTTGCATCTGCTTATTTTCTCCACTAGGGGTCAGTAATAACTCATTCTTGGCAACTGTAGCCTAACCCTGAAAATGATGCGCACCATCAGGACTGACCAAAAATGAAACCCAGCAAAAGTCACCACATCCCTTAAGTAAAATGCACTGCAGATGGGAGGTGAATGGCATCCAGATGCAGTGGAATTAAGCTCCTAAATTTCTTTTTATTTGGATGTAGTACATTAAGAGTAATCTTGTCTCCTATTTGCCAACTGGCATGCTGTCTAAATCTGCGGACTCTGGGTGGAGTGGACAATGAGACTGTGGCTTCCATCTAGAATCAATGTTCAGGGGGAGATTCTAAAGCAATGTGAATAGGTTTCTGGGAAATGTTTGGGTTGATTCCCAGACAAAATATCACATGGCAGGAAAATTCAATAAGGCATAAACATCACATTCCATCCAAAGCACTGTGACGGGGAGAAAAGTCAATTTCAAGCCTCAGCAGATATACTTTTTCTGTTCTTTAAGTGTCATTCTTACTTAACTACGCCCCTGTGAGCATCTCTGTGTGAATGTCTTACAGTGAAGTGTTATATGTCTGATGTGAGCACTGAGCAAATGTCTTTGAGGCTAATTGGAGATCGGACTGGATTGTAGATGACAGCTGTTATGACAGCTGCTATAAGCATATGATATATTTTTTCCTACCTCACTTTTTCATACCATTTCTTGGTCTCTCTCTCTCTCTCTCTCTCTCTCTCTCCATCATCTCCCATATAGACACATTCTCACTCATATACGCACAAACGCAGTGGCAAGTGCTTAGTCAGCACTAAATCTTAGACCATAATGCCTTTCACAGGCCCTGAAATGGCGATGGTGGGCCACAGCTTTACGACCCACTCAGTAACATTCACTGCATGCAGAATAGATGCTGAGGCCATAATGACTAAAGCTTTTTCTGAGTTTCTCTCGCAAATGGAGTGAAGTTTAATTGAGTTAGATGATCCCTCTAAAAATCCTGGATTAAAGCTTATCATACAGGGCGTTTATCCCTGAGAGGATGTACCATAGGGGTTTAACCCAGTTAACAACACATGCACACAGCATGCCAGAGGTCTATCTTTCAGCTGAATCAATCTCAGCTCCGAGGCTTTCCTGAAGAAGAGCTGACGCAGAATTAAAGCAGAGAAGTTTACAGGTAAAGTCTCTCTGACTTCTGTTGTCTAGTTTTTGCGTCTGCCTGCTTTACCTCTGAGCTTCTCACTTTCTCAGTAAGGCTTGAGTAAGAGGATTATGTCCAGATTTGTGCTCAGTGGGGAAGCCGTTGGAGTAGGTGTGTGGATTTTGCTGATCACCTCCACGCTCCCACAAACATGCACTTGTACAGTAGACATGTTATCTGATTTCAGTGTGTCAAAACACAGCAATCCCAATCTCTTAGGCCTTCCTTATCACAGAGCATTTAACAGGTTAGTATAGTGTAGTGGATTACACTTCTGCTCTCCATACAGTAGACTGTATTCTCCACCTGGGCGTCCACCCTGTGATATACCAAAAAGAGTCCACCTCAAAGCACACTTACAATACAAGCATTGTCCTAACATCTACCTCAAATCGTCAGGTTCTCTGTTCTTTTCAAAAGCACAGGTAATCTCTTGGGTTCATCGACCATATTCAACACATATGGCATAAACATCAGGTTGAAAAATGCTGGATTGTTACTATAACTTTTCCCAGCAAGTACTGAAGCAGCATTTACAGTAGAATAGCCACAATGGTAACTCAGTCATCTACATCCTGGTTGTTTAATGATTATTCTGCTCTTCTTACACTTTCAGCTTTCAGGACAGGCCAAAGTGTGAGATGTGTCACCGAATGGTCTAGTGCATCTTGTAAGTACAAATACGAAAATGACTGTGATGCTGTCTGAGAAGATTAATGGTTCTTGCTTAACTTAGACTATTTATCCCATTCACCATTGGAGCATGCCATTCTGATACAGCAGGCTGCTTTCCCATAGTCTATGGAGACAAATAGCTCAGAAGTGAGTAATCTGCCTGTGATAAAAAGTGTTCAGATACCGACACAGGTGGCACTGATCTTACAGACTGTACTGCTCTCAAAAGGCATTAGTGTTTCTTATTGGTTTAGCATGCTAATGCTAATCACCGGTCCACAAATGCACTGTCAGTATATGCAGAGTCATCTTTTCAATCTCCTGAGTCAGATATGCTCTTGACCCCGTCCAACAGCTTCTAATGGGTTTCCCATCGTCCTCACCTTGAACCACCATGTCTCCTTAAACATCAGCAGCTTTTAACGGAGGGGAGGTGGATCAGTGAATGACTCAGCCATGGTAATTTAAAGGTCAAATATTTCAAGCCTGACATTATTTTAGTGGTGACCTTTGCAGATTGCTCCTTAGAACGGTTCTTTCTTCTAAAGGCTAAAGTACAGTTGTGTTGGCATATGTGGAACACCAGAGGGCTTTAGCATGTTCTGGCTTCATTTGAAGTTTTATGCTTCATGGGTTGTTATCTCTGTCGCCACCACAAAAGCTCTTTTACCCTCAGATTGCTGAACAGAGGTGAACCTGGGCCCCACTAATGACTGCACTGAGGAATCTAACTGGAGTCTTGGCAGACAGACAGGGTCGGTGCACTTGTGCCAGTGGTAGTATGCAGGCAAGTGAAATTATGTTAAACCTAATACCTATATCTATTATTCCTCATTTTGAGATGTTGTAAGAGTATTAGAAGATTGTTTAGCACATTTCTAGTTATTTGTACTTGGTTCAAGGAATTTCATCTAAATCTTCTCATTGTATTGGACCAAATATTGCTTGGTAGCAAAATTAACCGGCAATAGAATAAGACAGGTTCACCAGATTAAATCGCTTAAAAGTAAACAAAAGTCTCTAGGAACATAAATAATAACCTTACAATAATCTCATAATGACAAATATAAGACATATTGGCTAGACTGAAGATGTCTTCACTCTTCAACAGTGCTGTGAGTGTTTGTATTGGCTTCTTCATTCCTCAAATCATCTGCATGCTGATGTGCAAACGTGTCTGATTTTCTTGTGCACATTTTTTTCAGATTAGTGTTGCGGAGTGGAGAGGTTAGGGTGAGCGGTCATGGAGCTTGGTCTCTGGCACTTCCTGATTAAAATTCCATTCATCCAACTTGATTCAGACTTGCAGACTCCATAGTATTTGTGCAAAGAGCCTCATGGAGAATAGGTTTAGAGGTCAGGAATGTTAGGTAGCATTAAAAAGTGTTCACCGTGGGGCCTTTAAAGTCTAGCTTTTAACTCTGGGATAAACTTCTGCGGTGTGTGAGGACTCTAGAAGGGATTGAAAGTGAAAACCACAAAGTGCTGGACGTGATGGATGTGAGATGGAGCTGCTTGGAGCCAATCTGGAGCAGGATAGGGGAATGACACAGCTCAGTATTTCCATATGGGCCAAATCAACCCCACTCAAAGCAGGACTAAGAAGGAAAACTGCCTTTGCAGTATGCAGTGATTGAAGCCAGTTTGTTTTCGTTTCTGATGAAAGTCTTCTAGATTTGACTGAGAGAGATGTAGGAAGGAAAAAGATGGAAGGAAAAGAAGAAACAGCTGCACTGGAATTGTTCCTGCTGTTGTTCCTTGTTGAATGCGAATGCAGAACTGCAGATAATGGCCCCAAAGAGAGATGGTGTGTTGACATGGACCATAGTAACATACACACATGCAGATAAATACTATACAGGGTTGGGGGTTGCCTGAACATAATTATTTAAGTTGATTACAATTATGTGAGGCAACCACAATTACATTCCACAGCTTCAAATGTTTATGGCTCAACAAACTGAAAGTTAAAAGGATGCATTTCCATCTCATTGGCAGAAAACGTCATGGATCCTACAAGAAACAGCATCTAACAGCTTCTGGCTGTGATATACATTTAGAGAACAGATTGAAATCATGTTTGTTTATTTGATGTTTGCTATTAATAACACCTTTAGAGGGCGATAGCGAGTATGTTTATTTGAGCTTGAGCTGAGTCTGTCTTCAGGTGGTGGCTGTTAAGTATTGACTATGAAGTAAGATCGCTAATAAGCCAGTTCTTCCTTTTTCAGGCTTGTGTATTAAAAGGTGCATACAGTGAACAAAAGACAACTAAAGTATTGATTGCGATTTCTTATATAGCAGTAATCACTAGTTAAAATCCCATGATCCTGACCAGCCTATAGACCATCTTTGTTAAAAGAGATGATGTGTGGAGTTTGCCACAGAATCTAACCTTTTGCAATGGTTTGAGGTTTCCTGAATTGTCCTTACAGTATTCCAATAAATGGTCAAAGTTACAGTGGACAGACATCTTCATATACTTTGTGGAAAAAACCCTATACAAGACATATAAAAGTATATAAGAAAGAAAAACGCAAAAATGCAAATCTCTTGGTCATGTCCAGGAACTTGAATACTGAGATATGTCAGATGTTTTCGTGTGTTATGGACTGACTGCCTAGCTGACAACAAGAACGTTAGATGCCTCTATAATGCAAGATGTAAGGCTAATGTAGGGCTAATAGAGTTAGCTGTATCAGTTATACAGCTAATACAGTATGCCCTCTATGGATTTTAGTTCTCTGCTTTTATAGGGCAACCATAAAGGTCTGTGTTTTGCCTCAAAGGGTATCTGTAGTGATCGTATTCTATAAAAGTGACGGTCATTTGTTTTTCCATTGCTAATCTTTTCCTAGTCCTATTTCACTCCGACAGCAAAACTGCATTTTATGTCATTATTCTGTGGATCTTACCAGTTTTGCACATGCAAGTGACGTAACCGTGACTTCAGTATGGTCTATTAGATGTTAATCTAGCACTTTTCATGGCAGTAGAGTGTGTGGTATGTTCCCAGACAGCAGCTGACTCTATGATTTCTAGAACTAATCCACTCAAGGACTGGATTTTTATAATTCCAAGAAACCTTGAGTGACCGCAAAGGGCCAAATGCCTTAAGTCGCAATGCCAATGCTTGAGGCTTTGCAACCCTAGTCAACCTCAGACTCACTGATTCATTATTTATACAACACATGCACCCATCTGTACAAATGCATAACGTTTAACATGAATGCAATCAACCTTAATATGTAACATCTCCTAATTATCACAATGAAGCTACAGGTTTTTTTTCACTTCACATCTTTCCCAAACAGGAAGCAAATCCAGCATAATGCCAAACACCACTGTCTCAGACAATTCCTCTGAGGTAAGACCTAAATAAGGAAAGTTAGACTCCACATTATTTGCTTCTGTAAGCTTTAATGCATTCAGGGATTATTCACTGCTGATTATGTAAGTTGCATGGAATTAGTTAAGTGGCCTGAGAGTAGAAATACTGCTTTCCTTCCTGTCCTCATCCTTCTCTATGCTGGTCTTTTCACTCTTGAGGTAAAGGATTCCAATCAGAGGGTGTTCAAATTATTGCTTACTAAGTTCACTGTGCCCAGGTCCTGTCTGTGGAATTTGGCCTCTTGAACTCTTTGTATGGAGAAGCACATGCAGTGGTTAAGTTTACATGCAAAAATACTTTCAGGCAAAGCCTATTGCTCTCTGGCCTGGGAGGGTGTCCTTGCCTCATCTTTCCTGATGTTTCCTTCACTAGATTACACTGAGGAATTGTGGCCTACCAGGAAGTAACGCCGCACCTAAAAAAAATTAAGAAGCCTGTCACTTGTACCCCAATTCCAAAAACGTTCTGTTAAACAATGTGTAAAATGTAAATAAAAACAGTATGCAATGATTTGCACATTCTATAGACCCACATGTTGTTCACAATAGAACATATAACATATATCATATGTTAAAAGTGAGACATTTTACCATTTCATGAAAATTATTAACTCATTTAAAATTTGATGGCAGGAATGCATCTTACAAAAGTTAGGGCAGGGCCTTGTCTACAATTGTATAGCATCTCCTTTTCTTTTAACAACAGTCTGTAAACGTCTGGGAAGTGGAAACCAATTGCTGGAGTTTTGGGAGAGTAACATTGTCCCATTCTTGTCTGATGTAGGATTGTAGCTGCTTAACAGTCCTGGGTCTTCTTTGCTGGATTTTTCATTTTATGAAGCACCAAATGTTTTCTGTTGGTGAAAGGTCTGGACTGCAGGCAGGCCAGTTCAGCACCCAGACTCTCCTTTTGTGAAGCATTACTGTTGTGATGAATTCAATATGTGGTTTTGCATTGTCTTGCTGAAATATGCAAGGCCTTCCCTGAAAGAGACATTATCTAGATGGGAGCATATGTTGTTCTAAATCCTCTATATACAGTTCAGCATTGATAGCGCCTTTCCAGATGTGTAAGCTGCCCATGCCAAAGGCACTAATGTAACTCTATACCATTAGAGATGCAGGCTTTTGAATTGTGCGCTGATAACTAGCTGGATGGTCCCTCTCCTCTTGAGTCTCCAGGAAACGGCATCCATGGTTTCCAAAAAGAATTTTAAAGTTTGATTCATCTGACCACAGAACAGTTTTCCATTTTTCCTTAGTCTATTTTAAATGTGCTTTGGCACAGAGAAAACCGCGTTGTTTCTGAAATGTGTTTCTGGAATGTGTTAACATATGGCTTCTACTTTGCATGATACGGCTTTATCTTGCATTTGCGGATTGCACAGTAAACTGTGTTCAACACAGACAATGGGTTCTGGAAGTGTTCCTGAGCCCATGCAATGATTTCCAGTATAGAATCATGCCTGTTTTTAATGCAGTGCCGCCTGAGGGCCCGAAGATCACGAGCATCCAGTATTGACCATTGGCCTTGTCCCTTGCACACAAGGATTTCACCAGATTCTCTGAATCTTTTGATGACATTTATTATAGATGGTGGGATATCCAAAGTCTTCGCAATTTTACATTGAGGAACATTTTTCTAAAACTGTTCCTCAATTTCCATATACAGTTTTTCACAGATTGGTGAACCTCTGACCATCTTTGGCTTTTGACTTTACCTCTCTAAATTGCTTTCTCTTTTTATACCCACAGTCATGTGACTTAGCTGCAAATTGATACTCCAGCTATTTTTTATTAGTACCACTTACTTTTCTGCCTCTTGTTTCCCCTGTCCCAACTGCGTTGCTGCCATCAAGTTCTGAATGAATCAATAATTTTCATGAAACGGTAAAATGTCTCACTTTCAACATGTGATATGTGTTCTATGTTCTATTGTGATTAAAATATGTTCTATGAGATTTCCAAATCATTGTATTCTGTTATTATGTACATTTATGTACATTTTACACAATTCCTTTATTGGAGTTGTATTTAGGACATATGATGTCTTAAAAAGTTAATTTTGCTGGTCAAAGTCATAACATGAAGCTACCATTTTGACATATCCAACAAAAATTCATGAAAAGATTCTACTTACTTTTTAGCTCCCCTTATCTTCTACACATCATGAAATACTCTTCCTCTAGCGGTTTCAGATCACGCTATCTCACCCTTTACACTCCCTTTAGAAATAAAGTTAGATTTATGGGTCTCCAGCGCTGCCGCTTTCCTTCTGAGGTGAGCCATCTGGATTCCCCCAAGCTCTACATATTTTGAGCCCGAACTGCTGCAGGAGTCTGTGATTTCTCTGCTTTATTCTCCTATAGAATAGGATAGTACCCTTCAGGCATGAACACACATGATATTCCAGAAATGTATAGGAAAGGAAACCAGTCGTTCCGTTGTGATTAATTACACTATTCTGATCTAAATCTCCTGCTTAATCTCCTGCTTAGTTTCAGTGTTGATTCATCTGCTCTTCTGAAAGTGGCTTCATCAGAAAAGTCTTCTTCACTACACACTGTATAGGAACCCATAAGGGGGAATTTGTACAAGTTGCTGTTAAATTAAACCTTTTCAGGGTTATCTAAGATATTAACCTCTCCAAATCAGGAATCTATCAATCCCAGTCGCAGAGGGATACAGCACAACAAAGCAAAGTTAAAGATCAAATTTATCACAAGCTCATTGTCATATCAAGAAACACCAGGCACCACTGTGGTCCTCAATAGAGTCTTAAAGCTTAAAGCTTCAGGCTTATCTTAATTGTTAAATCACAACATTGACCTTGTGAATGTATCCACTATTTGTCAAAAGCATCTATTAAGAGCATCTGTTAAGATCATCTGAAGTGATAGAGAGTATGTCCAGTGTGATACTTGCTCTACTATTTAAGAATCACCTTTGCTGCTTTCGGGAAACCTAGCTGACACAACTCCATTTAAGGGAATATTGAGATACCCCAAAGGTGTCCAAACATTGCAGCTTTGCTTCTTTACTTTTATACTGAAGGTGCAAGACCAAGCTATTACACGCTTCCCTCAGGCCATTTGAATGCAAATGTATGGCTACCTGTTAGCAACGTTATCCTTTTAGCGCCAGTGCAAACTTCAGATACCAAACACGTCTTGCTGGATAGGCTGTATTTAAAGAGTCAATATTATTTTAAATAAGGAAAATTTTCTTTGCTTTTTTCTCCTTGTGTCTGTGTGGGTTTTCTCCCTGTGACTGCGTGGCTTTCCTATGACCCAGAAGGATAATGAGGTTCAGAAGATGAGATGGTAATATGATCCATGAGCCTAAACTATTATGTATTAATGCTGCTGTACTAAACTTTTGCACAAAATTTCACTTTACATTTCATGTTGAATGCTTGGTGGTGCTGACCAATCAAAAAAGTGAAAAGTTGAAATAAATAGAAACCGCAGTGTTGCGTAACTCTATGGACCATGTACTTCCTTTAGGGAAAGAGAATATTTGTTAGTACAATATTGTCAGTACAATATACCCCAAATCTTAGGAAATGGCTCTGACTTTGACAGAGACTTTACATTAAAAATATGTTCCTCTGTTAAGATATAAATAAATAATAGATCGGTGTACTCTCTAGTGAGGGAGTGATTGCATTTTTATGAGGTCTATTATGCTGTCTGTTGCTATAAATGAGAATCTTCCTGGTGAATCAGTGCACTGAATTATATGCCACCTAAAATAACTTCACTGCTTTGTTGATGTTTACAGAAGAAGGCCATGGATTTTCCCTATGGGAATGCTTTAGCTTCTCCACTACTGTAATAATAGGGCTTTTCCCCTAAGCATCCTGATTATATCTCATGCTGCAAACTTCCCAAACAAGGCCAGACTAATGCCTTATTCATTCATCCACGTGTCTTTTTAGTTACACATGAATAGCTGAGCTGTTATTTTTGCTTTTGCGGTTTCATAATGGAGAGAGTAGATGACACCATTATGCCTGCTTGCCCTCTCAACCTGCAGTTTTCTTAACAGAAGTTTCTACTTTTATGCAACTGCCTTCCTTTCTTTATTGGGTACTCTCTTTTTCTCTCTCTATTTCTTCTGCTTTCTCTCGCTGTCCCTTGCTCTGCAGGACTTGTGGTGGCATCGATCAGTGCCTGCCTCACCTTCTAATTACTATGTTTTTCACCTCCTCCCACAGTTCACTCCCTTCCATTAGGGTATATATATAT
>CM067478.1:9661112-9767077 GCA_034552555.1 Semaprochilodus insignis
ATATATATATATATATATATATATATATATATATATATATATATATGTATAGTTTACAGTGCACAGAATTTGTATGTCATAATGTGAATACTACAACTGAGGTGCAATTAGCATATGCAGGAGGCAAAAACAGCTTTGTGTAAGTGTACATATTGGAGAGTACTGTATGTTGAGGTAGCCAGGTGTGCAGTTAAGTGTATTTGTAAACTGTATAGATATATAAAGTGTACAGTGCAGATGTTCAGGTGAACAGCTAAACAGTTTACAGTATGTGTACAGTGTATAGATAAATAAATATAGATTAAATACACAGCTGAGATGTTCAAGTGCACAGGTTAGTTAAAGTGCAGTGCAAACAGTCCTGTTACAACGACTGAACTTAACACCACGTCACCGTCGCCAAAGACTGCAATGAAGTTGTGCCAGAGTGACTCAGGATGGCAGCGAGTCATCTACTGTGACAAGTCCCGCTTTTGTCTTGGTGGAGACGACCAGCGAATCCGTGTGTGGAGGCACGCGAACGCTGGTTTGTTGTCACACGTCACACTACTAGAAGGCCTGGTGTCACTCCATGTCCACCCCTAACACAAAATCTGCAGGAACTGTGTGAGAATATTGAAGCTGCATGGGATGGATTATCGCTGGACACCAATAGGAACCTCTAGAACTCCATGCTGAGACATCTGGTATGTTGCTTTAGCATGGTGACACTTCCTTCTGGGTGCAACTACTCTTTTGACGATGAGTGTATATATAGAATGGCACAATAACACAGATACATCTTTACCTTAAACCTCAGCAACTTATTTACACTTATTTCAATTATTTCAAGAAATATTTACAATTATTTCAAGTCTCTTACACTGCAAGACTGGCACTTCTCATAACCCCTCACAAGTCAGTAGCAGAATCCTACAATTTCTTGGTCTTCATGAAGGGGATGCTGTTGATAAGATGGTATGTAAGAACTTTTGGGCAATATGTTCCTGTTTGTGGTATTGTTATGGTATTTTTCCAGTTTTCCTTTTAAGCTGATTGATATTTAATGTCTGAGTTTGCTGATATTACATCCATCGTCTTCAATTACAGCTGTCTATTTGTATCTAACACACAATCTCACACTACATACACACTAACACTACACACTACATACACACTAACACACACACACACACACACACACACACACACACACACACACACACACACACCAGTTCATCACTGAAAATACGCATGTGTTAAAACAATGAAGCACTGTGTAAAAGATGACTGTGATCACGTCCCTCCACAGCAGTGCACACTCACACAGGCATTAACAGCTGTTTGTTGTGATGTAAACATGTCTGCTGAAGCCCCTGAGCACAGTCTGCGTGCTTGTGATGGCAGTGTGAACTCTGTGCAGTGTGAGGGCAGATCATTTCAGACTCTGTTATCTTCATCTGTGCTGGGGAAGCGTGTTAATAGAGCTGCACATGTTCCTGTGTTAACTGCGTGTGCTGAGTGTGAGAGTGGCTGTTAGCTGTTTAGTGGTGTTGTGGTATAATCTCCTCTTTCCCTCTCTGTCTGTCTCTCTTGTTCTCTTTCTCTCTCCTCTTTCATTCTCTGTTACTCTCTTTCTCTATGTTTCTCTCTTTGTCTCATTCTCCTTTTCTCTTTCTCTCTGTCTTTCTTTTTCCCCTCTTTTTCTCTATCTGTCTCTCCATCTTTCTTTCTACCCCTCTTACCCTGTTTCTCTGCCTGCCTGTCTCTCTTGTTTTCGTTCTCTGTCCTTTCACCCTCTCTGTTTCTCTGACTCTCTCTTTCTCTGTCATCTAGCCCTCTTTGTTCCTTCGTCTTTCCATCTTTCTCTCTCTCCTTTTTGTTACTCCCTTCTTGGTATATCTCTTTCTTTGTTCTGACCCTCAT
This sequence comes from Semaprochilodus insignis, assembly GCA_034552555.1. Lineage (NCBI taxonomy): Eukaryota > Metazoa > Chordata > Actinopteri > Characiformes > Prochilodontidae > Semaprochilodus > Semaprochilodus insignis. The sequence goes on from CM067478.1 coordinate 9,663,018, forward strand.
TCTCTCCTTATTTCTCTCCATTTTCTCTTTGTTTTTGCTCCTCTGTCTCTCCGTTTATCAACTCTATCTCTCATTCTTTCCTCCTCATTCTCTCTTCCAATCCCTCTTTCCTTCTCTCTATCTGTCTTGTTCTTCTCCCTTTCCCCCTGAATCTCCCGCTATCGCTCTTTCTCTCTCCCTCCTGCTCTTTCTGTCTTTATTCCTCTTTGTCTCCATTCTCTTACTCCATGTTTAATTCTCTCTTTTTATTTTCTTTCTCTTTCTTTGCCTCTCTCCTACTCTTTCTCCCTTTTATTTTCCCTGCAATCTATCTTTTTATCTATTTCTACACTTTTTTCTCTCTCTGTCCTTTTTTCTTTTTCATTCTTATTCTTTTTTCTTTGCATTTTCATTCTCTGTCCCTTCTGTCTTTTTCTCTCTACAGCCTTTCTCTCTTCTATTTCAATCTTTCTCCCCTCTCTTACTGCCCATCTTTCTCTCCCTTCTTCATTCTCTTTCTCTCCCCTCTCACTTTCATCCTCTCTCTCTTTACCTCTCTTCTTCTAATCGTCTCTCATTCCTCTATCCCTGCCCCTCTTTCATTCTCTCTTTTTCTTTGCTTTATTCATTCTCTCCCTGTATTTCTTGCCCTTCTGTCCCTCGTTCTTTCTCTCTTACTCTCTCTTTCTCTCCATCCTCTCTCTCTCTCTCCTCTCTCTCTCTGAATGGGATCATATAGGAAGACTCTTTGTGTCCTATTTCTTCAATTTAGATGCTATCTTCTCCTCTGTAGTCAAACATAAACCTGTCCTACCCCCACAGCGCATCGTTATCTTCTCTTCATATCTGTCTTCATTACTTCCTCTCCCCACTGCGCTCGCTTTAAGGGCTTTTGAGAGCCCCCCCCCCCCCATGAGCGTCTTCCGCTGGGGAGAGCAGAGTGAAATCTGTATATCACTGATTCCATTAAGGCATGCCATCTATCGTCTCTGTCCTGCTGAATCACCTCAGAAGAGGTCAGGCTTCTTTTGCCACCAAGTTGTTTTGTGTTGAACATGATTTCATGAGACTGTAATTCAAGTTAATTCAAGGTTTCCATGTTATCGTTTCTGATGGGATATGTTGGGGAAGCTGGGACAGAGGGATGGAGGAATGTTGTTTAGGGCTGTGATTTCATTACAAACTATTAAGAAACTATTCAGTGCATCATGAAATCTCAGTTTCCATCAGGAGTTTGATTCAAGACCTCAGCGTTTGGAATTACTTAAATAATGAGAAATGCAACCAACCAGCACAGTACTGTAAGTGCATTCTTCATTGAATATTATTAGAGTTGGTTATAAACGACGCTACTATTCTAAAATGAATAAATCACCACCCTTCAGACTCATGCATCAGTGCATTTTTACACTCCTGCTGCTGACGCTTTCAGGATTGCTCATAGTTCACAATCCCACATAAAGTGGGAAAGGACCTGCAGATACACAGCATGTGTGTGCTGAGCTGAGCTGACCTGTCCTTGACTGGTGGCGTGGGTCAGAGAGAGATGAGTATGTGCCATACATGTACATGTACATGGTTGTTTACCGCCTCTGAACGTCTGTCTGTGCCTTCACCTATCCGTCATCTCACACTGCTGCTCCCGGCCCACTGCACTGCAGGGAGCTCTTACATAACACAACACACACATACGCACACAGAGGAGTGCTCCTTCATACAGAAATAACACTCTCGCTCTTTCACACAGATTCAGCACTCAGCATGTTGTCCCCCTCACACAGTCCGAAAACATGTGCCACCACTGTGGTTTTTGCTGTATATCCGAAGCCATTGCTCAAATTCAGCTTTGTATTAAATTTACATATTCAGATAATAAGCATGCAGTATTGTGTTCATGATCAGAGATTTATTATCCTGTAGGGGTTTTATACTTCTACCCCTTTTAAAATACATGCAGCACAATTACTTAATGTTAATACCTTGTAATAAATATTTCATTGTATTAAATGGCCCATATTATGGATGGTCTATTGTAGCATGTATACACTGTGAATGTTACAAAAGACATCTTTCACTTCTCATACATACACACTAAGCAGCAAAAACAGCCCATTTTGAGTTCACTGGTTTTGTGATGTCTCTAAAACCAGCACACATACACATATCTGTCTATTCAGCCTGTAGTCATTAAATAACATTGACGTTAGTTGAGGGTTTCAGCCTGCACTATGTTATAAGTGAGCCAGGTCAGCCAGTTTGTTGTTTAGAATACACTCACATATCTCATTTATGAAATGGGTTGTTAAATAACCATCCATGGAAAGATTATTATAGGAAGTGATTCTTCTATGTCATAAAAAAAAAGACTTGTTTAACCTACATTTTAAAGACTGTTGGTCAGGAAGTATTGTATATTGTATCATAGGCAATATAACTATACAAACAAATATGGATTTGAAAACAGAATTCCAGCTAACCAAACTTATAAGATGACTGTCCACACTGTTATTAGCAAGTGACTGGATATCGGATATCACATTTGCATGCCCAGACGTTACCAACAAATCTATATTGGTTGTGGTGATAATGACATAGGCATGAGTAACTACACAGCAAATCTCAGCACATTGTCACTCTGGATTTCACATTGTCATTGTTTGTTACATTGCAAGTGACGCGAAAAAAAAGGCTTTAAAGTCTGATTTAAGCGTCCAGACTGAGAAAATCCAGTCAAATCCATCTCAAATCTCCTCTTAATGTTGTTTGGTTCCAATTTGCAACAATCTGATTTTATTTTTTTGCTGTCCAGATTGTCAAAAATTAATCTAGATGCACCTGGATATGACAAAAATCAGATTTGGGTTAGCAGTCTGAACAAGGCCTTTCAGGGTGGTTTGATGTGAAATGCACTATTCTGGACTAACGTTCTGAGCCAGGATTGTTCACAGTGGTGGTGATAGGAACCAGACGTCTAATAACTCTAACTTTAACTCTACTTTACTCTAACTCTAAACTCTACTTTATTAACTCTAAAAGCTCCCTCACAGAAAGTTATGCAAAATTTCCCTAAATACATTTCATGATGTCTGAGATACTGTTGTTGGTCTAAAACACATTTTCTAATTATACTGTACATTCATCATGGAAAGCTTCATGCAGGGTGTTGTTAGGCAAAATAATATCTGAACAAACCTATATTTTTCAGATTTACAACCATTTACCATCATTACAGTACATATAAGCACTAAGAAGATATGTGTACGGTTACTGGTGGATTTGGCAAGTAAATAAAAAGGCTACATTTTTCTGTTATAGACATTGTGGCCTTGGTTCCTATCACCACCACTGTAAAGAAACCTGAGTTGATAGTTTTCTCTACAATGCACCAGATCTGCAATTCCAAATAATCAAATCAGTGGAATTCCCTTTTAACTAGGAACTTAACAACAAAACAAATCATCACTTTTCAGGATATACATTATTACAATACATTTTGGATGATAGATAATACAAGGAAAGCATTAGGAGAGGAAGGGAGTGCTGAACTGGAGAATGTAATTTGGCCTAATAGAAGATCATTCCTGAGAGTTATTTTTACCTGCTGGATTATCTCAGTTGAACAGCATTGGTATAATCAACTAGTCCATCATGCCATGAAAGACACTCAGACCAGGCAACCTTAGACACAAACTCAGCATCCTTAAAAGCAAAGACTCTTTTGTGTTAGCGCTTAGCGGATGGGGGGCCCAGCCAGACTAGTCTTGTGAATTGAAAGAGCACTTCAATTAGACCCACAATGCCTGCACTTCACAATGAGCTCTTCTACTATGGCTAACCGCTCTGCTCACTGTCCACAGCTTCCATGCTGAAGCAGGCCATGCCGGAAAGCCTTCACTTTAAGCAAGTGTGTAATCCTTTTTAGTGCCCATGTGCAGCCATAGCAGTGGTAAGGATGTAGATGGCAGCTAAGAGTTCTCAAGAGTAGCTAAAGTAATTAAAGTGCTGCCTAGCCTGCCATGTTCGAGCTAACTAATTCTCATTAACGTGCCTCTTATTAGCGCTTCCTTTGAAGTCAGTTGAGGGAATAATTATGGTCTTTCTGGGATTCGGTAGTGCAGTCCACTGTGAACCAACACTATATTCATAACATGACTGGACACATATGTTATTCAAATCAGTTTTATTACTGTTGGACTTTGAATTCTTTATGTGTATGCGATGCAGATAGATTAATTAGATTCTTAGGTTGTCTGCATGCTCTTATATTATATACACTCATCATCAAAAAAAAAACAGTAGCTCCACACAGAAGGAATCAACCAACAGGAATGAGACTTGGTGGGTAGGTTTCACAGGGTGAGCCATGTGAATGATTCAAGTTTCACACTTGGCCACATGATACGACAGTACAGTGATAAGACCAGTCCTTGCTGTGTCGTAAACAAAGACTGGTCTTATCACTGTACCTGACTGACCCTACTAGACACTACTTCTGTATGTGTAGCTCAATAAATATTGCCCATATCAGTCTAAATATGTCATCATTTATTGTTCATGGTAACCTTTATCTTCCTTTTGAATAGCATTGTAATCTGACACTTCCTTCTAGGTGCAGCTATGTTTTTGAGAATGAGTGTACGTAAGCTGTGCTATACAATAATTGTTGTCATAATAAGTAGGATGCCCTGTCTTCCCTTCCAAGTGCACATTCCCTTTATTTACTCTTTAATGCCAAGGCAAAAGCCATTTCTGTAATTTAATCTAGTCTTTGCATTTAAAGGCCCCATATCTGCACATTTTCTTGCATTATATTTTTCCCACAAAAGTCCCCTTATTACATTTGTGTGGTTTTATGTATCATAATTCATTTTTACATGACTATTGTCCAATCTTGCTTACTTATTGAGAACTGGTCAGGTTGTGCCCCAAAAAAACATATATGCAATTAACCTCTGTGCTGATTGGCTGCCCTGTTGTATTGTGTTGTGCTCAATCAAAAAGCAGTAGACGACACACCTTATAACATCAAAGTGCATGGGTGGGACTGTAGGCAGATATATATGTTAATATGTGTAAGACTAGTTAGATGACACAACCTGTAAACAAACACATCAAAACTTCAAAGCATCAAACTTCTTCCCTTTGCTCACCAATGGCTGTCTCAAGTGATGGAAAGCAATACCAGTGTTAACTCACTTGCCAAGAGCTTCAGTCATGTTCCTTTCATTGGCTACGTGTCCTTAAATGATCCAACCAGGAGCAGGACCTTCAATATGATTGAGAAGAGGTTAGAATATGACATCAGTGCTGCTTCATCGTCCTGTCATGCTGGACTGATTCAACTCTATACTACAGTGACTCACCTCTAGAGGCACAAAGTGGCGTAAGCTGGTTAGCACGATGACTTCAGCAGATATCTCTGCAATATGATACATAGAAATCAATAGAAAGCTAAACTCTTGAATATTGCACCTTTAAACATGCTAAGGCTAAAAAGTCAGAATTATTCATTTAGTTTACGTCACAAACTACCAAACAAACATAGCACGGGAATTAAACAAACTCAGAACAAGCACCTACTAATCTGTATTCTGTTCTGAATGTGTGCACATTCACTATCATAGTGCAACTATCACAGTGCATCCAACAATACAGGCAGCATTGTATTTTTTGTATATAGTGATAGTAAGCATGGTAGCACACAGAACACTCCAATTCCACATGCTGGTACGTTTTACTATGCCAACTGTGTACACTCTAATCTGATTGCAGAATTAGATTTTTCATTGTATTATTGATGTTAGGTGTAATATAGTTAAAATTAGGCCTGTCTAACTCTAACTGCTTGAAAATGTCTATTCTGCAGCAGGAGTTTTGCCTGTCTTGGCTACTCAGTCTTTGCCTTCTCCTGTCTTCTGTGCCTCTCGGGTGCTGTGAGCTTTAAGCAGAAACCAGAGCTAAACAAATCAGTAATGGAGTGGTTGTGTCCTGTCTTTCTCCTCATCAGTCACCAGCCCTTGCACACAGTGATTATAAATCTACGAAGATGAAGAGAAGAATGTGACACTCCGCAATGACGGACGTATTGAACAATGCTTGCCGAGATGTTTGGCATTCATGTTGGTCATTTTTGCCCATGGCTGTTATAGCTGCTGTTAATCTTTTCCTTTATTCAGAGAATGGGTTCTCTGTGGGCTGTCAGCAGTGGTTTGTGTGTGCAAGAAAAGAAAGAGAAGCATAGAATGGAGAGAATATGTGTGCAAGCGATTTTATCCATCCATGCATTATTACTGAATCTCCATTTAGGATGACAAACACCTCTCTTTCTCTCTCTCTCTCTCTCTCTCCCTCTCTTTCTTTCTTTTTCTTTCTTTATCTCTCCTTCTTTTCCCCTCCCGTTCTCTGTCTCCCTTTCTGCTGACTGTGCAGTACAGAGCGTTGAGGTGGCTCAGGTTTCCTGTCCTGTTTGGAGGAGGTTCATAGACTCCGCTGCTCGCCCTCTTTAGATGCAGATTTGTTTTCAGAGACTGAAGGTGAGCGAGGCTATGGGATGACATTAGAAGGAGAGATAAAGCGATGTGACATAGTACCTCAGTTGGTGCAGTGTGACTGCTAATTATAATGGTTTGTCATGAGAACATAACTTGGATTGTGTTGTAGCTCACTCTTATTCAAAACCATTATAAACACAGTCTCCCCAAACCAGTAATGGCTAAGACGTAATGTAAGTTTAAATGCCACCAATTAGCAAAGTGCAAACTTGTTTATATCATCATGTACTTGCCTAAACCAACATCATCCAGTTAAGAAATACCATTTCTAACATTCATAAACATGCACTTATGTGCCATCAAGTTGATTCTGATTCCTGGTAAGCAATTGGATTGTGTTTCCCCAGAATAGGGTGTCTTCTGTTCCGGTTTTCAGGCTATTGTAACCGTGCATCTACCTCTGCCTCTTTTACCTTCAACTTTTTCAAGCATAATGGTACTTCACACTGTAGTGGTTCTTCTCGAAATATGTCCAATGATGCTTGATTTGGTCAAAGATCCATTTGTTAGTTTTCTTTGCTATCCAAGGTACTTTCACAAAGTCAGCGCCAAAGTTCAAACTTCACACGTCCATAACGAACCACAGAAAAGACCACGGCCGGGACAATACTGATCTTTGTTTGTAGAAACACATAATTATATTTGAAGGTTTTTATAAGTTTCTTCATCTGTTTCCTGCCGAGTGCCAATCTTATTTCTTAATGCTAGCTCTGAGTAGCTGCTAGTATACTCTAGTATACAAACAGAGTATTGGTATGTTTATGGTCTTGGGTTCTGCCTACAGTTGTGGAGTGTGATTCACTCTTACACCACTGTTGTGCTTTGAGCACCCTAGTGCTATGCGACCTCATGGACAGCTGTACACGTGCATCTATTGATGAGCTTAAGGTTATAGATTCTGACTGCCTTTCGTGTGCACGCACGTCAAGCAGGCATAAAGACGCTACAAATTACACTCATAATGTTTATTATTTCTATATGTAAATAACCAAAATTGCGAGTGTAATCTGTGGCGTCCTGAATTCACCAGCAAAGGCAACATCAGAAGAGAAAGAACCCCTGTAGAGTGATATCGGCATAAGACTGACAAAGACCAAACCTTTTATTAGTCAGTGTACCTGGCTAAAATAATTTTCAATATGTTATTTGAAGGTAAAATCATTACATAATGTTGCTTCAACTGCTGGATCCAACTGTGTTGTTAATAACAGATTGAGTAGGCAAAAGCTGCCCACCGTCAACACCTTCTATGGTAGAGGTCTTATCTAATCTCCTCTAATAGCTACCCAAATTTGTACTGAGTGGCCATTTGGACTGAAATCTAAATAAAATCATGAAATCAAAATAAATGAATCCTGTTCTCTGACAGCACAATCTTTGAAATTTGTTCATGTACAAATTTGATGATTAAATAGTAATATTTAGTCAAGCCATTTTACAAACCATAATTAGATCTGCTAACCCCAATAAAACACCAGACATCCATCATTTCTTAGCTAGTAAAATGTGACATTAGCCAGTTCTCATTTTGTCCACTTAGTATAGTCTGACCACATACCACAGTTCGTATGCATACTCAATAATCAGAGTTCTGCATATCTGTGGAAAACCATTATGGTGAAGTCATTGCTGGATTCCAATTCACATATTTACTAAACAGGAAAAGAGATCAGGCAATAATTAACAGTGCTTGTTGTACAAAGTGGACCAGAAAAGGCTGTTTCACTGGCCCATTTCTTTTATGTACATAAACACAGGCCTGAAGCAGCAGTAAGAGGACAAAGGGCTTAGTCTTGTTTGAGAGAGTGTACAGTAAGCTGCAGTACAGTAAAGTAAGTCCAACAGTGTGTTTATGCTTTGGTGCACTCCACTGACTCTAATGTTTTTTGAAATATGCAAACGAAGCCCTCGCCTTCAGGCCTGCCGAGTTACGCCCAACCCAAGCGTCTAATTGAGTCACATGACGTCAGTGTAACAACGAACACTGAACTGAAAGGCATTTTTGGAGCTGATGCTGATATATGGTGGACTGGAAGAAATTATTGTTTCTGTTCTAGTATGTCTGGACAAAACATCTGTGCGTGGGGGGGCATATTTATGGAGTAAAGGTCTCTGGTCATATAGAGTGAGTGTACAGACAGTTCCGTGATCTCCATTCAAACAGATAATACTGTAAGTTGTTTATGAAAAAGCGAGATAAAAGTAGTCCATTACTCAGGTACTACTTTAACAAGTGTAATTTAATCCATGCATTAATAATGAACACCCATTTATATTATTCAACAACGATGGCAAAAGAATATAATGGCCATACATTCCATTTAAACAATTTGAAACATTCGGTTCAATATAGATTTTACACCTAAACCAGCCCTTTGAGCTTTATCTAATGGTTAGCAGGCAATTCACAGATGATGTGACATTTTTGTTGCCCTTTGAGTCCCATACAGCTTTTCTTATGCTATTACTCCAGCCACAGAGGTGCCATACTGTATCAGCAGACACATTCATATTACAGATAAGGTTAACGCTGTAGCGTCACCACCCCGGCCCAACATCACTGTGAGCGTATCAGTGTGTTTCTTTTGAACATAAATGCTCTTAGTAAAGGATGCGCCTCAGCAAAGGATACTACAGAATGCACTTATTCAGCATTTTTACCTCTGATGATCTGTGACATTCTACATAGAAGGTATATGACTTTGGGGTGGTTGGGGTGAAAAATGTCCAGATTCAGTTTTACAGGCCCATTTACAAACCTGTGGTCCTAGAAAGAAACAAGCTGTTTTGCTTTATATGGTGCACTCATGAATATTTTGATCTCTGCTGATGAGCTCTGCTCTGATTGGTTGGCTTAGAAGTAACATGTCTAAATGAACTACACACAGTAAATTAAAACTGTAGCTCACTATGAAACTTTAAAGTGTATAAAATCGACCAGCTTGGCTGCTACCTAAACTTTGCTGTTTGTGAAAGTAGTTTAGGTGGAATTGCAGAACTCTGTGCACTGTGCAAAGCCTCTATATTATCTAAGGTTTGAGAAACTGTCCGGAGTGAAATGTGCAGAGCGAACTAACAACTTTGCTCTGGTAAAGATGTGGGTGCTCGAGTTGGCTTCCTGTTCACCAGCTTGGTTTGCAAATTTTCTGTTCCACCTTAAGTGCCACGGTTTTTAGGGTGGAATGGAACAGTCTATTAAGAAGGTGGCAAGTAGGAAGCCAATTTCAGCTTTGTGTAAAGATCCACCATGCCCATTCAGAATTCCTTGAAAAGGGTATGGAAAGTGTTGACATCCACTTCTCAGCCTCAAAAGCACATTTCTATGCTTTTCAGTGCTGTACAAGCTATAGCACTTAAGGTAGAATGGAACATTTCATTAAGAAGTTGGAGAAATGGAAGCCTGTTTCAGACTTGTTTGAAGATGAACATCCACAATGCTCAAAAAGACATGATGGTAAAGGGTATGAAAAGTGCTGACAGCTCCATTACAGCTTGGAACGGTACATTCTGCACATGTAATCTGCCATTGCACTTGATCCATTGTTGTTGTTCTGCTGGCCTAGAATGTGAGCTGTAAATTTTGGGGGCATCTTTTGGGTGAGGTTAGGGACTGTTACATAACAGTCATTTTCTTGCCCTCTTTTATAAACACAGGATTTGTATTTGAGGGAGGAGACAACACAGAGGTTCATGGTATGTCATTTCTAAGTACTGAACTGTCATTATTCAAGTATGATGATGTAAATGCAGATTTCTGTACTATGGACCCTTTAAAGCAGAGTTGCGCTCTAAAGCTGAGTTTTGCCTCCCAGCTGTGCCATTTGCAGTCAGTGGCTGGGGCTTTCAAGGACACAACTGGCCTATCCATCCTCCACCCACAAATGTCTTCTTAAGCAACTGTGGCGAGGTTTGTCAAGCTTAGCAGGATGCTGGCAAAAATCTAATCCAAACTAATGAAAAATCATTCAGATTACCTAATTTTAGTGAGTGTTATTACTGGGCAAATGGTATTTACTTTGCATGTACTGTGAGATCATTTCCAAACCTGAATCCAAATAAGCTAAGAGAAAATGGGACTCCCAACAACTGTGCTCCTAACAACTCAGCAGACCACCACAACTGTCCCAGTACTGAAAGCTTTCATCCATCAGATATATGAAAAAAATCAAGCTCTACTCTTGTTTCACTTCTGAAAGAATCCAGATCTGAAATAATCCTCCCTCTGTAAGAAGACAGCCTAACCCTGTTTACACCTGTTACTTCATGGGTCTTGAGTATCAGGATTATATCTGGATATCAAGACACATAACAATGCAAGTGTAAACATATCCAGAACACATTTAAACAGATACAAACCCAATCGCTCAAACCCCTTTAGGAGGCAGTCTGAGACGCATTTAAACTAGGTTATAGCAGTATAAGCGTGTCCGTCTCTCCAGGACACATTCCACGAATGAAACCCCTCCCAGTACAACCAAAACTCCTCCTCATGCAGTACATCACTGGGCATGTGATCTGTGTCTGAGATAAAAGTTATCAAACAGGATGCGCATGGTACGTAGGTCAGGAAGAGGCTGATTGGATGAACAACTGGTTATTGGTTGCAGAATTGCATATTCCATCCCACACAGCAATCAGATTCCTGGTCGACTAACCAGATACATGCTGAACTGCCATGTGTAAAGGCATTTGGTTAAAATCTTATCAGGATACAATCCAGACAATAGTAACATGAAGTGACCAGGTGTAAAAGAATGTGTATCTGTCAAGAAGCTGTCGCTGAGAAACAAAAATAGACAAATCGAGCTTAGAAGCTGCTGGTTCTCTCATGTACTGACCACTCCAGACCTCAACTTTATTGAATGTGTTTGAGGTTATTTGGATCCTGAGAAGCAAAAAATGCAACATGTGGAAAAATATTCCTGAAAATAAGCCTCCCGAAAATAATGGAAGTTGTAATTAAGCTGAAGCGTGGACACACTAAATACTGAAGAAATGATATTACATTTTGTTGTTGAGGCTTCAGTTAATTTTGTCTGTTTTACCTGATCTTGAAAAAAGTCTCAGGCTTTTGCTCAGTATTGTTTGTGTGTAAAACCGATAGCTAACATAAGCATGGTGGCAAACCTGTCACTGCTGTTTCTAACCTGTCTGGTTCCAAATAGCTATAACAACATAGTCCAGCCCAGTAGAGTAGCATTTTACACTGGAAACTCAACATTATGCAGTGACTCTCATTAGGTTGAATGGGAGTTTTGCAAAGCTTGGCCAGCCAGGTGTCAGTTGCTACAAGAGTATATGTTTGTGAGCAGGGCATGAATGAGTCAAGTTGGTCACTAGGGGTGGAGCAGGGACTCAGATACATTAGATCAGCAATATGTCTTCTAGAATAGGCTTTCACCATCAGTTCATGCACTTTGAACTAACCGGTATAAATAAATAATGCTGTTGAAAAGCTGCTGTGTAGAAAATTTTTTATTAACTTTATACATTAAAAAAAGCCTGATTGAGGCCCAGGCTAGATGACCGGGCTAATGTAGCTAGCTAGGTCAGTTATCAGAGCACAGTGCTAATGCTAGCTAGCGTAGCAGGGCGGAAAGGTAAAATATTTTGTGTAATATTATAAAATATTTCGAATCAAATTTTTAGATTTTTCAAAAGAGAATATTTCACTAGTAATTTGCTTACCTGGAAAAGCAGATCCCTAGGTCGGACAACTCTGGCTGGTTATTTCACCAGCTTGGTGCCAGGACACTGAAGGGACATGATTTAAGATTGAATTTTGTGTGTGTATTATGGCAAGCAGAGTGGACACATATTCACCTGACCTAGTTTATAAATTACACTAATTCAGTTCTGGTGGTTCTCTACTGTTGTTATTTGGTACTGATGTTTTACATTATAGTCTAGGGCAAGTGTAATTTGTTTTCCACCATAAAGAGGCGAGGACGTGTTTCAGGTCAGCGTTCCCAGATGCACTGATCTGATGTTTTAGAGAATTAAACATTTATTGTTGTCATCTGAAGGCAATAAGGCGTGCGGCAGTGCAGCATGGCAGCAGGACTATGCTGAGTGGTTACACTTCCATTGACGTGCACTGGCCTTCACTCCTCCAGAGTCTTGCTGCTGCTATGGTACAGTGGAGAGATCTACTACCCACTCTGGGAAATGGCTGTAAGTCTTGGAGAAAAGTGGGAGAAGATCAATAAAACATTATTTGAAGATAAATCATATGTTGAACCAGTGCATAGGAACATTACATTGCCAATCAATTACTTTGTGGGCTATTTTTTCTCCATGTCAATCAGGCCTTGTGGGAATGAAATACAGCACTAGGTAGCAAAGCTATGATTTTTAAAGCCTGCACCTTTAAATGCAGCATGAAGGAGTAGCAAGGTGTGTGTTTTCTATTGAACTCTGACCTAGCGCAGACTGAGGAACAGTTGAATTAATGAGCATGCACATATGCTGCTGCCGCCGCACTGGAACTCTCAAATGCTCCTGCACTGTTATTTAACCATGCAGAACATCTTTATGTCCTCTGATGCCCTGTGGCTATGAACTGGATGACACTGCAAAAAAGTCAATGAGCGGATTGTCATATTTTATTTAAACTGAAAATCATATTACGATTGCTAATTACCGGAAAGATAAGAGGGATACAGTGTGGTTTTAGAGGAGGTTAAGTCAAAGAAAGTGAGCTTAGGAGACAGCACTCTAGTTATCATGTACATTCAGTAATGGCCTGCTCTGTGTGTGTATGTCTGGTGTCTCAGTGCCGAACTATTCAAACTCAAAGATGTGTCGTATTTCACAGATGACTTAATGCCTTTGGCAGAGACTCAGGTTTATCTGGGCAGGAGGCAGATTGTGTTGCAGAAATCATTATTTTCCATGTCACAGGTGTCAACAGGGAGAATGTGTCCAGAAAATATGGGGTAATCTTATCTTGCAGATATTTGTCTAGCGACAGTTACACCTTCAGAGGCTGGCAAGCGTATCAATGAAACCTGAGACGCCAAAGATTTGTCAAAGACTAATAAGACTTCCCGTTTATCAAAAACAATGTTCCCAATGGACATTTTGGAAGATGGTCACACCATTAGAATTGTATCAGGACAGTGCAATGGACAAAAGATTACACTTAACCTTTACAAATAACTAAACACAACAACTAATCATAAGAACTAATCGATAAAGAGGAGTTACATTACATTTTCAATAACTATACATAATTAAACGTTTAACATGGTGAATACAAAGTCATACAGAATGGTTTGGTGTAAAACGCTCCATTCAAGAGAAACTTGCCAAGTCAAAATTGTTCACCATGGTGGTGATAGAAACCAGACGTCCAAAGTTTGTTTAATGCCTATATTATAAAGCTACGTCATGCAAAATGGTTCCAAAAATATAAATATACACTCATCATCAAAAGAACTGAAGAAGGTAAAAGGGAGTGTTGAAGGGACAAGACAAAAGGAAGTTTTGCAATGCTGCTCGGAAGGAGGATAAAGGTTACCAGGAACAATAAATGATGATAAATTTAGACTGATATGGGCAATAATTGTTGAGCATACAGAATACAGAAGTATTCAGCTGCATACAGAAGTGTCGCTCAGTATAGAGGGCCGCCATGTTTGCTAATGCAGCATTCATATATCTCGGCATGGAGTTGTAGAGGTTCCTTATGGTGTCCTGCGATAATCCATCCCATGCAGGTAGGGGTGGAGGTGGAGTGACACCAGGCCTTTTGGACTTGTGACACGTAACAACAAACTGTTCATCCCTCATTTCTTATCAACGTCACGTGTGCAAATTCAAAAGAAGCGTGGAATTTGGAAAAGTGCAATTTAACTAAAATAAAGCATTTTTACACGTTACTGTTCACCCCTGTGCTTTCCTTATCCTCCCCCCACAAACGTTGTCGCTCCGGATCAGCGCTGTAGAACCTCAAAGAGCACGCAACTCCGCCAGCGGCTGTGCACGCAGAGTGGGGGTTTACACACCCGTATTCAGACAAGCCCCGCCCTCCTACGCTGACCTACAGTGGGCGGCCTGCGAGTTTGTACTCCGAGCCAATCACAACGCAGAACACTAGACCCTCCCAGCGCGGAAAGAATCCAATCCAATCGCGATGTAGGAAGCAGAAATTACCAGCCAATCCCAGTGCAGGGGGCGTGACTAGTCGGAATTCAGGTGGGGGGGGAAATAACGCTTTTTACGCGAGACAAGAATGAAACGAGTGTACGTTGGGTGATGTGTGAGGGAGGACGTATATGGAGATGTGAGGTATTTTCGCGTTTTGCTGGGACTCTGAGAGCTTCTCCACTCGCAGGGATGATCGGTTGCCCTTCGCCGAACTCTCGCTTGAAGAAGAAGTGAAGTTAAAACGCAGAAAAGCTCGTTTGGACGACAGTGTGTCGCTCGGTGCCCCGGTCGAAGTGCTCCGCTCTGTGTGTGGTGAGTGTCTCCAGATTCCGTTAAACTTTTCCTGCAAGTTTGAGAAAACGACATGACATAGTAGTGCTGTGTTGTTTTTCATTCTTTTGAAGTGCTCTTGTAAACAGTACTTTTAGTGTCTGCTCAGTTTCTGTATGTTTACATACTGTTTAGGTGTGAGTGTGTTGTGGACTGCGAGCCTGCTGCATAAGGGGCAACGCTGTATTAGTAAACATTGAACAGACTTATCCTTGAAAAGTCACCTAGCCGTCACTTCAGAAAGGCTGAGGGTGATGTTTCAGATTGATAATATGATGTTTCATGCGGGGTTCTCTGTATGCTATACTACAGTACATACTTACACTGTAGTAAGAAGTGAGATCTCCCAGAGCAGCTTCCTCTCTGTCTCCTGTCTAGTGTACTCATAGCTTAATCTGGAATGCATACTTGGCTGTGAGAACGGGCTCAGTAAGTGCTCCAGTGTGTAGAGAAAGCCATAATTATCCTAAATGCGGAGACGTCCAGTGTCTCTTTCATAAAAGTGATTGTAGTTTTTTCGGTCACGTTTCTATTTCTTTGTGGCACTATAGAAGATTTGAGTGGGAGTAACTTCTACTGTATTCTTGTCTGTGGGGAGCCTCATTATCACTTCATTAGAGGTCAGTGGTGTACTCTTCTGTGGTCACTTCACACACACCATTTGGCTTTTATTGTTTGCTCTGTGACCTCTTAATTAAGCAGGACACAGTCTTTGATGTTTGACACAGGTCTTGTTGTCTTGGCTCTGTTCCCCAGCACACTGGATTTAAAGTGAGACTCATGACATTGAGGTTTAAGTGCACCAATGTCAGCTTTAGTTTGGCTTGCATTCATATTGAGAGAACCATACAGAAATCACGTCCCATTTTATGGAACCGTAAGTAACCCGACAAGTCAGAATCATTTTGAAAGAAAATGATCTCAAGTAGAACCTAGCAGTCAGCAGCTATATGAAGTCTTCGGCCCACAGATGAGTCAGGCCTTTATGGAAGCGATTTTCAGTTCCTGGTTTTTGCTTTTGCTGTTGTCTTCAGTAAGTCAAAAGCATTGCACAATGGGGTTAAGATCAGGTGATTAACTTCAAGTCAAGAACATTTCACTTTTTGACCCTTCAAACTTCCTTGTGGCCTTCATGCTATGTTTGGGTTCATTGTCCTGGCACTGAATCTCAAGGAATTAGTTTAGTTTCTGTTCATGCTTCAGTTCAGTCACATCATCAGTAAAAAACAGTGGGACGGTTCCACTGCAGGCCATACAGACCCATGTCACCCTGTTTCACACATGAGGTGGTTTTGTTTGGATGATGAACAGCTGTGTTTTTCTTTCCACTCTTTCTTCATTCCTTTCATTTTGCTGCAAAGTACCAGAATTCCTGGCACCAGAAAGCACCACCGGTTTTTGGTACCTGCTTAACACTGGTACCCATCACATCAATTTGTCATTGTGGGTCTTAACAGTGAAAACGATGTGTACGTGCAGATTTAGATTGCAGTACTTGTAATTTGTTTGATCTTGAGCTGTGTCTGATGGCAGCTGGTAGTTCTAATCTGTGAAACCCTTGCAGCTGAAGCCCACAAACAGTTTAATTCAGTTGAAGCCAACAAACAGTTTAACAAGCCACCGAGCACTGTTAACAAGAGCACAAAGTGTATCAAAATGTAAACTAGAATGATGTGTCAGTTACTAATTTTAGAATGATCATGAAGTAAAGATTGCTTAGCTGAGTTATGTTATGTATCTAAAGCTAACATTACCATTTAGCTGTCCTTTTAACTGCCATTTGACTTATTTTCCAAGTAGACAGAAACTGAACCAGAACTAGAACCCCTAAGATCTGTTGTTTAATGTTTGGGTTGGTTTTTGTTTTGGCTTTTGCTTTTCTCCACGTGTAAATGTCATGTCTAGAATTAACTCAGGACCTTTGATTAGCCCTTTTGTGCCTGAACTAATGATGCAGCAACCTCCATCTGGCCAAGACAAAACTGAGCATCCAATTACTCATGGTCCCCCAGTGTAGGGTAACTATGAGTATTAGGGCCTGAGGTTTTTATATGGCTTGCACAGTAAAGATGGGAACACCCATAGTTAAGTTGATATTCTGCAGCCACATTGTTTAAATGTAATGCGCTGAAATGCAGGTCCAAGTTAGAAGAAAAGGTCAATGTCCAAGTACTTAAAGACTGCACAGTACAGTCTGAGCGTCTTTGGTAAGACAGGCCAAATAGCTGCAATTATTCTCACCAGGGAGATCATTATCTATAACCCAGTGCTCAGTCAGCAGGATGTGGTGTGACCAGGGAAAGTGATTCTCTGGCATGACTTCTAGTATTTGATTGATTTATAATTTGTGGGGCGTAACTGACACAGAGCACAGATAGCTTTTACTTGACGATTACTTGCGATCTGAGTCATTGACAGAGATACACAAACTGACAGACATATAGGCTACAGATTTAGGATAACATCAATTGCACTCCTGCCACCTCTCCACATTTTTGTGAGTACTAGGGATGCCAGTATTCAGTCATTTTCATATCCATATCTGCCATTGCTTGTACCGATGGCAATACATTGCAAATGCTAAAATGTAGAAATTAGGACTAGGTATGCTTGATTCAGTATTAAGGTGAAATATACTATTTATTTCTGTAGGGTTAGAAATGGAGTCCAATTATTACAGTTTAGACATTTTAGTCCAGTAGCGCCATCACCAAAACATTATGATCCTCCAGAGCACGATAAATATGTCATTAAATATTAGTTTGAAATATCAGTCAAATCTAAATATGTGTCAGATGACAGTTATCTGACAAAACTGAAAGGATACTGATATTGTTGTGACCAACTAACTACATGCTTTCTTTTTTATAAGTCCAGCAAGAAACAAACATTTGTATATCAAATTGAATGCTGGCTAGTCACCAATACTAAGCAGTTGCAAGCTGATTGATCGCTCTACTCCCAGGAGCAAGCTGCAGTAATCCTATTGGAATAGCATATAGGTTTGAACAGTTAATGGAATCCTGTATGTAAATGTTTTTAGACAGACAGACAGACATACCACTCTGTTTTACATAGGTGTTGTGCTGTGTTTACAATGGCCTGCCTCTACACGTCACTCATGGTCATTTTGCATGTCATTCAAAAGTAGGTAGTTCTTGCCTTGTTGACCGACAAACCTCACCAGACTGTACCAAGCTGCTTTGCGAGACTACTTGATTAACACAGATTGCCTGATTGCGCTACAGTGTATAACTAAAATGAAAAATGTTGAGATTAATCCAGCTGTTACATGGGTAGTTTAGTCTCAGTAGAGATGTTGAGAGGCTTAAGACCCCTTAGAAGAGCCAGACGTAACTTTGACCCACTTTACCTGCCCTGTTCACCACCCTGAGCTAAGGAATGCAGTGTAATGTTGACATAGAAATAGAAAAAAAGTTTCTCAGGACTGCATTTACTGCACACAAAGTCCCTTATCACAGGATTCGGCTTGGGGTAGCCTTTGCTGTCTGAAAGCTGTTTCTGCTACAGAGGATGAAGCATTAGGCTAAGCCTCTGACTGCCCTCCAAAAAATGTTCACACTGCTGGGGCAGCTTCTCTACACAGAAGTATATATTCATCAACATGCTTTAGTGGGACTTTAAATGGTGTATGAAACAGAGAGGGGGTATGCTGTCTTAATAAGTCTGCATTCTCAGTAGTTTTAGTCACGTTTACTGCACTGCAGATTTACTGTAGAGAGTGTAAAGCTGTGTTGTGAGCAGATAAGTGTGAGACCCAGCTGCTGTGTCCCTGCCCTAATACACGCTCACACCCGCGTACATACGCACAGCTAATCTTACTGTATATACGTATATTGCACACTGAAACTTTGTTTCCTGGCATGGTTCACTGGTTGTGAACCTGATCTCTTCAGTTGTTTTCATGCAGTCCGCAGTCTGCTGGAGGAAATACCATGTCTACTGAAAGCAATGGAATGCAAATCAAACACAGAGATAGGATAAACATAAAGAGAAGGCCAAGCAATTTCACCTTACCCCACATGCAGTTGATCAGCCAAAACATGTTTGGTGCCCAAAAGCTTTTTTCAAGCTGTGAGAATAATGTAACAAGTATGAACGCACAGTTATGTCAGAATCATACCAATATCCGATATTTGCTTTTAAAAAGATCAGATTGGTGCGTTTCTGCAGGTAACCAAATGCCTAAATCATCACACACTTGCTTTAAGCCTTCAAGCTTCGAAGGGAACTTGCACATAAAGTTGGATGATATGACAAAAATATAATATCATAGTACTGCAAGAAATTTTCACGATACACAATATTTATTTTTTTAGATTAATGATGCTCTCCTTGTGCAGAAACATGGCATCAGTAAGTGTTTCCAAGTACCGCCGACGTCTAAGATATGTTCAGAAAAGCGTATCATGGTGTAATTTATTACAGTAACATTAAATGTGGTCATATGGTCCATCCATACTTTCTTATGTAGCTTCTGATTCTGTATACTATACCATTGTACTGTTGTCTGTTTTTATAGTTAACAGGATGTCTCACGGTTTCAAAAACCACATAAGCAAGGCTATTCATATTCGAGATTAAATAACAATGCTTTCTGAGACAAGTGCTAATTGGTGACTATAAGCTCCTTTACTTTACTCTACGTTAACCTTATAGGTCCAGTGCAAAACAAAAGCAGTAAACCCAGGTCACCAAACATTTGAGGAAGGGAGAAAATTATGTAAATGTATTTTAATGTCTAGATTATTGTTTTTATTCTCCATAACAGTGCACGAAGCATTCTTGTTCAGCATTATTAGCTATGGTGCCTGTGCTCTGCATCTGTGAGAGATTACTTGCTGACCATGTTACTGTGTTTTCCACACTTGTCTCAGTAGATTTACATTAGTGTACTCAGTATCAGAATATTCCTGGGGCTTTTAGAGCATCTGCTGCAGTTTGTCTAAAGATGAAGTGTCTCAGCTCTACCATACTCTTTCTACATATGGCTCAATTTGGGAGAGGCAGAAAAATAAAAACTTGAGACTCTTCTAATAATTCTCCTCAAATAGTTTTAATTCCAGGTGCAGAGTATTTTATGTAGGTTAAGAAAATCATGTGACGTAGTGCAGCACTGACATGTCTTCTGAAAGTGCTCTTAGCATTCAGTGTAGAGCAACTGTAAAAGTCTCTTTCATACGGAGTGAAGAGGCTCATATTACAGATCATTACCTCAAGTCTGTGCAGGGGGAGGACGTTGGGACTGGCTGTAGGAGCGATTAGCGATGTCAGACCAAGAGGACAAGCTGGCATTTTTTCCTCAAGTAAGTGAGGACAGAGAGATCACACTGGTCATATGACAGTGTGACTGTTCATGCAGAACTGTTGCAGCTCTATATTGCATTCAACAGTTCAGCAGAACACAAATTCAAACACAAAAAGCCTTGAAGGCCTAGTTTTATGTAACTAAATTCCTGAAACATGGAGCTGTTGGCCTGTCTATGTCCTGTTCATAGCAGCTGGAGAAGCTTTGCAGAATGCCTGGGAAAATTCCATTCAACTTAATGAGAAACTGTAGCAGTCTTTGTGTAGAGTCACTACATAACGTTGAGTTTCCAGGTTAAACAAGACTATATTGTGGTAGCTGTTGGAAACTATAGGCAGGTTAGAAAAAACAACAAGTTCACCACCAAGCTAACATCCTATTCATCCTATTCAAACCTGACATTTGACCTTTCATACACTAAAAAAAACATTTCAAATCAATAACACACTGTAATTCTAGTTGGTTGGATGACAATTGAGTAGAGTGATAGAATTTCTCATTAGAGTGAGATTTTTGCTCTGTGAAGCTTGTTAAGCCTAGCAGCAGTTGTTTTGAAAAAGCACATTTGTGGGCTGGGCATGCACACCTCAATTAGACACATTCAGAGAGAAATAGTAGATGAGTGTTTAGTGTTTATTTACATTAGGTACCCTACATTTGCCCTCTGGTGAACAAATAAAAAAAGCCATTTCAAAGAGTGATTCATACTGTGATATGGCAGTTATAGCAGTGTATCTCTGTGTGGGGTCATCAGTTTCTCAGTTTATATCATGAACCCATGTTGATTGTTCTCCAGTGTCTGTATTGATTATAAAGGTTAAATTCATCCTCCTGAGATTGTGAGACAGTGTTTTATATACAAAATGTAGCTTTGATTCTGTTGTTTTGACTTTGTGTTGCCTGTATTTAGAAATTTATAATGTTAGATGATTCATATATATAAAACATAAATTCTGGATACACAACAAGAGGTCAAGCCTTGATCACATTGAAGTTCTTTATTAACTGGGTCAAGCTTCATGATTGCAACAAGTGCATTATTTTGTTTCTAGAGGTTCCTTTCAATGGGTGAAAATTAAGAGTGAAAATTTATTTCGTATGGCAATTTTGTATTAAGACATGCATGCCAAGTATTAATATTCGTATATAAATTGCAAATACAAATGAAATGTTTGGTACTATAATGATGGAACCAGTTGCTTTGAGTACAGCAGAAAGGATTGCATTAACTTGTGATGTGTGGAGGGCAATGGATTATGTGACTATAATGGCACTTTTTCCTTTGGGGACATAATTTGAAAATATCTAAATCACAATATATCACAAAAATTGCAGTGGTGTTGTGACTTCAGTATCGCAATAATATTGTATTGTGGGCCGTATGGTGATTCCCAGCCCTATTGAAGACCACAGTATCAAAAGTCTCCTGGCTGATGTAACTGCCACACTTCATCTGTGGGAAGGCTGACTCGGGGCAAATGGCAGGCCAGAGGGAAAACATGGGAAGGTTACAGTATAAGGCACAGTCTAGATGGTCTCTTACTATTAAAATGTCCCTCTTCAATGTCATGGATCGGAGGGTAACATGAGTGCCTTAAACTGTAATTAACTGTATACTTTAGTACTGTTACAATTTAGATATGAACAGCAGTGCAATGATATTATATGTTAGTAAGATTTTATGTGACTTTTAGGTGACTTTTAGTTCATGACTGAAAATTGTAGTTATTTACTATGAGCTGTGTGAGCTCTCTGTATCTGTGACCTTCTTCAGATCCTCTTGCTTTGCTGCCTCCTTCATTCACATTTCTGCCTGTGGAACAATCGATTGCTTTTTTCATGGTGCAACAAAACAACAGGATGAACCATGCTGAACCCAACTGACCCCAGTGTATTGACAGAATTACCATGTGTATAATTATAGACACAGTATTAAATCCTTGTTGTAATTTTTTAAATGATTTATAAATCATATATTTATAAAATGTTAGTTATTTAGCAGTAGTGAGACACAAAGAAAGACAACCACTATTAGGCATCCCAGGCATGGTCTGCTTTTCATTAAGCAGGAATCTACACTGTCAAAGGGCACAGTGGGCCAATGCTCTGTGCTCTGAAAGGGAAACATTTTGGAAGGAGTGTCAGGTTTGTGCTAGTGTTGATATACAGCCCATATTCACGGAGAGGCACGAGTGTTTCCCTCGGCTGTAAGGTCTGGGGGTTGTGTAACACCCACACAGGTTTTCCCCTCTTGTAGTGGCACGAGTTATGCCAAGAGACAGGCTCCTCACTGGCTGTGCTTAGGAGCTGCTCTCCGATGTACTGCGGACACGTCATTTCTCTGCCTGACTCTTCAAACACAGGCCTTGGCTGCAGACGTGTTCCTGACCTGTCTGTGTTTGTAAGTGTTGCCTGCCTTTCAGCTTAAGTATGACCTCTGCTGCCCTATAATTAGGAGAATAAACATTTGCACAGGAGAGGAATGTGGATGGGGAAGGCCAAGTTCCTAAGCAGCTCTCCGGTGAGTTGTGTGAGTGGAGATGTAGCTAATGTGGTGAACTTTGGTTTGAGGTTTTTGACCATGTGTCTCTACAGCTGTTTCACTGGTCTGTCATCACCCCCTGGCATGGTTGCCACTCTGGCTATCAACACCCAGAGTGAGTCTCAGTGGACTGGGTGGTCAGATACAGAGTGGAGAGGAGGCTGAAGAGAGAAAGTAGGCCCGGGTGATTGTTAGCATGTTAGGTCTCTTTTAATGGAGCCACATGCAAAATGAGATGAATGCCTACTAAATATCTAGCGAGGAACATTCCTGGTTTATCCATGATTAATGCAGAATGCTTTCAAAGTGTAGTTTGTATGCAGCATGTGTTGCATAGTTAAACTGTAGACCAAATCCCTTTAAGGATTTGCAACTCATTTTAAATAGCTGTTGGCATCCAACATTATTCTACTCTCTAGGACCTTTTATATTCTGAATAAGATCACTTATAAACCAGTGCGTTAAGTGGAATGTGGCTGTTGTATAAATGGCATATGTATGATTAAACGTTCTTAATAGATTGCAGAAAATGCTGAATCTGATATATGATGGGAAAACCGAGCAAATTAGCTGTAATTCTGTATTAAAACTAGTTTGAAATATCACACAATTCTTGCAGTGCAATGTAGCTTAAGGGTATAAACAACAGCAGCCTTATATTGCTAGCTAAAAAATTGCTCAGTTACAACAGACATAGCACAGCAACACACCACAGAACATGTTTGATTTCAGCTTTCACTCTAAAATTAGCCACTTGAGTCTTAAATGACCATTAAATGGATGTCATTTTAGCATCAGTTAGCTGGAATCGGACATGCACTGTGGTAAAGATTTGTATTGACATCACACTTGTTGCTGCCACCATATTGTTGGTGACACTGGCGCTTGTAGACCTATAATTTGAACACCGTTAGTTAATAAAGCATCCTGACAGATAAAATATACCCATAGTGCCCTGGTTGTTTACTGTTGTAATGACAACAGCAACAAGAAACACAGAATATAAGCTTTTTTACATGCAGGCTCTCCGTCATTGCGAGGGGTAAAAGATCTGAAAAAAGAGCTGAGCCAGTGAAGGAGAAGCTCTGTCTAGTGAGCGTAACCAGGAAAAAACCTTTCAAGTATTTCCCTACTGCTCTCCAGCTCTTATCATTTTGCCACAGGAAGACAAGGAGTTAGGTGAAGTGTTGCCTTTGTGTTGAGAATGTTTCATGATTGATACTGATGAGTATTTATGTCTTGATCTTTTATACTAAAGCTAGACACTGTCAGCTTTACTCACTTTTCTGATCACAACCACATTTGATGGTGTAGATGATAGTAAAGACAGAATATTGCTAAGCTTTCCACAGACAGAATAAATGATTTCAGTGATGTTGGTGCTTTTAGATGTCTTTATATGTTTTTGTGAGGTATAATGCATTATCAGGAAATATCCATTTTGTTTTTATCAACACCTCAGATCAAACTGTCTTTTTTTTGATATCTCGATTTAGAAGTAATTGACCACTCTTTCACATTATGCTGACGGAATATTAACCCTGTGGCCGCGGGACACGTCGTCTTCGTTCTTCAAATACTTTCTATTTGACACATTTGGCCTGCTAACGTTAGCTAATGTTAGGTTAGCTGAAAGCTTCAGAATCAACACTGCACTGTGGTGTGTGCCACTGTTTGGGTCTGTAGCCTGCTTGCTAAACTAACTTTAAATTGGCCGATCAAGCTACAGATCCAAACATCGCAGAATAGGATTATTTTGGCCCTCCTGTCTGTTCAGGGCCAATTTCTGTGTCTGTGCCGTCAGAATTAAACATGTAGCACCTGCTTTCTCCTAGTGAGCAGTGCTGGTTTACATTTAACAATTGTCTTAGAAATGATTTGACGTTTATTTATTGACAAAAAATAAGGCAAGATGAGACAACACAGAAGTGGTAATAAATGCTTTTCCATTACTTCCATTACAAAAACCGTATAATACTTTATACAGCAATAATATTCAGAGATGGTTTGAGCGTATTTGAAAAAAGTGGATACCATCTTACCCTAAACCTAACATTAAAATAAGAACAAAACAAAGTATTGTATGAAAGTTAGAATTTTAGAGAGTTTTAGAAAGTAATTAGCTATGAATTTCTTCTTGTGGGGTAGTAGAGTATTTCTTTGAGGTTAATTTATATGGCCATTGTATGGGCCTCAAATAATAACAGCTTATTTTAAAACTTAGTAGATCAAAAAAAACATATATTGTCAATATTGAAGGTTTCAGCATTGATACCAGTATTGGAAAATAAAAAGTGGTGTCATCTTTTGGAAAAAGCCTTCCTCTCTCTGAGGGTGTTGTAAAAGGAGCCCCGAGACTAAGCTAGCTGTCTGAACTCGAGGCTTATTCTAATTGTGGCCATGCTGAGGCGTGACTGCGCTCTCTCAGGCATGCCTCCCAGCTGAGATTGTGCTGTCTTGAGGGAGGATTAGCATTCACACACAAACAGCACAGCATGCAGCGCTCAACGCTCATCCCAGGCCTTCTCCTCGACTGCTGGTCACAGGTTTTAACTGGGTGTGCTAATGAAACTTGAGACTGGGGGTGACAGTTTTCAGCACAGCATGAAACTGATGTGTACGAACACAACGTCTACTCAAGCTGAAGCCCCAAGGCCTGTGTACTGACTGTAGACGAAGCTGTTGACCCTGCCGACCTTCACATGTCGAGAGACAGCCACATTGGCACATAAACCACAGTGGATGTTTAACAAGGTAATGGAACAGGGTCACAATGTCAAGGCCGTTATTTTCTCCCAGGGCAGGGGCAATCTCCTTAAATGAACAGGGCATTCAGTGTACTCTATTATAACAGCATAGCATGGGCCTCTACCCACAGGGCAGCATCTCTTTCTATAACAGACCTTTATTCAGGGGGGATTGCTCTGACTGATGTAATGGCCGCTTGGCAGTGTTTTGTGTAATGAGTGCCTTACAATGCCAAGGTCCCTAAATGAAGCCCCCATTTTTCTTACATTCCTCTGGCACACACTGAAGCATTGTTCATAGGCAGAGAAACCTATATTGTCTTTTTGGACAAATGTGCTCAACACACAAACAAGCCATACCATTGTATGTCTGTAATGCACAGCTGGTACTTTTTATCCACGGCTAGGTGTTTCTGCATATTGTGCAGAATGCTTTTTCGTGGTGGATGAGAGGTGTCACTGTTTAATGCAGCATCACAATTCTAATTGCAGTCTTGTGGTGCTGTTTATTTTCATGTTGTTGTTGACATCAGCCCTGTGATATATCATTAGCAGTGTGGAGCCCTTAACCTTCACAGAAAGCCTATAGAGGCATATTTCTTATTTAATTTAATCCTGCGTAAGTGTTATAGTAATACTCTTGTTTCAGTGTCAAGTTTGATCAGAAAGAAAAGGGTTAAAATCTTGAAATTACCTGGACAAAAGAAAAATTGCCCAGACAGGATGTGGTATCTAGATAGATATAGCCAACTGATTGCTTTCATTGGTTAGGCCTTCAGGAGTTACGCTGAAGGCCTCTTGCATCCAGTTAAGCAGTACCATAACTAGAGAGTGATGCAGGAACTAATCAATCATGTTTTCGATTTTTGATGAGTCCTGGATAGATCACTTACTGCAAGTGCCTGTCCTAGTCTAAAGTTTCAGTCAGTTGTTAGAAAAACAGCAGCAGTTCTATGTAAGGACTCTTTACTGACAAAATTATTACAACATACAGTCTGTAATAAAATATATGCTGGTTACAGACCTCAAATAAAAAAGTGAAGTGTCTTTTACAAGCTTCACATGTACATGTGTAATTTAAGAAGTCTGAAAAATACTCATATGAACCAGTGTTAGTTTGCTGCTAACATACTATTATGCATTCTATAGCTAGCAGAAGATATAGATGACATACAGGTGAGTTTTCTATTTAATTTTTGGGCCTAACAATGAACTGAACACTTACTTCTAGTAGACACTCTTTAACACTGATCATTAGTTTTATTGATATAGTATATGTACAACAAACTTATGTTTTTATCATAAATTATTGCCTAAATGAGAAAGAAATTTAAACAAATCTAAAATACTCTAGACTGACCCTCCAGCTAGAGATCTACTTTCCTGTAGGGTTTAGTTTCAACCTGCATCTAAAATGCTGGCCTCTCCTTTGCCTAATGCTGATGCCTCTGACCCAGCTAATTAAGGACTTCTGAAGAAGGTAATTAGCTGGAGCAGGTGTGGCAGATTGTGGTTCAAAATACAATTCACAGGAGGGTAGATCTCCTGTACCAGGGTTGGTGATCAGTGCTGTAAACTATACTGTAGGTGACTTTATTGAGCCTGATTCTGCTTGGAACTACTCATTGCAGAGCACAAACAGATGCATTATAATGTATGTATAAACTGTATATACTTACTGGAATAAGATTAATTCATAAAGTAACTAATCGCTGTCTTAGAAATATTTTAATGTTTATAAAAAGGGTGTACTTTGTTTGGCTTAATGACGAGAAATAATTGCTCAATGTTTGAAGGTGCAGATGATTTTAACTTGTACCTATTGAGCGGTTTGTCCCTACCGTATAAGGCTAATCAATAGAAGACCAGATGAGGATGTAGGATAAAACAACCCGATGAGAGTCAGAGGGGAACAGCAATCTTGATTAAATCAGCAAAAGTGACCACTCTGACTCTGTCCTGTCACAGAGACGAGGGTGATCACATCATGGTGACCTCTACCCTCTACAAAACATACGTAACATGTTAACAGGGCAGTTTCTCTGTATCTCTGCTGAGTTTATTGGGGTTACTGAGAGCTGTGTGTTTGTATGTGTGGAGTTTAGTGGATGATTCTACCAGATGGTCTACAGTGCTGTACTCAGATCCCTGCTCCACTCCACTCTACCAGCTGAGCCCCCACTGCTCCAGTACTGTCCCTTCATATTCTCTCTTTCTCTTTCTCTTTCCCTTTTTCTTTCTCTTTTGTTCTCTCTCTCTCTGTGATATACTTGTGAGCAGATGAAGAAAGTGGTAAAATAGTTTAGTTGATTTTTTTCTTGCTCTGTTTGGGTCCATCCCCCAACCCCAGGTTCTCTTTAACTGTGGAAGCTGGCAATGAGGAATGACCGCTTTGGTTGCTGATGTTTTCGCAGCTCGGCTGGGGAGCTCTGAGGTTCAGTTCTGGCTCTGCAGGGACCAAACACACGCGCCCTGTCTGCACTGCAAAACCACATTTATATAATTACGCTCACCTCATCCAGATACCACTCTGACACTTACAGGAGATTAGATTAGCAGCGTTGAGTTTCTGTGAAATCGAGAGTTCACAGCTCCAAAGGTGCATGTCATAATGCTGTAGTGCAGATGTTTGTAATGCTAAGCAGAGAAGTGCTAAGAAGATTTCCAAAGCAGTGGTGTTGTCATGTTCTGAACTTGCAAACAGATTTTTTTCTACTGCAGTTTGGACATTCCGGCTCCTCTGCATGTTTTGAATGATTAGTTTTGGATGATGATGCTGTTCTGCTCAGGGTTTCCGTATCTGCCAAGAATGAGGGCTTGAGTGTAATGTTTATGGGTGAGTGTACTAGAGATGGATGGTGTGACTCTAAAGAAGATAGAGTGAGGTTCCAGTGGTCTGATTTAAAATTCAGTATGTGATTGATCAGCAGAAAATTGAAATTAAAGCTTTTACTTGGCCTGTATGCCTTGAAATGCCCCTTTTTCTTTAATTATATCTCACTCATAACTCTTTCTATTGCTACCACATTTGGATTGTAGGTACAGGAGACTTTTATTTGAAATGCTTTTTTGACATTGAAACAAATGAGTAGAAAAATAAACTGAAAGCTGTCCTTAGTAAATTCATTGTTTATTAATTAATGTGTGACCTTGTAAATACACTTATTCAGTAATTAATGCCTGTAACTTGTTCCAAACAGCTGGGACAGGAGCATGTTTACTCCTGTCCTACATCAACCTTTCTTTTATCAACACTTTAGAATTGTGTGGGGACTGAAAACCAAAGCTGATCCAGTTTTGCAGTACTTCTACATACATATTTTCAGTTGTGCAACTGCAAGGGTCTTTCATTGTTGTGTTATGCACGTTTTGAATGGGAGACAGGTCTGGACTACAGGAAGACACCCACACTCTCGGATTATGCAGCCATGTTGTTTAACTTAGTGTGACTTGGTATTGTTATGCTGAAATAAACATGAATGTCCCTGAAAATGACACAGTCTAGAAGGCAGAATATATGTATTTAAACGTGCCTTCACTGATGTGCAAGTTGACCACTAATGACCTCAAAAACCATGACAGACCCTGTAAACATTAAACTGGTAACAGTGTGGATGGTCATTATCTTCTTTGGCCCAGAACTCAACATCCATTATTTCCATAAACATCTTAAATGTTGACTCACCTGACCACAACAAACATTTCCATAAGCATCAGTCTATTTCAGAGGAGCTCAAGCCCAAAAAAAACTTTTCTGGATGCTATTGATGTTTTTTCCATATTTGTGCATGCAGTGATGGATGGGTTTTATTGACAATGGTTTATCAAAGTATTTCTGAGACCATATGATGATATCCATCACATGCTAGGTTTTAATGCAGTGCCATCCAAAGGGGTTAAAGGTCACAGACATCAGTTGTGGTTTTTGCTCTTTTTCTTTACACACAGACATTGCTCTGGATTCTCTGGATTCTCTGAATCTGTTGAGGATATTGTGCAATGTAGAGGAAGCACATCCCTAAAATCCAATCACTCACTGAGACATTATTTTTACTCTGTTGGATTTTTTGGTAATGCATTTTTTGGCAAAGTGGCTACTCTCGACCCAGCCTTTTATACCCAAGCATGATTGCATCACCTGCTCAAGGTGTTTTTTTGAATGTTTCACAATGTTCAGCGTTAATTTGCCATTTTCAGAACATGTTGATGCTGGAATATGGTTAAGCATGTATTTACTGACAACAATGAAGTTGATAGCACATTATTTTGTATGTCTTTATTAGTCCATGTCTTTATACTGCTTTAGTTCAAGTACAGATCAAAGTAGATTTATAAATGACTGATTTTCATTATATGATGTATATAATATGTCATGTAAGCTGGTAAAATTATTATAATAATAATTCTAAGTGTTAATGAAAAGGTGAACAATTGCTTTGTAGATACTTTGAAATGACGCTATAATCCACTTTTGATTTCTATAGAATATTTCAGTGTATGGGTCTTTAAAAACCTCTCACAGTTTTAACTTGTGGTGCCTGAGTTTGGGTCTTTACCCAAGTTCTCAAGCTAGAAATCTCAAACCAAGAAACTGATGTGATCGGAAGAAATCTAAATCTCTACTTATGTTCTAGAAAAGTAGAAATATTTCTAAAATACATTTTTGCTGTAGCCCAGCTCACAACACAATATTTATGGTTTGGTTCAGGTGTATTTGAAGTAACAGTGGATAGATACTTGTGGATGCAACATTTCCCAGTCACTTAAATATCACCCTAATCACCTGAAAATCACAAGATTCAAGTCATTTTAGCCATATACAAGTACACAGTGAAACGAAACAACATTCCTCCAGGACCATGGTGCAGTACATAAACAATACAATACCCACAGTGCAGACAATAGAGTGCAGTAAATACAAAACGTGATGCTGGACAGATACAGCATATGACACAATCCAGTCTCAATCCTGTCACCTCACCAAAGTTTGGCTGACTTAACCTTAACAACAATTTGTTGTTCACAGCACAGCATGATGAAATAAAGTAATATATGTAACATGCCCTCTTTGAACCCAAAGAAGTGCAGTTTGTGCAGAATGTAACTTTAACCTGATTTAACCTGTCCGAGGGGATTTGTGCAGAAGTGGGTCGGGGTTTAATTGAGCATCACATCGCCTGTCAGTGTAGTGGCAAGCTCAGAGTGGAGAACAAACCAGGGCAGCCGTGCCTGGAAGTGCTGCCAGCCAGAGTGCCACTTTTAGTGTGTGTGTGTGTGGGTGTGTGTGTGTGTATGTGTGTGTGTGTGTGTGTGTGTGTGTGTGTGTGTGTGTGTGTGTGTGTGTGTGGAGACCCATCTCAGCAGAGTATCAGGGTGTACTGCCATCAAATTAGTAAGAGCCATTAAGCAGTGTTGCAGCGCTGTGTTTGTGTGCCAGTAATGAGTCGGGGTGACTCAATTAATTTTGCCCCTCTCTGTATAATAGTCTAGTGTCTTGACCGGGAGCTTTTGGTTTATTTGTTTATTCCACATTTTCCCAGAGACATGGATCAGAACATATACCCTCACAAACCACAGGATGTGGCTTTGCTCTGTGCAGCTTTGACATGTGGTTGCTACATCTCCTTGTTTGGTTTAGGAGTGTTACATAAGGAGGATTTAGAAAGTGGGATCTCATTACATTTATATTCTTGTTTTAAACTGAAATGTTTGAGGACAAAAGCCACAAGTGAACCTACTATATGGCATCGTTAGTGTGAACTTAACAGTAGCCCACAGAGCCCCATAAGACTACGTAATGCCATGATTTGCCATGGTCATACAAACCTTAGATGATATTCCAGTTAGACTGACTGGACATGGTGTTCCTGCTCCTGACTGAAAGAAATAGTTTGGTAAAACAAACAGATTTATCCTAGCACTCCAAATGTAGACATTATCCAAGACGTGTTTGGTGTGTCTGAAGTGCTACACAGCTAATGTAGTTAACAAGTGGCCCCTAGAAGTTGCTGTTATCATGGGTCATTCAACATTAATTATGTTTTTGACGTTGCTCGCTAAGACCAGTGGAGAAATGGTTCACAATATAATACAATATAATTTATAATATAATTTTCTGAATACATTTTGTACTTTACCAGTACTTGTAGAAGCATCTAAAAAAATCCTAAAGTATCACAGTATTATATTTTGTCATATCACCCACCTTAGATTACACATAGATTTTATGATGATTTGAAAATTATTCATCATAAAATCTTAACATCGACACTGTTATTTTAATTATAATATATAGATTTTATGATGATTTGAAAATGATGCTAACAAAGTTATTGTTGTGCACACTTGCAATATAGACAAACCCATTTCAGTTTCTGTCTTCAGTTGACAAAAATGAACAAAAGTTAACAAAACTTAACAAACCCAAAATGTGGACATGCAGACCTGAATGTGTCAAAATGAGATTTCGTCACTGAAGTCATTTGTCAAATGTCAAAATGTGCCATTGCATATGTAACTTAACAGTAGCTCACAGAACCCCATTAAACTACATAATGCCATGATTTGCCAAGGTCATACAAACCAGGAGATGGTTTTCTTGCTCCTGACTAAAAGAAATTATTTGGTAAAACAATATTAATAACTATATTTCTAATCATGCAGTTACATAATTAAAGTTAAATAACATAGACAACTCTAGACATTTTAAGGAGTAATTTATACTCCAGCAGTTATTAACAACATGCATTATACTGTTATCCAGAAGCTGTAATTTCTGTCTATGTTATTATGTATGTCAGCAGTTTGTTGTGTCAGCAGTAATTTGTCAATTTGATTGAAGCCTGTTTGCTGCCTTCAGTAGCTGTATAGCCAGCTGGCCATGAAGCTGCTTCTGACTGATGAGTCTGGGCTGGGATAATAGTGGCCTGGTCTGGCTTGGTGAAGCATCCTTTCCAGATTCTGTGCTCCATAGCAAAAAGGATTAGGATCAGTTACATAACATTCCCCAGTGCCCTTCTTATGCACGGCAATCTGGACTGGAGCGACTCTGATTATGTATTTTTTTCTTTGTATGTGTGTTTTATTTAAATTTAAATCATTGCATCCTTTTTGTTTATTATTCACTTTGTTTTTTTCCTTGTTTTGAAAGATATTGAAATTGATGGAGAATGACCGAGGGATAGTGAGTTGGAGTGAAATGTATTTACAGACAAAAAGTAGCCTGCTGCTAGACTGGCCTGTCTGCCTCAGTGAAGCATCGTCAGGCTCCATCACATCTCCATATGGAGACTAGAAGACCAACACAACACACAATACACACTAATACACTTAGGAATGCATTGCATACTGTGAGGAGTACCTTTCATATACCAATACACACAGTAAGTGTACCTATTATGCCTCCTTCTGCTTCTGTCTGCCTCTAAATAAACAAAACAAGGCACGCAAACCTGAGCACTGATCCTGTGTCACTGAGGGATGGAAACCATGAGTCAGAGACCATCTACGTCCTTGGTGTCCTGTAACCACACAGTTATATGCACAGTTGAGTCACATTATTATGTCAACTTCCTACTTTTGACGGTGGGACCACCTCGATTATCATGTTCGCTCTATGCATCCTCCTCCATGCACCTTCCAGTAGCTGGGGGATGCACTGAAGTCAGCATGGCTTCAGATACCTGTGACAACCTACCAGGACCTTATTGAGTCACTCCTAGCCCCTCTAGCAACTCTCTGCGCTGCACATGGCGGTTGATATGCAAGGTGATGTCATCTCGTAACACAATCCTTACATCCCGCCTACAGGTGAGCTTGAAATCTTTCGGTGATGCTGTTTTCTCTTTCTTTTATTGCATATTTATGCTTCTACAAATAAGTGTTTCTCTGTAATGGTAATTCAGGTGGATCTACTTCTAGTTCTACATTTTATAAAAGTTTATGTTTCAGCATCTATATTGGCACTAGCAGATAAATGCATTAGAAATATCAGATCATAACATCGACACTGTTCCCGTATTGGTGCAAACACACGATTTAGAAAGGTAACAATTGTGGAAAATTGTAAGTCAGCTTAAGTAACTGTGATCATCTTAAAAAAAACTGGCATCGGACTATTATGTAATACTTGTAACAGCCATGTATATGTCTTGGATAACCTGAAATAGTCCAGCCAGAATTCAGGCTTTTAGATCACTGCTACTATTGTTTTAGCTATGCACTTGGCTTTTGTACATTTTATAGATAACAGTTTGTCTTACAGTCATAAACCACTTAAACAAGCCTATTTGAGTAAACACATATGATGATCTTTTTGTCTCTCTCCCTCTCGTTCACTCTCTCTCCCTCCCCCTTCCTCCTCAGTTATTGTGGACTGGAAATTTGAGTGCAGTTTGTCACACAACCATGCTTAATGGGGTCATTTGTTATTAATCCATCTTGCTCACGGGCATGTGAATCCAGATGCATAATTTATCTCTGAAAAGTTGGCTGTCTGCTGAGCTGACATTTGCTCGTTCATAATAGTAGTGTTTTGGAGCAGGAGAGTTGGATGTTGTTTAAGGCTGAATGTAACTCACACAGTCATAAAGTAAAGGCGTTTGCAAGAACTGGGCATCACTGCATATTTATTATCATTCAGGTTGAACAGCAGTACATCTGCATCACCACATCAGTTTCTTTCCATCTGACCAGTGATAGAACTTCTTCAAAGGTTGCAGAATAAGGGAAGGATGAAAAGACCTAAATGCCATATAGCCACCCCTTGCGCGCTGCAGCTATTGGTTTCTGTTATTATGGTATCATGGTTGTCACTGGTCTGTGTATGTGTGGTGACTGAGCAGACGTGCTGCAGAGGTAATGGTGATTTCTGCTGCTTTGTCATGATAATGAATGGCAACGCAGGCCTGTGTATCATCAGAACATGCACCTCTGCTGCTCTGACGTGCAAACCCTTAGAGGTCTTCATGCATGGAGTGCTGTACATTAGCCACTGGCACTTAAATGGCTCCCACAGGAACACATGTGCACACACACACAGACGCACACTCACTGCCTCTTTCCTCTTATACTGTGTTAGGTAACTGAAGGCGTTCCTGAGGAGACCCAGTGAGATGACTTCATTAGTTTGTGTGTTCGCTGCCTTGAGCACCATAGCAAAGCAGAGAGAGAGAGAGAGGCAAGGCTTATTCTAGCCATGCCTGACACAGGAAGTTATTAAGGTTGAAGTGGAAACAACATGAAATCATGTTTTTGCTGTTTCTGAAAAAATATTCTCATTATGACTGTTTCTGTTGTGCACAGTATATACTCCACTGGGGCAACTGACCATTGTGTTCCTGTCATACATACATCATGTATTAGCTAGTTCTTGTATATTTTCATTGTAATCTTATACTTTATACATCCAATTTTTAACATAATGATCCCTTTAAACCAAGTCTGAGCATTTTTTGACTAAACATTTTGAAAACTTTTGTTTCATTCATGCACTACAGCTAAATGGTACATGAACTAGGTACATCCCATTACACAGCACAACAACTTTTTTGTTCACTCTGTATCTATGATTATTAAGCAGAAAAAAGACACTAAGACACTAGGAGATTTGCTGAGCATGTGCGTTGTGTTCTGTGCTTATCTAGTGATTTCAAGGAATAAGAGAGTTTGTTGTGTAAGGTTTTTGATTGTTGGGTTTATTGTAGTATTTTCTCTGCAGTCGTTTCTTCTGGGTCTGAAAATGTGATTCCTCCTCTGGGCAGGCAAACCTCACCCAGGTCCTGAGGTCTTTAGAGGCCAGAGTGGGTTGTGGGAGAATGCCCTTACATTGGAAGACAGGAGAAGTCCAGAACATGGAGTTCATGAATGTCAACAAAGAGATTGACAGCTTTTGGTGAGGATCTGATTTCATTACCCTCAGCCAGCTGTCTCAGTCAGAGTGGTGAATTCTGGCCAAATTTGGCCTCAATACTCAAAAAAACGTAATGCTGAGCTTCAAGTTCGTTACACATTAAGTCATTACCTGCTGGACCCCTGAGAAGGGTCTGGGTGATTCACTGGCCTGTTTACAAGGCCAAGATTGTTCAGTCTTGGCAGGCTGAGCTGGAACAAGCTTACTGTGCAGCAGGGTACAGAACAGACTACAAGTGCCTCAAATTGCTCTTCACCTTGCTTCTCCTGCTTCATTTCTGTCAGTCCAAACAAATGTTTTTCTTTGCATTCTCTGTCTTGCTTTTACTCATTTACCTTGGCATGTTAGTATAACCTCATGGATGTGTAAGCTCATTGTCTGGTGCTTCAACGTTTTATTATGAAGGTATCAGTGCAATGTCTGAGAATCGAAGTGTGATTTAGGCTTTAAAGGCAGCAGGATTTACTTATCATATCATATGTTATTGTAATGATTTGTGTTATTGTGAGATACAGTGTGTTTTTCTGAGCATAACATGAATATCATCAGTATTCTGACCAATAATTAAGCCTGTTCAACAGCGTTTAGTGCAGTACAGTATGTGAAAATGGTATATAATTATTGTATTAATGGTTTCCAATATATGGTTTTAAATGTAATGCTACTAGCACCTTTTATCTGTGTCTGAACGTATCAGGAACATTTGTTTAAGTAACATTTTTTTAAATTTCGTATACCCCACCTGTATTAATGGATTTCTGTGTTGGGATAGAATAAGGTAAAGAAACAATATGGCAACATTGACATTATCAGGCTGAAGTGGCTCAAATCTGATTTTTGCTTTAATGTGATAATTTTTTTATGGCTGTATGGACATGGCAAATCTGATCTTTTCAAATCTGATCAGAGTGACTTTCATATGTGGTCCTAGATCAGAAACGTATCCAATTCGTGGGCATTTCAGATTTCATGTGTCTTTTTGTCTGTATGCATGCATTCACAATAGATTCAGATAGAGGTCCCTTTTTGAATGTGAACTGTCAAGGTCACCAAATTTGATCTGAGCAAAGTGTCCGGATTAATTAATGAGGCTTTGCATTGTATTATCATCATGTAGGATTTCAGATTGTAGATATTGTCCCTGGTCGTGTGTCTGTGTGTGTGTGTGTGTGTGTGTCTGTGTGTATGTCTGTGTCTGTGTGTGTGTCTTTGTGTAAGTAAGAGACGAAAGAATCAAACCAGATTGTGGCATTACATTTTAATGTATGTTAGTCTTTTGCTCACCTCATTCTAAGATAGCATGGCTCCATTAACAATGCTAAACGAAAGCTACTTTGACTTTTGCTATTTTTGGTGCATTGACAAGCTTTTAAATAGTTCCAATGACAATCTGAAGTAGACATGACTTGTCTGTTTTCTGCTGCTGGGCTGTATTGATGCTACAGTCGTGTGTTTCCAAGTCATTTGATTGTAGTCCTGTCTGTTTATACCCTGTAGCAACTGTAACACACTCACTTCCCCCAGCTTTGAGTTCAGAGTTTGAGATGGAAAAAGGGGGAAGAGGAAGACTGAAGATTGTCATTGTGGGGTATGAGCTTAAAAGGCAGAGAGTTTGAGAAAGATAGAGATAGAGAGATAGAGAGAGAGAGATATAGAGAGAGAGAGAGAGAGAGAGAGAGAGAGAGAGAGAGNCAGAGAGAAAGAGGAATAGCAGAATGAGGAGGAGTGAATGAAGACCAAGAGAGAGGGGAAAGAGAAGGATGGAGGGAGAGGGAACGAGAAACAGAGAGAGAGAGCAAAAGAGGAACACAGAACTAAGAGCATGACAAAAAGCAAAAAGAGAAAGAAAGAGAGATGAATGAGAGAGAGAAAAAAAGCTCAAAAACTTGAGAATGAAGAAGAGTAAGAAGAGAATAAAAGAAAGGAAAGAAGCATAGATAGGGTGAGAGATAGGGAGAGAGAGAAAGTGAGAGAGAGTGTCACTGAAACAAAAGCATGGCAAATAGTGAGCAGAGAAAGAAAGAGAGAAATAAGCAGGCAAGTGAAGGTGAGAGACAAACAAATCAGACAACAGAAAAAGAGAGAGAGAGAGAGAGAGAGAGAGAGAGAGAGAGAGAGAGAGAGAATGAGCGGAGGGCTGCCTGGCAGGCAGGGACGCCATCAGCAGTTGCTGTCTCGGAGTCTTGCGCATTCCGAGACTTTTCAAAAAAATAAAAAAGTGCTTGGAACCAGCATGCAGAAGCCCGAAAGAAAAATGAGCCGAGTCTCTCAGGGTATGCATAACAAAGCAGCTTTCTCCATACCCCCTCTCTGTCTCTCTCTCACACACACTTAGTAAAGCACCCGTAGCGGCGCAGCACAAAACAAGATGTTGGAGGGCAGCTAAAAGGGATGTGTGTGTGTGAAAGCCCCAGAGGCCCTGCCGGGGCGAAACTGACAGACCTCCTTGACCCTGCATCCTTTTTCCTGGCTTTACTGGAAGGCCTAGGCCAGGCCGACTAGCACCTGTACTTTACCCCTCAAACTGTTCAGAGGTAATTAAAAAAATATATTAAACGCCACTAACCTTTCAGCATATATCTAAATAGTTAAGATGTGAACAAATCCATTTGGAGTAAAATGCTCTGTTTTAGAGAAACAGATTTTTTCACAGTGGCAGTGATAGGAACCATGTGACAGAAACTTTTATGTTAAACCCTGTCTTGCTTTACATGAAGCCGTTACAATTGCATGTTTTTGTAAAGACTATTTTTAGATTTACCTCTATTTAACCATCAGTAACATTACTTACTAAAACGTGTAGGTTCATTGGTATAGTAAATAAAATGGCTCCATTTGTACTGTAGACATTATGTCCCCTGGTACCTACTACCAGAGTTTTTCTGCAGTGAACAGTTTCACATCAGACTGCTCTGAATGACTTTGTTTACCTGTTAACAATTGAACTATTAATTCATATTCCTTAAGTTAATAGTGCTGTATGATTTTGATTCACACCATTAAATCACACCATTTAATGATTTTAGATTTACACCATTTGAATTGCACCATTAGGTACATAATAACTGCATTTACATTCCGTATAAACGAGTTGTTCCATGTGCTAGGCTTTGCTTTTAATGTCATGAAATGTCTCACCTTGTAGTAACAGAAAGTTTAGGATTCATGCATTTTTTGCCGCTTTCAGTGAGAAATAATTAATATAAAATTGTATCATACTCGACAGTGATAAATGCAACTTTCAGTGGTTAAAATAAGCTTCTCATAAAGCATTACCAATATCACAGTATTAGTGTGTTAAAACCATAATAGGGTTTTTGTAGAAATGAAGAAGGGAAATCAATACAGTTCCAAAGCTTGTCATTTCATATTGTGTATATATAATATAATGGAAAAAAAGAATAAGAGTGAGAGAAGGTATGGAAAAACTGTATGCTATATGGTGCTCCAGTCTACCTTCTCATGAAAGAAGCACAAAGCTCTGTCCTTCCTCCCCCTGGTGGTATGAAATAGAAGTGCTGTCACAGGTCCCAGTAGAGACTGTACGTTTAGTTCCAGTCATGTTCACTGTCTGTTTCCTAAAGGCAGATCCATTGTGTTTACAGGGTGAATGCATTACGAGAGCTGTGATAGCTGCATGCTCCTTACTGAGTCTCTTAAAGCCCACAGTCAGTGTGATGTTTCTTTGCTCCGTTTGTCTCTCCTACCAAATCCCCTTTGAGCAGGAGTCAGAAACTGAAGCAGCAAATTATGTATTATGTATCTTTTAAAGCACAACAAAAGCAGAGGAAACTGGGGCAGGAAACAGATAGATGGCATTACGGCTGCAAACCAGCCTTCCGTTCCTTGAAGCTTTTTTTGTAGCAGCATAAAATATGTGGAAAGTCATAGAATTTCGCTTAATGATGATCTGCAAGATCTAAAGCTGAAACATGGAATTGTTCCTATTTGTGATGCATCTTTAGCTCTGCTAAATATATAAATAGCTCAAAGTGTGAGCAGCTAACTGGAACTTTGAAAATGTCCTGGTTGATGTTATGTGTTATGTAACTCTCAGGCTGTGCTGCTGAAGCAGTCAAGCTGAAGCAGCAGCCGTCTCCTGGCTGGGTTTGAAGTGTTTGATGTCTCTCACTGCTGTGCTGAGTCTGGATGTGGTACAACAGTAAGCTCTGTTAGTGAACTCTTCCATGGACCTCAGTTCTGTCACATCCAGACGGACTTGAATTTAGAAAAGTACAGAGGGTTTTTAACCAACGTTAAAAAGGCATGCTTCTGAGAAACCAACATCCATCCATAGAACTGTATCTGAAATAAGAGATATGTTGGCCAGAGCTGAACCTAAACCAAGAGTCTTGATAAAAAAATTTTGTCTTCCTTACACATTCTTTATACACTCATCATCAAAAGAATAGTTGCACCCAGAAGGAAGTGTCGAATTGCAATGCTATTGGGAAGGAAGATAAAGGTTACCAGGAACAATAAATGATGATAAACTGATATGGGCAATATTTATTGCGCTACAAATACAGAAGTAGTGTCTCTCAGTATGGCATTGGGCCTCCATGTTTGCCAACATAATATGCCAGACATCTCGGCATGGAGTTGTAGAGGTTCCTAAAGGTGTCCTGAGATAATCCATCTCATGTAGCTTAAATATTCTCACACAGTTCTTGCAGATTTTGTGGTAGGGATGGAGGTGGAGTGACACCAGGCCTTCTTGACATGTGACACATGACAACAAACCATTTGTCTTGGCACTGACCGTGGTGCCTCACCGTGGTGCCTCCATACAAGGATTTGTTGGTTGTCTCCATAAAGACAACTCATCACTGAAGACCATTGTGGTCTTTGGCAACGTTGACATGGTGTTAAGGGCAATCGTCGTAACAATCTGTATGCATGTAGTCCTGGCGCTGTGCAGCCGTCTGCCAATGGTGCTGGCACTAACAGGATGAGTCATGGAGGGCATCACTGTTCGCTGAATATCCGCAATTGTGGCTGTTGGGTCAGTCAGACACAGCGATTAGGCCCGGTCTTGCCTATGTCACATGCACTGCCGAGTGTGAAACTTGAATCATTCACATGTCTTACAATGTGAAACCTACACACCAGGGTTTATTTCTGTCAGTTGATTCCTTCGGGGTGCAGCTATTTTTGGTGAGTGTGTGTATATTTTGATGAGTGTATATTAAGTAAATGCAGCAGCAGCACAGAGAAATCACATGAATAACACAAAAGAGCAGACGCTACACATTTTTGGGTCAGTCTTTTGAGTTAAACACATTCTTCGAAACAGCAGAAATTTTAAATCACAGAGCTTCCTAAATGCAGCATCCTAAACAGCTCATGGTTTCAGCTGGCCCGAATCAAGCAGCAAAAACTGTGACAATAATGATGACCACATTAGGGGGGGGGGGGGGTCAAGTCACAGTTGAATGGGCTTATGTAAAGAGGCGGAATGGGATGAGTACAGCTGATTAGATTGTAGCGAGCAGGGAGGAGAGGGATGGTGAACAAAAAGAGGAGGGAGAGCAAGAGAACAGAGGAGAACGCAAAAGAGGAAAGAAGGAAACAAGAGGGGAGAGCAAGTGAAGAGGAAAAAGGATGAGAGGGCAGAAAGAGGAAGAGGACAAGGAGGGAGGGAGAGGTGAGGAGAGAAGGTGATTAGGGCAGAGGGGAGGGGAGGAGATGAGAGGAGAGTTAAGAGGGTTGGGCTAGGAGTCACCTGTCTCATGGATAAATCACAGTGCTGTAGAGGTCAGTGCGGGTCGCTCCGTCGGCTCTTTTATGAAAATTAAAATGCTAAAGCCATCGTGGAGGTCTCAGACACGGCTGTGTGAGTTGGAGGGTAATCCGATTCTCTGTGCTAAAACGGGCACGGATCTGCAATCCTGAGTCTGTACCCAAAAGACCTCTGAGCCAAATTTTACTACTCATACACACACACACACACACAAAGTCGCTTCTACACATTCAGCAGAATAAGCCGAGGTAGTCCGTAAAAAGGGTTTGTCCTCAGGGCAAGAGGCAATATGAATGACAACGTCAGGGCTGTGACCTTGGCATCCTCATCATCTCGCCAGTAATTAATCTCAAGTAGGGGTGGGAATCACCAAAGGCACCACAATACAATATCATCATGCTTAAATCCCAATTTGAATGTGATTGTGCAGTATGCTATGCTGTTCTGTTACAGTCACATAGGAATCCACTGCCCTTGACATGCACACAACAATTTTGCTGTGGAGAATTTTACAATAATTTGTATTGCTTTTTTCTCGCACCTCTAATTCCGAACCTGTGTTTTCTGTAGTCAGATTGTACGTGTATTTCTAGCCCTCTCTGCTCTCAGTTGACTAAATAAAACAATAGCTCGGCAAAAAATCTGAT
Organism: Semaprochilodus insignis; assembly: GCA_034552555.1. Taxonomy (NCBI): domain Eukaryota; kingdom Metazoa; phylum Chordata; class Actinopteri; order Characiformes; family Prochilodontidae; genus Semaprochilodus; species Semaprochilodus insignis. Next base: position 9,704,947 of record CM067478.1, read on the forward strand.
CGACATGATTTTCTCCCTTACCCCAAAGGTCAGACAGGACATTTGGCATTAAAGTTTGTTCCTTTAGTTTTGCACTTGAGCTACTAAGCTAATGTAATCAAGATCAGTATTATGCATTATCACACAGGCTACCACACCTACCTTAGTTGCAAGTAATCGACTTACTTTTGTGTAAAAGTGAAAGGCAAAGTTAGTTTTGAGCATTGTTGCGACTACTGTTTGTAGTTCTGTGACCATTTTATAGATAACAGATGTAATACAAATTTCAGAAACCACATATGCAAGCCAAATGAGGCAAGTTAATTAAGTTTTGAATTTTAGGATTCAAAGTAAGCCAGGAGGGGTCACTAGAGCCTCTAATGGAGGATCTGTTTAGTGTTGTGTTGTCCTAATGCGTAGTTCACAAGACAAGCATTGCAAGGGAAAACAAAAGCTTTTTGTGGGAATTGCCTGGATTTGGGTGAGGGATGAGAGCAGGAGGTGGCTTTGGAGTAAAGGGAGTTCATGTCTGCTTCGGTCTTCTCTCTTCAGCTCCACACTCAGCCTGCCCATCTGTCTCCCAGCAGGAATTCTCTCACCACCGCGGGTCAGACGCACATTTAACCTACAGTCGCACACAAGAGGAAGACACTGCAGTGTTAAGGGGAGAGATTAAGATTTAGGTCAGGTGAGGTCGGTGCTTGGTTGAGTGGAAAGACACTGTTCTGTTGTGTCTGAAGTCAAGCATTTCCATCACTCTGATGACCTGCATTTTCTACATGCCACATAGTTTTACAGCGTGCTTTTCTTATCGACAGGAAGTGGAGCATCTTTGGAGGCAGAAATGAGAGTGGATCAGTGGAAGTGGCTGTGGTAAGTGGAGTGCAACGAGACGCCTGAGAGACGTGCCAATTGACTGGCATGTGATGAGTTCCGCTGAGGCCGATGAGGTCATGGCAAAATCGAAGGGCTGTATTGTATCAGATTGCGGACAGGAGTGCTGTGATTGCTTACTTAACAGAGCGTGATGCTGCACCTTGGTGGGATGCTTTGGTGAGCACCCACAGTTGGGCATATGTGTGTATGCTTTGGATCTTTATTATTTACAGCGGTGGCTGAAGTAGCCTGAACCCATATTATTAAATGTTAGGTGTGATTTTGGTTTCAAATATCTGAGCAAAAGCACAGCAAAGCTGTTCATGTGCTGAACCAGCAGAGGAGCCTTAACAGAAAAAGCAGGAACTGAATGCAAATTACTGAAATGGAGTAAAAATAGAGATGGCTTTCCTTACAATAATACTTCAGTATAACTATAGGTTTTATCATATTTGTGTGAATGTTAGTCAAGTGCATTTACTACGCACCTCTGTGTGTGTCAGTACTCTGTGTACTTCATGCATTGTCTTCCAAACCCCCATCCTCTTGTCCCTCTGCTTCCCTCTGTAGATTGAGGGCAGGACCAGGCACGTGAGGGCCTCCCTCTCCTCCACGTGTGTCAGCACAGCGTGTGTGTGTGTGTTTGTGTGTGTGTGTATGCTGTGGTCAGGCGCCTCATGGAGATGTGACCCACTTTTAGAGGTGCGAGCACAAACCAGATGAGACTGTTCTCAGAATTGTCCTCTCACACTCACCCTCACAAGTTTAGAATCACTTGTGAAATAAAGGTAGAGTGCTGTGCACAAGCCAGAGACAAACAGAGATTCATTTAATTCTCTGTTAAAAAGCAATATTTAAATTTTTCAGAGTTCTCACAAAATTGCGCAGAATCATTATTTTCAGAATTTTGCAGCTTCCATCATTTTCAGGAGATTCGCTTTCAGTTTTACTAAGGGATATTTTTCCACACCTCCGAAGTTCAGTCTTAGAAGCTGTTTGCATTTTGTGCTCCTCACAGTCTTTACTTCTGGAATAAACTGTTATTATTAAATGAATTCTGCACAGTAATATATGTAGTTTACACTGTTTTATAAACAATAATAGCTTGTACTGACATTTAATGAGAAATAAATCCCGTAATAATATATTTTATATTAGGTTCTTGTGATGTTATTTGCCCTAGATTTGATCACCTGTCAAATTCTAAGCATTATGGACATTAAATGTATGGACATATTGATGCTGTACAGCTTTTACAGTCAATTTAGAACCGACAATCTACAGATCGTCGTATGTCGTATTGGACATATAAAAATTTCAAAGATTTATAAATAATTTATAAAATTCTTTGAAACCTGTGAAGTTGTGCAGGTCTAAAATATTAGCATCATTTTAAACATATATCTAGAGCTATATTGGTTTTATATTACTGAGAAGATTGGTTTCAAAACTTCTGAGCAGTGACTTTTGAAGAGTTGATGTAACAGTCCAAGTAAGCTTAGTCTCGGAGACTAGAGGCTAAAATACAGTATAAGCTGTGATGGCCATGTCAGAGTGAGGGATGAGTGAGTCACATTTGCTGTACAAACACGAGCAACACAAAAGAAAGTGTCCCATGCAGGAGAAGAAAATAGATCAAAACATAAGGCAAAGGTGCTTAGCCGAAAAAGTCCCGACCAGGTAGTGTTTGTTTTCCGATGAATGCACTGCGTGTTTAGAGAGAGGCATGGCCTAATGTGCTACGCACAGCACTCTCACTGATAAAAGCATATCTGTCGTTCTTCGTGGCCTGCTGAAGTGCTTATTCCTGCATATATCAGAGGCTGTTTCAGGTTGACGCTGATGTGGTTGTGCTTGGGTATGTGTGTGTGCATCTGTTGTACAGACTGGCTGGCAGTTTTGAATGTGACACTGTGTTAAAATCAGTTGTGAGCTGACAGAGGTTAACAAGGTGTGAATGCACTGAGATTATGGCCAGTGAAAGAGCTGTTTTTGACCATTTTCCTCCAAAAGACCAAAACATTTGAAAATTTTGACCTTGAACAATAAAGATTAAATAGGCTGCAATCATATGTTGAAATCTAAGACTTTACAAATACACTGACATATCAAAAGTCATGGCATAGCAGTATGTAAGTTAATGGCATTACCTCATACCCGTAGAACGTCCACACCCATGTAACTAAACTTAAACATGGGCCCGATGGCACGGTGCATTATCCTGCTGGTATATCCCCTCATTGACGAAGTCCATGCATCAACAAAATCCATGCAGGGCTGTAAGTGGTCGCCATGTAGTGAAATGAAGCAGGCACCGGTCAATGATGTGTTTAGCCAGACCAGTGTACTCAACCCCTGGCATGAGAGTATGGAACCACCACCAGCTGGGGTCCATGGCTTGATGGGGTCTGCGCTACACACAGTCCCTACTATCATCTCAAAACTGTTGGTACTGTGACTCATCAGAGCACGGCATATGTTGCTAGTCTTCTAGGGTCCACTTAGCAACCTAAAGAAGCTAAAGAACGCTGCACTGACCTGCGGGACATGCGTGTGTGGCCTCCTCCATTAAACGTGGATGTGATTTTTGAGTCGCATGTCTGTTTGCACAGACAGTTCTAGCCAGACACCGCCAGTCATCAAGCACCTGTGGGCGGCCACTGCACTGTCCACTGTGGGTAGTAATGCCTTTTATGATGTATTCCCAGTAAACACGTGACACTGTGGATGGAGGAATGTTAAACGCAACTTTTAAACTTCAGAAATGCAATGTACTATCTGTCTGGAATCCACTATCATGCCTCGTTTAAACTGATAATTCACATCGCCTTGCCATGAGTGTGGTCACCAGTGTTCAACCTCACTTACTAGATAACGCCTCACAACTTATGCAGGTGTGGGCGCTCCCAAGCCATCCCCTGCGGTAACACGACTTCATGTTAATTTACATACTGCTATCCCATGACTTTTGGTATGGCAGTGCATGTTTAAATGCTTATGAAAATAAGGAACAGTGATTTAAAAAGCTATTGGTTTCCTGCACCCGTCAGTTTAAATAGCAACAGTAAGAAATCTAGGCTTTGTGGAGCTTTTTGCCACGCAGTTTGTTATCACTATTCAAAATCACAAATGACAGTTCCAAAATGCAGTAAAAAAGTAGAAGTAAAACATAATGGCATTTATTATTTTGGATGACCAAGCTTTCTCTGTTGTTGAAGGCATTTTATTTTGTGGCACATATTTTAATAAGTTTATTTTATGTAACTTTTTTGTAAATTATTGTCTGCCATTTTTAGGTTTCGATTGTTGAAGTGTGTCCTAGATTATGGAAGTATTTTCATTTTGGTACATTACCGTTTAAAGCATTCAGAATGTCCATGTACTACATCAAACTACTCTATACTCTTTCATTTAACAAACAGTTGAGGAAAATTCAGTGTTCTAGGAAATTGCCCACACAATGGCCTCTTTAAGGGCCCACACTTTAATTCTTCACTCATGACTACAAAACTTGTGTATTAGTTTCATAGTAGGTACAGAATATTCTATAGTAGTTACAAAAAATACATCTTAAAAGTTAATAAACTTAGTAAACTGAGCAATAAGTCCAATATGGTTGAATTGCAAGTTTATTTTCAGTTAGCTTAGCTCTTTAACTAACATGAATTTCTCAGTAACAACTATTAAACTAATTTGTTAATTAAGTACTTGTGAGAGTGAAGAATTAACAAATGGATCACATACAGACATTTAGGGTTTAAAGGGGAATCCAGTGTGTGTGGGGGTCTGTGTGTCCAGTGGGTGGCAGTGTGCTCCTCCTCTCCTCCTGCTCAGGCTAAGGAACAGATGTGCTGAGGAGCTTAAAGTCATAACAGCTTAGACTGGGCAAAACGTGTCTTTACCCATGAACCCCTCCCTCCCTCTCTCGCTCTCTATCTCTATCCAACTCCAGTTCTGTGTCCTCAGGGAAGAGTAGGACCTCACACACAGACACACACACACACACACGCACACACACACACACACACACTCTCTCTCTCTCACACACATACATGCTCCCTGGCCATGACCTCATCACGCTGTCTCCGTAACCTAATTACAGCCTTTTCGCCTTGCTGCTGTGTAGCTAACACTGTTAGGCAGGTGTGTGAGGTATAGCGTTCACACGTTTACAAGAGCGCACGAGGGTATAAAGGAATGGGAGTGGCGCTGTAGCTTTGATCTCTTTGTCATAGGCCTTGATACTTGATATTGTTCAGTGCTATTGTTCACAGCTCACAGTGGCATGCTTTTGTGCATTCTCAGGGCAGAGATGTTCTGACTTTGTTAGAAAATCAAAGGACATCATATAAATTGCCCGACTTGTACATATACCTGTATATAAAAGACATATAGGCCTCTATATGTCCAATATATATTTGAGTGTGTGAGTATATGTGCTGCATCTTAGGGCTTTGCCTGTATTACTGGAGTTCTTTGTAGAGTGAGCTTTAGCATGGCACAACCTAGGCTTGTCACAATTATTACACAATGGCCTAATCACAGTTACTTTAGCTGATTGCAGTTTTTTCCACTGACCACAATTATGTTCCACAGTTGTTAGCTTTTACAATCCAGTGTTTTAAGTTGTAGCCAACAGAATGTTTATGGAGTGTGATTTTATCAGTTAGGTTGAGGCAAGTACATGTAAAAATAAGAAAGCAGATATGACATTTATCAAGCCACGTCATTATGAAAACAGCAACTGGTTCTACACCTTTAGAGAGCAGCAGAGCTAAATGTTTTTGGGAGCTGCACTGTATTGACATTTAGAAAGCAAAATAGCCAGTAAGCCAGTGTAACTTTAGGTTTGCATTTTTTTGCTAATTTGTTAATCAGAGTTATTCAAATGGCAGTTAACCCTGCTAAAATTTAATGACTGTGGTGAAACCAAGTATAACCTCTGGTATATGTATGTTTCTACAGGTCTCTGTGCGTGTAGAAAAGGCTGCATTGGCTCTTTGGGGATGTGTAAAGTCTTCTCTGGTGCTGAATGTGCTCAGCCTATAAGAAGTGAAGTTTGGGCCTTAAAACACGGTAGGAATATTAACCTTACTCTCTCAGTCCCCTCACACTTATTGCTGCCGTGCTTATGAAATGATTGTTCAGTCTGCGCATGCAAGTGATGCTTTTACACGTAGTTCTCTATTAAACAGTGACATATTTTATTCTGTGCTGAACATTTACAAAACAGAAAAAATGGAAAATACAGTGGGTACGGAAAGTATTCAGACCCCTTTAAATTTTTCACTCTTTGTTTCATTGCAGCCATTTGCTAAAATGAAAAAAAGTTCATTTTATTTGTCATTAATGTACACTCAGCACCCCATCTTGACAGAAAAAAACAGAAATGTAGAAATTTTTGCAAATTTATTAAAAAAGAAAAACTGAAATATCACATGGTCATAAGTATTCAGACCCTTTGCTGTGACACTCATATTTAACTCACATGCTGTCCATTTCTTCTGATCCTCCTTGAGATGGTTCTACTCTTTCATTGGAGTCCAGCTGTGTTTAATTAAACTGATTGGACTTGATTAGGAAAGGCACACACCTGTCTATATAAGACCTCACAGCTCACAGTGCTTTTTTAATAAATTTGCAAACATTTCTACATTTCTGTTTTTTTTTCTGTCAAGATGGGGTGCCGAGTGTACATTAATGAGAAATAAAATGAACTTTTTTGATTTTAGCAAATGGCTGCAATGAAACAAAGACTGAAAAATGTAAAGGGGTCTGAATACTTTCCATGCCCACTGTATGAGCCTTGGGGAAATGATTATGAGCCAAGGTATATTAAAACATGTTTGGTGTGTTAAAGTTTTATTTTGGTTTTGCAGTGGATATACAATGAGAATTGTAATCAATAAGTAATGGAAAGTCATGCCCCACTGGCTGGCTTGTGTGGTACTTTGTTCATACTCCAGTTTTGGGGTATAAGATTCTATTACAAGTTTAATTGATCATATATAGTTTGTTTGTTTAATATAATTAGTTTTTTAATTAAAATGTTTTATACAATGTTATGTTATATACATTTATACACCCCTACACTGGTTGTACCAAAGATGTCAAACAAAGGCATGTTTTTCTTTCAGTAAACTTTGTTTGCTATTTTAATGTCTTTCAGTAACTCTCAGTCATTCAGTCATTCCAAAAAAAGGTCTAGCTAATGCTACATGAGTCTAATAATTTATAATCTATATAATAATCTATATAATAATAATTTATAGTCTGAAATCATGTCCGTTGGTAAGTGATTACCATTTTCTCCTGGTTTTGTGATAAAAAAGTTTTTTTTATGTAAATATTAAATAAGGACACAAATATATCTTAAGATATGTGTGTGGAACATCCGGTTATAAACCGAAGAGTTGTATTGGCAACACCTATGTAGCAACATTAGCTTGTTAAGTGGTCGTTTTATTTTAGGCTAAATGTCTTAAAGAGGTTCTGGGACTACATGCTCATGTCATAGCTGTGCCCACAGCTGATCAAAGCTAAATCCATGGCTGGAAACAGAATGCTTCTATTACAAACCGCTTTAAAATACAGTGCTTCTCTTTCCACCTGCCAACTGCCATCACAAAAAAAGGTAGTGAAATCAGTTTTATAGCGCAAACGATCTTTTACTGCTTTCCAATTGTACACAAGATGGCCCTTTAAGAGTATTCATTCATTCGTTCATTCGTTCCTTCGTTTGAAATACAAATTTATGTAACTTACTATGATGCCTACTGTCCATACGTCCCGTATTTGACGACTCTGCCAATAAAGATGTTGCAAGTGAACATGACTGTAGTGATTTAATCTCACTTAATGAACAAGCTACTTTGTCAGCTGAACTTCCATAAAACAGCCTCAGCATGACTACATGACCTCCCGAGTTCTGCATCCTGCTGTGTGAACCTCTCCTGTCTCTGCAGTGGCTGCTCAATCATGGCAGTACGGACTCTTCAACCTTCGGCTAGGCTCGTTGTCTGCTTTTGAGTAAACAGACTTGTCTACAGTCTTCACTAGAACCTGCCCCACCTTATTGTTATGAAGATACTGGTATGCCTCTGAGCCTTTCAGGGCATTATAGCCGATCTGCCGCTTGCTAATTATTCCACAAAGTATGAAAAATACTTCAATATGTTACTTGACACTTTTTCATTATATTGTACCATTCTTATGGTGGAACGTTAAGGTAAAACAAATCCCCTCAGTTTAACATTGTGTTGGTACACTGAAATATTTTTGTTGTTGCCGAGCCTAGGATTTAGTGCATCTGTTTACAGATTGCTGGAAGTTTTATATATAGTTCATGCAAGGCACCATGGGGCTATGGAATATCGGAATATTCAGAATATTTAGAATAGTCTTGGAGTAAAGGAAAATGTAAATGTGAGGTTTCACTGAACTGTTCCTTTAATGTAAAGTGTGTTGCTGGCTTAATGATATTGGATCTGCTCTGCTGGTGTCCAGATTTTGGTCAGGGTCGATTAGCAGGCCTGCCCTGGACAGTGATTAATGCTGTGAATGTCTGTCAGTCAGCAGGTCAGACCTGACCTGCATTGTAAAATTTAAATAAAGCACTTTGAAGTATATTTTCCTCTCTGGGGTCAGGGTTGTGATGGATGACTAGAGCAATGTGTGACAGCAGCAGTGGTCCATGGCTGTGCGGAAGGGTCTGAGGGGTCGGAGGTCAGGGATTGGCGGAACAGTTTTGTTTCTAACGGGGGGAGGGAGCAGGGCTGGGACACAACGACTGGATTGAGGATGTCATAGCTGGATGATTACAAAAAGGCAGGCAGTTCTTTCACAGGGAGACTGGGCACTTTAGTCACTCAGAAGTCGAGTTGTTTTTTTTTTCTCACTGTCCTCCAACCTTTTAAAAAGCACAGCTAAAATGTGAAACACTGACTTTTTGTCCAAACCCCTCTTAAGTTGGTGTTCACACAGGCAGTGAGAAGACACTGGGTCCTTTGGCCAGAAGGGTTGCTCTTCATCGTCATCCAGCTCTCATTGCTCTGACCCTTTTGGCTTTAGCCAGGGCCTGTGAGTGCCCAGTTACTGCATGTGATTGACAAAGCTTCTATGAAGTGTGTGTGAGTGTGTGTGAGTGTGTGTGGTCTTCTTGGCAGCTGCTCCGCCCCACAGTCTCCATCCATACTCACACACACCCAAACACAGCTGTTTCTTTCCTTCAGTAGACTTAGTCTTCCTCTTTCCCTCTCTCTCTCTCTCTCTTTATCGTTCTATTGCTCTCCCTCTATATGTGTATCAAGTACAGCCAATTAAACAATACCCCAGTGTTTCTGGATCAGCCACAAACATAACCCCCAAACAGTTGATTAGCATGGATAATAATGTCCATGTTCTTAGAAAAAAACATGAAGCCACACTATCCTTTCGCTTCTATTACAAATGTGCTTTGAGTTAGAATGTGCAGGTGTGGGACAAATACCGATATCCAGTATTTTTTTTGTAATAAATAGTTAATCTATGTGGGTGCTCTCTTGCTTCTTGGTTTATTTTGATTTTTCCACGTAATAATTGTTTGCTTCACTGGCAGCAGTGGCTCTTTGGACTTCACAATGGGAGTTGGAATCGAGCAACCTCCAAATGCAAGTGACACACTTGAAATCAACACTAGATGTCATATTTGATTACTGTATGTGAAATAATGAGGGAATGACACACACTTGTCCAATTAATTTTGAGCCTCTAAAGTTTGGGGTGCAGTGTATGAGAAATGGTTCACCTGATTTGTAAGTAAATGTGCTCAAACCTCTGCGGTGACATTTTATATAAACCCTTTTTAATTAGGTCCTGAAGGACGCCAAGAATGGCCTCAGCTGCCATAGTTGCAACACTTTACGTAACACAACAGAGTGTTCAATGCACCATCATTTTTGTTTAAATAAACATTTTGTTATGGTTTGTCATATTTTGTTATGAGTTGAATGCAGCCCTGGTATGTTGCGACATGGCAGTGGATCGTTTTGTGACATTCATATAGTTGTTAGTATCATATTGTGAAATTGCTAGCAGTATCCATCAGGAGCATGCATTTTGATGATGTAACTAAAATGTTGGATTTTCCATTTCCATTCCTTTCCCATTCATTTTCCTACATTTGCAACCTTGTACAAATACATGTTACATTTTCCTGTAATGCTAATCCAAAGAGATCCTGTCCCAATTTCTGTATTTTATTAGTCAGCACAGGCATCTCATCCAATTAGTTTTTAACAATAGATACAGTAATAACACTAAACCACATCTGTGAAGTTCCCAACTAAATGATGCGTAAAATGGACTGACATGAATTACCTTCTTCTCCAGCAAAGCTCTTTAATACAAACTACTATACTATATAAGTATATAAACTGTAATGGATCTGAATGTGTTTATATGTGTTGGATGTTGTAAACATCACACTAATTTTGAATACAGCATAATTTTAACTTGTGCACACACACATAATTGAGAAAATGAAAATTCATAAAAAATAAAAATAAAATTCATGTATTTTTGTGTATATTTAATGATGCAAATGCAGCACAAATGCCAATGTGAACAAAATGAATCAAATGACTGCTTTCATGTTTGAAGCTTTCATGGCTACAAAACAGGGCAGGCAGTATTTTCCTTAAACCTTGTCTTTTCAAAAAAAAAAAAAAAATCCTGTGATATCAGACAGTAAAAAGAGCTGAAGTGGCTCACTTGACTAATGGACATTTCCTGAGTCGTTGTATTTATCAGTACATTTTGTCTTCACTCTTTTAAAACAACCATAAATTGAAGTAAAAGAGTTTTTTGTAAACTCCGCCACATGTTTTTTACAAAAGGGATGCAGAGTTTTGTTCTCTTGCCCAGAGCCGATGGTCTAATTCACATCATTTTTGGGCCACATTTAAATGATTGACTTGAATCTAAGTGAATAATTGCTGTGTTGACATGAGCCTCACCCCGTTTTTCACTGCAGTATATTGCAGCCTTGATATTTTGAACACAGACCTCCTGATACAGAAGTATGATATCAGGCAGATAAACGGCAGAGTATTCCTTTTTTGGGACTAGTCTTTTGTGTTTTGTTCTCATTGTGTGTTGCTATGTTGTGCTTTCTCCATGGCTCAGTGTTCACACTGAAAGCCGCTGGACATTTAGTTGGGTTTTCCCATAGAGTTGTTCACCTAGTCAGCTGACTGAACTCCTCATAGCCTTTAGCCATAGTCAAATCCATCTCTCTGCTTCGTCAGCTGTTCCGCTCTGGAACATTTTCCTCTTGACCAAGACGTTCTGTCATTTCATTTCTCATAAATGACACAGATCCCCAAAGAATGAGACATTTTTTTATTCAGAGCACACTCTTATGCTGGCTGTTTATTCTTGCTCACGCATGTAAAAGCATGGATATGCTTTTTATTTTCACTTCAGCTTAATTCTTAATGTTAAACAGCTTTCTCAGTCATTTTGGAGTCCTCCAAAATGTCTCATTCTGGATCCATAATAATTTTTTTGACCTACCAATATATACACTGACATAACAAAAGTCATGGGATGGCAGTATGTAAATTGATTATGAAGTGGTGTTACCTCAGGGGACGGCTTGGGGGCACCCACACCTGCATAAGTTGTGAGGTGTTAACTCGTGAGTGAGATTGAATATTGGCCACCATACTCATGACAAGCAGTCCCCGGAGGTAACACCACTTCATATTCAATTTATACAGTTTTCATGACTTGGTATGTCTGTGTGTATACACAGCAATCTCTCTGTGATGGAGCTGATTATATTACAGCAAGACTGAACTGAACTAGTGTATTTGAGCACAACATCATCATAGTAAGTATTACAAAAACATATAAAAACATCCATTCATTTTACTCAAGAGAACCAACGAAGACAGAAATAAGTAAAAACCAAAAGCTCAGTGTACATTGGATAGCTCCCCAGGGCTGTAATATATTATTTAAAACCATAAATAATTTGTAATCTGATAATCAGTGAGTAAAACATAGTTTAACCTAAAGCACATGATGTAAATCAAAAATATAAATATATTTATATTAAATAATATTTGCAATAATTAGTTATTAGGATTTTAAGCACCCTAGAACTGGTATCCTTATCTCCCTCAGTATTTTCATATCAGGCCTTGTTTGTGCATATTTATATGTATGATTGATTATACTAGCTGGTTGTTGGTGCTGGCTGCACTAACAGGGATAGCAGCACTGGTCTGAACTGAATGCCCGAGGAACAAAAACCCAGAGCATGCTGGGAGTTAATGGAAAGTGAGCTGGCAGGCGGGCAGTGGACAGCCTCTGACACACTGCCTGCTCCCACCATTCTCCTGCTAAGATTTACCGGGAGAGCAGAGTGTGTGTGTATGCATGTTTTAATAGGTGCCACGTGTTACCTCATCGCTCTGTCCCATAAAGCACACAGTCGATGCTGATATTGTGTCCCTGAGTGATTTGCAACCTGTTTCCCTCCATTGTCCTGAATGACTGCAAAGCACTCTGTTCTGTTCCTCCACCTTCTTTCTGATCTTTCCCTTTTTCCCTCCATCCCCTCCTTTTCTTTCCTGACTCCTTTCCCATGTGCAGTTAATGGCTAATGACTGCTGTCTGAATAGAGTTTTGGAAATAAGTAATGAGAAGGTGAAAACGTTTTGAACAGAGGATTTAGAGTTGACTGTAAATTTCCTATATCGATTTGGGTGGATTTTTTTGTCTCTATAGTGAAACTAATAGCTAATCTGTTGTTTCCCTTCGGTCACATTACCATCACTCTCTGCCTCTAATCAGTAACTAGGTGACAGGTGGTGGATCTCTGTATTTACGTTTTGTCATGCAACCCTTAGAACTCTAGCATCACTGTAGCAGTTTAACAGGACTATTTAAAAGCAATTATGTAATTATGCAGTATAATGATTCACGTTCTCAGTCACATGATGAATTCCATTTATGTTTGATTTACATTCTGTGCAGACAACAACTGTGTCTGCAGTTCTGACTATTTTTGCAAAAGCAAAAACCATGCCAACTGTATACACAATAACTTCAAGTACAAATATCTCCTCTTCCACCTACAGACATAACATGGATTGGATTTAAAGTTCAGAATTCAGTCTTTTGATAGAATTTCTCTGCTTGTTTCAGTGAGCTCCAAGCAAAAAACATATAATATATAATTACACCAATTCTGCATCATTGGCAACAATAATTTAGAGTTAAGAATAGACTTCTAAGAATTAACTTAAACATCACTTTGATGTTTTCTGCATAATAGAATTCCTTTTTTCACTCAATCTTTTTCTTTTACATAAAGAAGTATTTTGGTGTTCATTAAATTGGTGGTGCCTCTGAGCGGAGATGCTATATTTGGTATAGTGACCCTGGGTCATAAACGAGCAGCTGGACTGGGTCAGGGCCGTGGGCTGCGGCTCTGTTTCAGCCTCTTCAGTCTTGTTCTCTCTCACAGCCTGAGTGCCACTATCCCTGGGCCTCTCATGCGCTCATAAATGAGCCTCTTCACTCTTCTGTCTGTCAGCAGGTACAATGACCCACTCTCTTATTTCCTGTCTTCTGTTATGTGACTATATAGCAGTGTATTTGCTTCCTTGCTAGTGCTCCCTGCTTTATATAAAAGAGCATCTTTAGTGTTCTCCCTCCCTATTAGTAACCATAATATGTTGTCCCTTGACTCGCTCGCCGTTGTCTATTGATAACTTGACTCTGCATACATGTTATATGTGCTAGCCTCTAGGTAAATTGTGTGTTGTGCCTGAAGGGTATTGCATTAGCATCCGTTCACACAACACAGAAACAAAATGCTTTGCACTTAAGCTTTGTGGCAGCATAAAACATGTCATGTAGACCAGGCATAATTCACACAGGCTGGACAGGAGTAATATATTGTCACTGCTATTGAACATGGAAGTTGTCCTTCCTGTTGACATTTCATGATGAATGGGCCAAAAGAAAGGCTCCAAAACTGCTTAAAATAAAATGTCTTTATGTTAACTTACACTGAAAGTAAAAAAGGTTTTTGCTTTCTCCTCTGAAGTTGCCATTTTTGAGATACTTACTTTTCTTTGGTGAGAAATAGTGTCTGGCCTAAGAAAGGAACAGGGCAAAAGGGACCACAGTCCAGCTCCAAAGCCCAGTTTTATTAAACTGCATGTCTCCAATGGTGGTCTCCACAGGCAAAGTCTGATCTCTCTCTTGCATTACTCGGTGCTGTTTTTTGCAAACTGCCACAAATTCAGTGTCACTGGACATCTTAACAAGCTTGGAAGGATTGCTAACTGCTAATTCTGTTAAGTACAGCTAACAGGCACTCTGGATGGCTAACATCATGCTACCCACCCAAAGAGTGCAGAACCAATTATGTTCCCTCTCTGAGTGCTCTCTTGGAGCAATGAAGCCACCAAGAATTAAACTCACAATATCCCAAAGATAGGTTGTACCACTCAGGATTCCCACTTTGTCTAACACTTTGTGTAACATATAAGTGCATGCTTGTGTATGCTTAATCCTATAGAGTGAATCTTTATGCACAAGTGTTTATATGTGCCTGTGCTTCAGTGTAATCCATTAAGGAAAGTAAAGACTATGTGCTGTGAAGCTGAGAGCGTGTTTGAGATGGAGGTTTTTTGTGATTGATGTGTTTGAGCTGAAGCCTGGGAGTCACAAACAGCACACGTAAGTACCCTGACAGACGCAGGTCTCTGTGCTCTTTGAGAAATTTCTAGATGCCTGCACACTTGCAGCTTTTGGAGATCTGGGCTATTTTTCTGGACTCGTGATGGGTTATGTAATCTCTCCCAGGGGGTTAATCAAGATTAGTCTATATTGAAACTCTGTGAGGTTCTGAGTCTTAAACCTGAACATTGTCTTTCTACACACAATGCACCTTGCTTTCAGTGATCCATGTCATACTCTTGCAAGGCCATCAATTCTAGCCTTAAGTATCTTAAATTAGATTCACAATTTGTATCAAAGTCATGAAAGGGACAACATGCACAGAGTGATTTGGGCCCTATTTGGACTTCAGTCTTCTCTTCCCTTTAGTTCTTTGTCCCTGTCATTCCTGCACACCAGCCACCCCCTGTCGATGAGGGGTTAAGTGTTTTGTAGGAGCCTGTGAGGGCTTTTCTTTATGCGAGTGTGAGCGTGTGAGTGTGTGTGCTTGATCAGATGGTCGGGTATGTGTTGGATTAGAGCACGGCTCAGCCTGTTGTCCCCCCGCACCATCATTAGTTTCTCTGAAACAGCTTCATTCCGTTCGATTGCACTGCCCCTGACTGAGAGCTGAATGGGGGAACTGAGCGGCTGGGAAACTTCCATAGAGACTCTGTCCCCTCCCCCGTGTATTCTCAGCCAGGCCTCTTCATTATGATTTTCAAATATTCCCACATCTCTCAACCTCTTAAACTCTAGGCTTATTATTCAGCTTGTTCTTGGCTTATTATTAAACGGATAGTTTCAAATGTGGTTGATCTGCCGAGGCACGTTTAGTGTCTACTCTTTGCTTCTTTACTTTTGCAGTGGAGCTACAATGTAAAGATAATAAAAAGTATGGAGAATATACTTTCAATAAGCATTGTGCGAATTATATAACAACAATCATGACAGCCTTACCTTGGACCACATGATTCCAACGGACCTGGTACTGGACCCTCCCCCTTGCAGCTTTTGGCAGCAGTAAAATCAGAATAAAATATGCACAAGGCTTCTGTATATATCCAATGCACCTCTCATTTAGAGCATAGTTCAGATCTGCTTATTATTTTGTGACTTATATTCCTATACATGTTTTCTTGGTCAAAATGTTAAGTTTGTGGCCTAAGCTGAATAAAAATCTCTGTTTTTTTTTTTTAGCTTTGTTAGATTATTACATTTCAATTAAAAGTAACACCAGCATTCAGAAGCAAAATCATTGATGAAAAAGTGTATGTACGTGAGCAGAAACAGCACCTATTTTATTGGGTTTAAATGTTTAGTAAATGTTTTTAAGTATTGTCAAAGAGACTTGCTTATGTGGTTTCTGAGACTGTGTGCTCATCAGTACAATTTGAGTACCTGATGATTTAGGCGTGCGGTTTGGTGTAGATGCAGTAGGCATGCAGTTTATGTAGTGTAAATAAGCTTACATGAGCTATGTAAGTTTCAGTGTTCATTGTTTCGTTGAAAAAGTAAAGCAAAAAACTTTTGACTCCAAACATGTCTTGGCTGATTGCATCTAAGGTAAGGGAAGAAAATTAGATTTTCGAGGAACTATTGCTTTAAGGTTTATTATCCATTAACTAGTATGAATTATTCAGTAGGGTATGTTGTTATGAGAGTGAAGAAGGGCAGTCTGGACAGAGTCGTAGAGTTTGAAGGGTTTTGTGTGTATATATGAGTTTGCATGTGTGTGCCATCGTGTGCAATATCGAGTTAAACCCCCTGGTGAGTGTATATGCAGTTCATGTTCATATGATAACTTCCCTGGAGGGCACAAGTGTCCATTAATCACTCAAATGCTCATCTGTTCCTAACGGTTCATTACCGTTCTTCTCTCTGTCTCTTTCTCTCTTTCTATCTCTCTCTGTCTCTCTCCCACACTCTCTCGCTTATCTATCTCTCTCTGTTCTTTTCTTCACTGCCCCCACAAATGCATTCCCCTGGTTTTACAGCTCTCTGCTCAGGTTGGACCCAGCATGCCGTGCTTCCTCGCTTTTGTTCAGTTCAGTGATAGGCAGTAATTTAGGCAGAGGAGTGGCCACAGAGTGCACATGGGGAGACTACTGAGGCCCTTTAGAAGGCAAAGCTCGCACATGAATGTACTCTTTTCCTTTTTTTCTTACCTTTTTGGAGGAAAAGTCATAGCTCGTGGGCTGCTTAGATTGGAGCAGGTTCAGAGAAAAGTTGAGTCGCCTTTGCACACAAAACTTTCGTCTCAGTTTTCATACTGTTCTTTGATAGTCTGTGTGATGATTAGATTTAGTGCGTGCATACAGTTACAATCTGCTACAGTGCATATGTACTGCACTTGTCTGGGGTTGAGCTTTGAGAGGTTGTGGTCTGTGTCTGCATGCTTTGGCATTCCTGTGAATTTATCAGGCAGATCTCTAAAGGCATGTAAAGTTAGCTCCTGAAGGCATATTGTGTAGTTACCAGTCTTAAACTAATAAATCGGTATAAAATATAGTCAATAAGCCAAGATAAATTTGCTGTTTAAAGTTGGCTTTTTCAGTTTTGCACTGCGGCTATTAGACTATTGTAGCTAAGAAGGAATGCAGTGTTGTAGTCACTAATTAGCATTGTGCAAAGTGCATCCTTAAATCACCACACTATGTAGAGTTGTTAAGTAATTTCAAATAGATTTGCACTGTCTGTGTAGAAATGGAGAAAATTATAGTCAAATTTCAGGTTTTCATATGACTGCTGCTACTGTTATTAGCTATGTGATGTATGGTTAATTATTATAGACAGCAGTGTGTCAGAACCCACATAAGCAAAGCTATTTACAATTTCTTAACAACTTAAAGGAGCAATATGTAAGATGAAACAATCTGTCAAACCCATACTCCTCACAGTCGCCACACCACCCTTTACTCCTCCCCTTTTTATTTACCAGTCTGAAGAATTGTTGCAAGTTTAGCATCAAACTTCATCCCTTCACTCACCAAGAGCTTTTCCAAGCATTGTCAATGTTACCTCTTGTTTTTCTGCAATTTTGGCAATTGTTTTCTTTGTTTTCAAACGTGTTTTCTTGCTGAGGGCAGGCATGCTTCTTCTTTATTCATTCATTTGGGGATGGAAGGCAGACTCTGCTGCAGTGCCTTACAATTGCCTGGTCAGGTGCAAAGACACAAACAGCCCAGGGCTAGCTGATTAGCATGCCAACTTCAGTAGATATCTCTGTGACACAGTAAATAAATGTCTTTCACATGCTGTCGAAACTCACATTTCTTCATGTTCTGTTGATAATATCAGTGAACTGTGACTATATTATACTGAAAAATTTACAAACTGATTACATGATCTTGCATATTGCTCCTTTAAAGTTGTTTGATACACTTTTGCACAATGCTAATTAGCAGATGTAAGCTTCTGTTAACCTTTGTTACATTAGCTTTGTAGCTGCAGTTTAAAACTAAAGAATTAAACTATGAACATCAAACATGTTGTGACTGATGAACTACATTTCACGGGAAAGGGAACAGCTTTGCTATTTCTTAAAAACTATTTCTTTTAGACGTTTAGACTACATGGTATATACTATAAAACTAATGTGTAAGTTCTGTACTTAAGACTAAGTAAGAAATTGAAGTGTTGGCCACAGATCATTTCAGTTTAAAGGTTTAAATTAAAGGCTTATTAATAATTAAAGAGGTTTATGAAAGAGAGAGAAAAAGATCATTAATCAGTCACATCATAGCATCCAATGATTAATATATTTGAAAGAGGACTCCAGGTTCTTCAGTCCTAACTCCTAACTAGCCCTGACTTTACAGGAAAGGACTAGGAGAGAGAGAGAAGAGGAAGAAAATTTGAGCAGAGAGTGAGACGCAGCGAAAGACTGAGCCCCAGCATGAGAAGGGATTAGATGTGTGTGTGTGTGTGTGTGTGTGTGTGTGTGTGTGTATGTGTTAGTGTGTGTGTGAGGGAGGGAAGTGGGGGCAGCACACAACGTGAGGGAGGGAGGGGGCAGGGAGAGAGGGGTGGAGCTAACACAGAGAGACAGAGTGTAGGAGAGGAAGGGGCTTCAGAGCGAGCGGAGTGGGCACAGAGAATAAAGTTTGACCAGAGGAGGAGGAGGAGTGCAAGAGGAGGAGCTGGGAGAGTGTGTATGTGTGAGTGTGTGTGAGAGTGAGTGAGTGTGAGAGAGTGTGTGTGAGACAGAGAGAAAGAGACAGCAAGCGAAGCTGAAGAGAGGAATGAGCACGTTGGGATTGTGGACTTAGTTTGGCTCCAGGACACACAGCGGAGACACAAGGAAACTGCCATGAGGAACACTATGGGTATGTGTAAGATACAATACAGCATGCACACACTCGCAGGGTTCGGATTACCACTGTTCTTTTGGACACAAAACTGTGACTGCTTTGAAGTGAATGATTAACTTTCTGAACATAAAGAAGTCAGTGGGTTCAAAGTGGGACATAAACAATGCAATGAAGAAAAGCAGAGAGCACAGGCAGATAGCAGTCGACAGATAGACAGACAGAAAGATAGATAGGAACTACAGTACAAACAAAGGTATACTGAAGTCATGGTGGTGGATGAGTGCCTTAAAAGACTGATGCACTGATGAAAGCCTGATCTGTATATTTCAATGCGCATGTTTATCTTGTTTATCTGCTCTCATGTGTGCTTTCGGTGTGCAGCTGTGAGTGTGTGAGGGTGTGTGATGTTAGAGGGCTGCTGTTGGTGTTGGGCCTCTCAGCAGAGTAATCTGCAGTAATGGACTTACTCAGCCTGGGCCATTTGGTCATGGCAGCCCAATGGAGGCTGCTGGGGCAGAGCTGTTTTTAGGAACGTGATTACTGCTGTATGCATTACTTGTCTGGAGGAGCAGGATGCAATAATCTGCCGGACAACTGGCCTAGATGAGGCAGTCTGACACAGTATACACTCACACCCACATAAACCCACAGGGAGGTGATACCATGATACTGTACTAAGCAGGAGTCCACTGTTATATCTCAATTCTAGTCATATTAGCAGTTAAGTTATGAGATATAAAACAATCCACTTGCATGAGGAAGGGGAAGTCAAAGTAAAATGAATTAAAAACAAGAGCTTCCAAAACTGGATGGTAAAAATTATTTTTAAATATTGAGACTCCTAACAACCGTGCAAGACTGGTAGGTCACCAAAACTGTCACCATCAGATAGCTAGCACTTAAAGCTTTCATCTTTGGAAAAGAAGAGAAAATCAATCTCCACACTTTCTTTAGATCTAAAAAAATCTACAGTTGTTTCTGTCCATCCTTCCACAGTGAAAAACCAACACTATAGATCTGACAGATGTGTAGCTGTCAAGAAGCTGCTACCAAGAAAGGTTCATGGACTTTTCATTCTCAGAACAATGGACTGACCACCCCAGAGTCCAGACCTCAGCATCACACAATGTGTTTGAAATTACTTGGACTGTGAGAAGCAGGAAGTGCAGTACTTAAATACTATACTTTGAAGGTGTAGAAAAATATGCCTGCAGATATCTTTAAAAATTGAGAGCAGGTGTCCTGAAGGCTAAAGTTAGACACACTAAAACTGAACATTTTGTTATTATATTCAGTTGCTGAGACTGTACATTTTTGTTATATGTTTTTTACTTTTTTCAGGTGCTGAAAAATGAAAAAACAAAAAAACAAAAACGTACTTTACGGCCATTTCAGCTTGAAATGAGTGTACTGTACTGTACTATTGCATCACTTTACTGTACTGTCAGTACTCAGCCTCAAATATACAGCAGAATTTTTACTGACATTCTTAATTTAGTCTCCTCAGGTGGCCTGTAGCCTTGTTTGTTGACGTGGTTTCAGACTGGTATGAGGTTTCCATTGTGCTCCTCCTGAGTTTACTGCGACTTAAATGCTGGAGTTTTTGGTCTGACTCAGCTCAATGGTAGACCTGTGGACAGTGCAAGCCTAAAATAGCATAGACTGTCACTGTAAGTCAGCACCCCACAAACATTGCTTTAAACAGATGAGATCACCAGGGGGGAAGGTGCTTGCGTCACTGAGCTGGAAAATAATAGATGTGTTAAATCACTCTCATATGTGAGCGAGCTTTTGAAATGTGTCCTGATGCCTTTTGTCTTTTTAAGGGAGGTTTTCTGCATTACTGTGTTTCAGTGGTTTAAACCATCAAACATTGTACTATCTGTTCTTTAACATGGTTCTGGGCAACATGGGGAAAGCTGTATCTCCTCTCTCTCCTCTCCTCTCGTCTTCTCTTCTCTTCTCTTCTCTTCTCTTCTCTTCTCTTCTCTTCTCTTCTCTCACCATCATTTTGTTCTTTTCTCTTTTCCTCTGCTTTCCTCTCCTCTCTTTCCATGCTGGAGATAGCAGTGCCAGGTATTTATATAACACAGGAGCACTGTGTAGACGTGTATGTGTGAGGAGTTTGAGCTCGTTAGTCCTGGGCTGGGCTCAGCTGACTGCGCTGAATCAGAACTTTCCATGCCATACTTTTCCTCTCCGTCTGAGCTCGCCTGGAATCTGCAGTGACGAAGCGGCAGTCGTCCGCAGCCCTTTTTGGCACTTTTCACTGATGCCCATTTGCATGTTTTCAAACTCCAAACCCAGACTGTTTTAATGTGTTTTTCCTGCTGTTTGTGGCTTTTGGATACTTCACTGCGTATGCATTTTTTAAATTATATATTCATGCTGGCATAGTTTGACTCGGGTTATGCTGGTTATGTAAGAGAAGGATCCTCTCCACTGTGCCACTGTTTTATGACTGCAGCTCATATTTATGTGTACCGCACCATGCTCAGCTCATAATCACAATGGTACAAAAATTGCTTGTAATTATTGTTACAGTAAAATATATTACAGTAATAAAATTCAAATGTAATAATGTGCATGAAATTGAGATGGCAAAATTGCATAGACTGTAGCTTGTTAATTGATATGTTGCAGCTTGAAGGCCATAAGTTATGAATGGTTTAGGTCTTAGAGAAGGTCGGTGTGGAAGTCTGGAAATGTCTATGGAAAAGAGATTGACTGCTTAAACTGCAGATGTATTGTTCAATTATTAATCTTTAGACGCATTATTCAGTAGCTGCTATGAATTTGGTAACTACTGTGAAACTGATATGTGAAGTATGTAGCTATGAGAGTGAGCTATTGAACTGCAAAGGTCCCATATTATGGAAATTGGAAACAGAGAACGCATTTTTTCAAAACGTACCATTCACTGTTCAGACCATATGGTCCATATATGGAAATTAAGTTAAGCTTCTGGACAAACTATATGATAATGAGATGAATGATGTCCAGTTAATGTTGATGTGTGACACGGTAGCCAATTGTACCATGCCTAAAGTCATACATATATGAAAGTTAAGCTGCAAAAACAACCCGTTTTGTTTTTGTAATGCTTTTTGAATGAGCCTCCCAATCAGAACAGAGATCATTTGCATATGTCTTAAAGACACAGTAACAAAACCAGTCTGTTTACAGTTTACTGTTTTTATACTGTAGACAGTTTGTTTTATACTGTCTACAGTATAAAAAGAGGCTGGGAAATGGGAAATCAATCATAAAGATAAATTAGGCCTGCTGTTGGTACTTAAAACCACACAAACATTATAAGTGGACTTCAGGGGAAAAGAAAAACAGAGAAATATAAGATATGGGCCCCTAAGGATTAAACACAGTCATATATATTGCTAGCCCAACTATAGAACCATCTAATTTATCTCTGACAAAACTTTAACATTCTATAATAGCTGAACCACACCTATGCATCATGCTTCCCTCTTTGGTATTTGTACTGGAAGGATTTGGGCCTCCCTCTCTCTTTCCTTCTTGCTGATTGCAGATGATATCTAATAAAGCCATAAACACTGCTCAGTGACCCATCTAGCTTGGTCTGTTAAAAGAGAGCATTCCATCACCTCAATACCCTCCCATCAGTGACATCTCACCAGAGTGACCACTCAAACAGTGGCAAGCCAGAGAGGCATTAGCATGGCGAGGCCGCAGCTCCTCTCCTGGCCTCTCTTGTTCCCAGTGTCTGCCTCTCTGACCGCTGGCCTGGGATAAATAATCATTAGCGGTTGGAAATTCCTGTTGTGGCGTCCGGGAGCAATGGAGGAGACGCAGGCACTCTAGAGCTGCCAATGGCTCTACCAGAGCCTCTGAGTCAGGAGGAGCCAGGAGAGTCAGGAGGAGACCTCCCACACATGCACGCCTGCTCCCACACTACAGATATACTGCAAAAATGTAGAGGGTAACAAGGGGTTAAATTGGACAGGTGGGGCAGAGGTCATCGGTTCCTCTCCTTGGTAGCCAAAGTCACGTGTGCCACATGGTGAGAGGTGATGAGTTTCAAGTTCAGATCTGTTTCATTTTTTTTAGCAGTTGTAGTTAACCAGCCCTGACATCTAGGGGTGCTGCAGCAGCCTCAGCACCCTTACCTCCTGTCTCCAAGCTAGGACCCCCTTAGGGCATTGTTAAATGCGTAGTGATGGGCATTTAACATTCTTTGCTTTTCAGATATTCATATTTTTAATGAATAGCTTATAAAAATCCCAGTGACATTATTTTTTTCATAGTTAGGTTAGAGTAAGGTTAGCATAAGACGTAAGGTTGCAGAACAGTATAATATCAACATTGGCGGATAATTACTTAAAAAAAACAGATATTTAAATTTAACAATCCAGAAGAGCAGAGTATAGTATTTAGGTGATGCTCTGCTGCATTTATTTAGCTTTATTTGTAGGAACATTCACTACATGATGTTACTTTTCTCTGTTATGGTAATACAGATAGATGTAGATATATACATCGGCTATAGCCATAGGCCCACAATTCCCATATTGGTATGTCGCTCATATATAGCAAACCATTATCTATGTGTTTTATGTAAATGTATAGGCTAAAACACCACCAGTCGACCTTTTAGAACAGTAACTGATTTCATGAAGAATAGACTAATAGAAACAGTTCAAAATAGCTTAAAATCTTATTACATTAACTTAAAACGTTTTTCCCTTCTCCTATAATGTTACCACAACAATGCTTTATTCTGAACTACAGATTTTTTATCGTAATTTATTGTTAAATTACGTACTAGGATTAGCTAGGATGAGTCTGGATATCCGTAAATTTTATCATGTAACTGGGCAAAAGAACTCTCAAGTTTGCATACAACTGTACATATTCTGTAAAAAAGTTTTAGCTTCCCTCCTGATGACGACAGCATCTGCATTTCTGTGTAATGTGACCTGAAGAGCTTCACTTTTATGTGTAAAAACGTTTAATCCTGGCACGAGTCCTCTTTTTAATATCATTTTATGGCTTTGATTCTTTCCTACTTGCATGTATGTGTTGGCAGTTAGAAACAAGGATTTTGTGGGTTTTATTTAAAGAAAAGACTGACCTTCCTTATGTTGAATAGAAAGTCTCAGCACTTCATTCAAACTGAACAGGCTCCAACAGTTCTTAGATGTCTCCTTGGCATGAGCCTTGATGAGCCTGGCGTTTGGTTTAGTGCCAGTGGGGCCCAGCAGCACTGTATACTGGGCAGAAAAAGCTCTGTCCATGCTGTTGATTGGCAGGTAATGTCTTCCCAGATGGCAGCATCTCCTGGGCAGTATTGTGTCAGAGATGTCACCCGCTGCAGCTCATTGGAGAAGTGTGGTGGCGGGCGGTTGTGTTGTGGGGGGCCAGTGGATGGGAGCCTGTGGAGCACAGGACAGGGACAGAGAGAGGAGAGACTGATTGTGTGTGAGAGAGTTGTGTGGCAGATCCAGTGTCTGCTTTACTCTGCCCTAAATGAAGCCAGGATGCTTTGAGATGCAAAAGAGCCGACTGACCCCCTGTTAATCCTTGATTCTCTTGTTCTCTCTGTTTCTCTCTTTCTCTCTCGCTCTCTTTCTCTCTCTTTATTTTGTTTCTCTTTTCTTGTCAGTCTCCAAGATGCTGTATATCTTACATGCTC
Source organism: Semaprochilodus insignis (assembly GCA_034552555.1). NCBI lineage: Eukaryota > Metazoa > Chordata > Actinopteri > Characiformes > Prochilodontidae > Semaprochilodus > Semaprochilodus insignis. The sequence goes on from CM067478.1 coordinate 9,729,505, forward strand.
AGAGACAGAGATTGCCCATCTCTGTCTTTCAGTTTATCTCTATCTTTTTCTCTCTTGCAGTAATTTTTGCACATGCACTTTAAATAGGAGGGGGTTCAGTGAACTGGCGTGGAAATCCCAGTAAAGTTGCCGATGCCTATTTTGCCTGCAGGTAAAGACCCAGGACAATACCCACAAAATTACTGCTCATATGTAAAAAAAGCCGATACATTACAGGGAAATACAGTGATGTGTGTAAGCTACAGCTGGCAAAGTGGAACATTTCTGTGAAATCCAAAACTGGCAACACAATTGTTGCAGTTTTAATTTTGAATTTGAAATGACTAACTCTTTACATTGTGTGAACATGACAAGTAGGCCAGTGATCATGTACATAAAGTTATGAATATTTTTGTACTAATGTAAAGTTACCAAAGGCTCTTACAACAGTGTCATTATAATCCAGTATGTACAGTATTAGAGGTTAGCAACGATCGAATATTTCATGAACATTTATATTTTAGTTATCTAAAATATTGTTATTGTTTTATTACTGTGCAAAAGTCATAGACCACCATTTAATTTTTTTCCAGTCAAATGGATACATAATGGAAATTATTGTTAGGGAAAAGAAATAGAGCGGAACACATATTACCCCGAACATTACTATATATAGTCTTAGAAGTTGGTTGTATTTTTCTGTGATCCGTATAACAAATGTTGACTCATCAGTCCATAAAACCTTACTCCACTCCATCTCAGGAGCCCAGTTTATAATAATAATAATACTTTTCTATTCTTATATAGCCCTTTTCAAGAACCCAAAGACGCTTACAATTTTCAATTCACAAGAATACACAAGAGCATCAGACGACAAACAAACAAACATAAAGCATCAGACATAAAATAGACAATATGAGCAAGATCTAATTGAGGCAGGTTATAAGCGAGTGTGAAGATACATGTTTTAGGATTGGATTTAAATACAGAGAGACACAGAGCGTACTGGTCTGTTTGACCAGCAAGGAGCAGATCTAGAAAATTCTCGGTCACCAAAGCCATGCAGATTGGATGGAGGAATGGTGAGTAGTGCTGATAGTTTCTAGTCCAAATCTCTTCTTTTTTGTTTGTTTCCTTTTCTCAGTGGCAGCTTGTCTCAGTTGTCTTCTCCCAGCAGAAAAATGGATTACAGGTTTCATTCTCCCTCCAGCCTCCCTGGATTATATTTAGTTTTTGCTTGTATGAATTCCACAACAGTAATTCATAATGTTTTTTATTTTTGTCTTAATTCTTGTTACATTTACTGTAATAAAAGTTTAAATAATGAATTCATTACTTTTCCTCCACATCTCCCAGCTAAAGTATATGTGTACTCATATCTTGCTTTCACTCTGTCTCATACTTGCTCTGTTTTTGTACACCCCCACCCTTTTCCTCTAGTGTTGAGCTTTCACCCCAGGCTGCACACATGTAGACCTCAAGTACCATGGCAACATCCCCAAACACAGGCAAAAGCCTACACAAGCAACAGGTTGGCAATGATAAAAAATACCCTTAGTGAGCCAATTACCCTTGTTCTACAGGCTATGTTGCAGCTTTTAATTCAATCCAGTGCTTCAACAAAAGCAGTACAGGACTAGCAGGGTGAGGGGTTAAGGCTGGCAGTAGGGGGATGGGGTGAGGCAGCAGCTTTGTGTAAAGAGGGAGAGGGGTTTATAGTGCTCAGCTCTGAAGTTCTCTCTTTGTTTTAGGCTGTGCTTTGTGCAGATGGATTTTAGGGCCCTAAAGTTTTGGTAAAGTTTGAGAGGTTTGTGTGTGTGTGTTTTTGTTAGCTCTGTGGGAGAGCAGACACTAAAGGAATTTGTGACTCATAAGTTTGCCCTTTAGCTTGGATTGATGTTCAAATCCAGCATTTAACCTCTATTTCAACATTTTTTCATCCTTTTTCATATTCAGACTAAGATATCCAGTTAAATACTGTTTACCTCACAAAAGCATAATGACATACTGGTCCTCAGTGTTATCATCCAAGATGCAACTGTTGAGTGAGGATCACTTGTTCTGAAAGGAGACACTGTGTCTGCTTGGTTCAGTTGGCCGCGTCACCATGCAGCAGTGGGGATTTTCCAGATCCACTGATGGCAGTGATGTATCAGTCTTTTTCTTGAGGAATTCTTTTTTATGCTCCCGTTAGTTTTGATCACCATTTCTCTAATAAAGGTACACTTGTTTTATTATTTGTTGTACTACTATGACGTGTGGTGCACGATGATACATTTCTAAATTCCATTGGTTGCTTTATTTTAGTTGTAATTAATATTTTTTTATACAAAGCTCAATTTTTATATAAAATAATTATTTTTGGGCGCCTATGACCCTTAATCAGGAATAAAGCTTGGGCTTGTAGAATTGTGCTTACTCTAGTATTACACCTGTGTCTGAAAAATCATACCCCTTTGGCACGATATGTGGATTGGTATCAATGTATAATATTTTTCTTTTACTTTTTCTCTCTATCTTCTAATAACTTTTAATAGCTCCAGTTTTTTAAACTCTGTTGACGTTCTCCTTCCTTATGCAAGTTGATTATCTTATATCTAATCTCCTTAGAAATATTTCCTGAAAAATGAATAACTCGTACTTAGTGTTTGTTTGTGCTGAGAAAGTAAATAAACATAGGGTGGAGTTTTGCACAGTACTGTATACGCCGATGCCAGATAAGAATCAATAAGCATTTACAAAATGTGGTAATTGGGACTACGTCTCCCTGGATTAGCACTACAGAGACTTATAACATTTATTTCATGTGGAGTCACAAATGCAGTACAATAACTAAAATGCAAACCTCTTAGCCCAGTAGCCTAGCATTGCCAAAACATTCTTCACTTCTGGACTTCATCAAATAAAGTTTTAAAAAATCAGTCATATGTTAACATATGTCTGATGCCAATCATTTTTGCAGATACTGATATAATTCTGGCATAATTTGGTGTTTGCTCTTATATTAGTGTACACTAAATGCTGACCGCTGTGGCTGTGGATGCTCATTTTATTGTTTGTTAATTATTATCACTATACTGGTCTTTGCAATTGCAGAATTCAGTATGACCTATCACAGGTACAGGTGAATGTTTGAGTGGGTGTTAAGGTAAAAGTGTTATGTACCCCAACAAAAATCAATGTAAAACAACATAATGTAGTCAATTATTTTGGTCAGGTCTATGTAACTGCTTCACCAATGTTTGTTTAAATTTCCTCAAGATGTTTTGCAGTTACATTATGTACCAAATAAATACAGTACTAGCATTTTGTCCATGTAGTACATTCTTTATTTTCTTCAGTGCACTGCGAGTGAGTGGGACTTGTTAATAACCCAGTGTAGCCAGAACTATAAACTCCAGCCAAAACTTTACTGAACACTTCAGCTCCCTCCAAAACTTTGTGGCAGTATGAGTGCTACATTCTATGTTCTGCAGCTTATCTGCCATGCTGCTGTGTGTCATGGTGCCGGCAGCATTCAGAGAGTGTGAGCTGAGAGCAGTGTGGCCCCCTGCTGACCTCGCTCTCACATTAGGACACACTGTCCTGTCTTAATGGATTCATTGGCCCACTGTGCAGAACAGGTGGCATCTTAATGCAGTCAGAAGCACAAAGTCGATCAGGCCTCTCAAAGTTATTGTTCTGCAGTGTAAACCCACTCTAAGAAGACTGCACCAAGCTATTTACTGTAGAGTCACGTTCAGAGGACATGCAGTTGAATGGCTCTTATTCTGAAGAATACTTCTAAACCAGCTAGAGCAGCTGGTAGAGATGGCGCCATACCACTTTGTCTTTCTGGTACTGATACTGCTACTGAAACCTGAATGTGTCTGCTGAAACCAATACCAATATGCCTTTTTGTTCTATAAAACTACTAAGTTTTAAAATAAGCTATTTTTAATTTAAACATTTTCACATAAAACATTTTTTAAACTTTTATGGTTTTTAACATTCTAATTTGGATTCTTTCACATCAGAAAAAAGACAACAACCCAGACATACCAGAAATATTAAAAAAAATCTTGCAAATTTTGAATATTAAAATAAAGGAATTCTTATGTTCAAGGGTTCCTATTATGCCCAGGTTGGTAGACCTGATCCATCTTCGCAAGCTAGACTAGAACAGGATGTTTCAGAATTCCAAGTTTTTTATTTTTTCCAGCTCTCTGTGCATTGTGTGAGGACATGCCAAGCTTGTGGTGGGTGGGCAATAAGGATTGTGTCACAAGATGATATCACCTTGTTTAGGAAAAAGGGCTGAAATTCCAGTGAGGTGTTTCAAACAGCTAAAAAAAAAGGGGTTTCTGTAGGAGAGAGATTCTCCCTCTGGCGTATGCTTTTTGCTCTATTACTTTGCAGATAGTACAACGAGTGACATAACACACTAAAGGAAAGGGAAAAAACAGAAAATTAAAAATTTTAAACTACATCTGGCTGTTTTATGTTATGTTAATTTTAGGCGAGATTTGTAGTTTGGATTGGATTCATTCTTTTTTTTTTTTGAGCCAGTTTTTTTTGCTGATATTGACCCAATACTAAAACAGGCTATGATCAGGGCCTGCTTTAACTACTAGATTTTGTCCTGTATTGTAACTTTGTGTTTCCTGATCTAATTAATAGTAACAGAGAAGCTAATAATTAAGCCTCATTTCTGAAACAAATATCGTCACCTTGTGTTAATAATACATGGTAACTCAATGCAAACAATTACTTTAAGGAACTCGCTGTGTCCTTGGCATTGCTGTTTTAGTTTGAGAAACCACTAGCAACTTGTTTTAGCATGCTTGCACAGACTTCAGTGTAGTTTTGTGTGTCTGTGTGTGTATGTGTGTGTGTGTTTGTGTAAGAACCAAAAGTAGGAATGTTTGTGTATGATTCCAGGATTGTCCCTAGATATTGCTGCTATCTGATGGAGAGAGACAATAGAGGTGCAGCTGGCAGGAAGTGTCCCAGCAGAGAGCTGCAGTCCCGGGCCTTCAGTAACTGCTCTCTGAGGGGGTTAGTGTAGTGTGACCAGAGCAGGACATAGATTCTTATCTTCCCCTCTACATGATTTACACCATACACCTGCTCTTCCCCACAGTAGGGAGTATGAGGGACATTAGCGCACAGAATAGAGTAAGATGATGAGGGGAACAAGTGAGTACTGTAGGGAGCAGGAAGGTGGTGGTGGGGAGTCAAACGGTCTAAAAACAGCACAATGCAGGAATGGGAAATGGTAAAGCCAGCAGAAGGACACAGCCAGCAGGAAATGAGCAACCAGGTGTGAAAGAAGATTTTGCAGGAAGGAAAAGGGGCTGAGGACATTGGAAACAGTAGAAAAGAAAAGGGAATGATTACAGGAACTGGTAAAAAAAAAAGGAAGGAGTCATGGCTATAAAGTCAGGCAGTGTGGAGGTGGACTGGGTTAGGCTTTGAGGAATGGTGAATTATTAAAAGAGTGAGGGGCTAGGAGGCCAGAAGGAGGTGAAAAGGTCATGGACTCTTCTGAGTGCTGTAAACACACACAGCTGACCTGTTCAGTGCTGTTTAATTCAGGGATCACTTTACTCTGCCACTCCAATGCTAGTCTGCTAGAAATAGGCTTGGTTCCTTTGTTCTTAAACAACAACAAAATGAGTTATTTTTCTGGGTTTTCTACCCTTTTTCCCATGATCAGCTTTTATCCCAAATGCAAATGTACCTCTCTATTTGTGGTTATAGGACATGCACACAGTTTTAACAAATACATAGATTGAGATAAGTAAAGAATATTTCCAGCATTCCCGGGAATTTAATGAACTGGTTTGCCTCACTCTGTGTATAGGGACTGACAGGTATATCAGTGGCTGATAATACTGTCAAATCCATGGCGTTATCTGTATCAGATGATAATATCACTGGTAATCAGTGCCAGGATTTATCTCCCAATTTCCTAATGATAGCCATTTGGACAGTTATTCCATTATGGAGCTCAACATGAGGCACTCTTCGTTTAACTGTATAATCTCAATACAGGCTGAACTGATTAATCAGAGCACATGGTAAGTATTGCAAAACCATATAAAATGCATTATAAAGCCTTACCTTTAGCATTAGAATAGCATACTAGCAAAAATGTACGATACAAACTAATAAAAAATAAGAAAAGCTAAGAAACCAAAAGTGCAGTAGCTCCACCACTAGGGTTGTAGTATATCATTTAACCTTGAGTTTCTGTTGTTCAATTGAGTTTAAGAAGTGTGACTATAGAGAACTGACAGTCACATCACTCAGTAAAGCACTATATAATTCTAGTATAAAATATAAATTGATTGACCAATATTATCGCTTAGTTTTTAGCCCCCTAAAATTGGTATCCGTATCAGCCATTAAAGTTTTATATCGGACTAGTGTGTACATGCAAGAAGGTGACACGGAAAATTCCTCAACCTAAATATCAAAAGATGAGCTGTACTGCGTCGAGGGAATTAACCATTTTAAAAGTTTAAAAAAGTTTAAATTGCCTGATGTAGAAAGTTGAACATGTAGTAACCCCTGCAAAAGAGTCCCTAAAATAATGAGTGCACCATTAAGAAGAAACGAGGTTATGTGAGTCCAGTTCTCCCTGAGTCTGTTGTTTAGAGAGCAAACGCGAGCATGTGTGGGACAGCACACTGTCATGGCCAGCGTTTCCATGGGAAGAGGCTTTGATCAGGATCTGAATACACATCAAACATCCTGGCCCAGCAGAAGCGTCTGCACCCAAATGGGATTAGGGCTGTGGGGATTTCTGCACCGTGATCTGGAGCTCCACTGGGTTCCAGGCATAGCGCTGGCATTTCCCGCCCATTTTCCCCTAGCCTCCACCAAGATGCTGAGTGGTTCCTGGGAGATTCACGCCTCGCCGCTAATCCTTTCCGGCAGCACTGGAGCTATTAAGAGTTATCATAACGAGATTTCAGCGGCTGGCCCCGGCTCTCGCTGCGGATTTGATTAGAAACACCTGCAGCGGACAGCCGCAGCGTTCACTCACTGTCGTAACAGAAAGAGATGAAAGAGCAGATTTTGAAGTTCTGTGGTAACTGGCCTGTTTTGTTTGGCCAGTGATAGCCCACTGGGTGGAATTATACTGCATCACATAGTCATGGTTTTACTCATGACAATGAAGCTTATACAGCAATGGGTTACGTTTTCGTGCTGTTGGAGCACCTGGTTTATCTTGATGCTTTGTCTAATGGAATCACACATGCCAGATTTCTGACTATCATCAGAGAGTATACTGTGTTTCGTTGCCAAATGTGGCCAAGAATCACCTGCCTTGACAGGAAGAGATCATTTAGGGGAGGATGACTAAAAAACAGAACTTTGTGAAACAAAGAAACATGTGAGATCTTGTTTACTTGCAAAGACTGACAAAACCTCAACTTAAAAGTTTTCCACTTAGCACTATGTAAAACAGCCCCATTTATCGTCATAAATGTCAAATGGACAGTGCACATTTGTGGATGGAGGGTCTGAGGTTGAGAATAGCGAGAAGTCCTTGGGAGGTGAGAAGAAGGAGCAGGAGTCTAGAAGTCACTCCAGGGCATACATGGGTCTGGGAAACACTAGGGCCAGTCTAGAGTGCAGCTCGTAGGTTTTTGGGGGGATGCAGGCCTGGAAGAGTCTGTAATCGTATTATCCCAGGCTCAGGGAGCTGTGTTTGAGTTGGGGGTTTTAGGTGGGTGTAGTGGGGGGTAGGGTGCCATTTGTAGGGTTGGAATGACCAACCACTAAGTGGGTGTGTGTGGGGTCAGGAAAGAGGAAAATTGAACAGGTTCTCCATGGTTTCGTGTGGGTGGATTGGAGCGAGAAGTGTTGCATGTGTGGGTGTACAAAGTTTAGGGAGAGCTGAGTATAAGGAGAGTGAAATGATCCATGATGATGCAGGCCTGGGAAGTTTAGGCCTGGGTCAGGGAGTGATGGACACATTTTAAGGCTCTGACCTCTTTTGTCCTCATCTCTGACAGCTTGTATCTCAGAGGTCTACATTCAAGCTCAAGAGCCTAAGTACTCATATTTACATGCTTAAGCTTCTGGTTTGTGTGCTGTGTAACTGGAGTAAGGTGATCTATGAAGAGAGAGGCGGGCAGTGAAGAAGGAGAAAGAGAACTAAGCAAGCTTCAGAAAAGACACACTTAACCATGAATACCTGATACTTGCATTAGTAAAGCTAATTATGCAAAACACCATGCAAAAGACTGTAAACTTCCTCTCAATAAGTCACACCATTCCTTTTTTACTTATCTCTTTCTGTTTGCCTCTCTCTCTCTTTTTTTGTGTATTTGTGTTTTTTCTTTCCTTTTCTTTCTCTCTTGTCATTTCAGTTTCAAAGCTTGGTTACCTATAAAATGTCCTTTTTGAGAAGATAAAACAAACAATAACAACAAAAAAACAATTTAAGGCATTTATTTGTAGAGGGTAGGGCTGTAACGACCATGGCTAGCCAATAAATAAATATGAATGTTAATTATTTAATTGTCGTTTCATTCTAATTTACATTGCAGTACAAGTCAGCAGTGTCTAACTGGCTTACTACCCATGTTTTTCCTAACTATGTTTACTAGGTATGACAATATTGCTGATACACAGACACCAAGTACCAATATTTTATCATATATAAATTTGAAGTAAGGTTTTTATAACGGTGTTGGTCAGTCAGTCTGTTTGGCAAACCATTTTGTACTACATTGCAATATATTGCAGTATAATTGCAGTAATTTATTGCTGCACTCTCTGCTTGCATCATATCACAATACTTGATATGATAATTGAGATCATCTCAAATAAGGGCACAGTAATTAGAAGATGATGTGATAACTGTGACAGGCCTAATAGAGGGTTACAAATGCAGAATAGAATAAAAAGAATAAAATGCAGCACAGAATCTGTATGTTCCTAAATGCATCATCAAATACTGATTTGCATTATCAATAATCATATTTAGTCCCTTGGTAATATAGTTTTTAAACAATCACCTGCTGATAATTAAAATAATTTTGATATCTTTGCATTTATATTCTGAAAAACTATAATGAATTAATTCCCCAGTCCTGACTTTGTTTCTTGAGCTTTCTGTCTAGGAAAGGTGCCGTCTCATTAAATGTCATTGTACTTCATTACAATGCCAGAATTTATTGCAGCAATCAGTAATTTGGTGTCACTGGTGTCAATGACAATAAAACAAACATCATAAACAGTATCTTATTGTGTTATGTACGTGACACTAAAGGCAAAGACATATGTGGTTCTCAGAATTGTGTCTACTGAGCGTGTATTGATGTCAGTAGGAGTATTGCTATTTCTCCTGTTAGTGTTTTTATAAACAGGAACATTTAGATTTACACTTTCACTGCATGTAAAACAAAAGACTACATGTCACAATAGTGAATAGGCAGATAGGAAAGTTAATGTTTTATGAAAGATATGTTTCACAAATGTGACAAGATAGAAGAACCTCTCTCGTCCTCTCTCTCTGTCTTTGTGGCAGCTTAGGGTGCAGTGTTGCCATTGCAGATTGATCTCTCTTGGTGATGTGGTTCAGTGTGTTCCTCCTGTACGTCACAGCGAGGAATGCTCTTTGAAGTGCAGAGGGAGTGTGTTTTGAAGTGCGCTGGGAGGGTGTGTAATTAATTGGACTAGCAGGCTCTTTGGAGGCCTCGCTGCCTGCATTATTCCACATGTTGAGGTGGCTGAGAGCATACAGCAGCAGCTTAAATATATAAGAGCTGCACACTGTCCCAAATTCTACTTAAACCACTACACACTGTCTGACGGTCAGATGGCTGACACAACTCCCTGCCTGTCTCAAAGCTATGGAGCTTGACTGCTTATAAATTTCATATAGCATTTCTGTTGTGAAGTTTAAATTGTTTGGTCTTGCAGTGGCATGCCTGAAAGACTATAGGCTGTGGTGTCTGCTAATTAGATACGCTGACATTGAATTCCTGGCCGGACGATCATAACCAATAATTTACACCTTGTTAATTAACACCAGTATCAATAAGTGTTTTACTTTCTTGCATTTTTCAAGTGCACACCATAATCCATATATGAAATGTAGTAGTCAGCATTTTGTTAGCTGAACTATTCGGGGAAAATAATTAATAGTGATTTTTCTGACCAATATTGCGATAGCAACTAAAATGTATTTGTTTTCTATGAATTAATTTTGCAAAGCCATTTTTTTTTTCTTTTGGCCAAAATGGACCCGATATATAACATGTGTCTTTTTTTTGCCTCTGACTGATCTGATGCTGACATTTTGACATTTGGCAAGTATTGGACTATACCTGCACAAGTACATGAATGATCAAAAAAATCATGATATTTATAATTTGTTGGCAAATGAAATATATACCACCATTATACTATGCAGACCTAATGCTCCAGTAGTGTGATGGATAATACTGAACATCTAAGATGTATTTTTACCATACAAGTGCTCTAACTTGAGGTCAGTTTGTCTGTCATGTTCTGCGCACAAATGTGTTTTTAATGGGAATTGTTGCTAATTTGGAAAATAGAAAATATCATTCTACCTACTGAGAATTAATAATCAAGCTAATGCTAGCATGATGGAGAATTCAGTATAGTTTCCAACCTACCTAGTCTGGCATGGTAACGTAGCCGTTCAGTGAAGAAACTGTGTTATGTAGAAACTCTAAGGTTATGTACTGGATCTGATTTCAGTATATATAATGAGATTTTATTTACTGGCATTCAGTAAAGCTTCTCCAATTGTACTGAACAGAAAGGGACAGGTTTTAGCCAACTACAGTAACTTTTCTTTGGTAGTGTAAAAAAATCTTTTGTCCTGTATCGATCTTCACTCTCTTTCTCTCCTCTGTACAGAGCATTTGTGTTGGGCGCACAGCCGCCATGGCTTTGGTTCAGGCCCTGCCCGTGCCCACTGATCATCCGAAATCCAGCGTTGATATCCAGCAGTGCCGCTCTGTATCGCCACCTGCAGCCACGGGGGGCGCCATGGGCTCCGTGAGCAGCCTGATCTCAGGACGCACCTACCAGGAGCGCCACTGCCGCGCTGCCAGTGACTTCAGTGCCAAGTGTCGCAGGTCCACGCCTGCCACTAGCTGTTTCCGCCAGCAGGATGGAACACTGCGTAGTGCTAGCTCCCAGGAGCAGCTTCTCAACAACCAGCCTCCCCTGACCGCCAACAAGTCCACCACCCTTATCACCACTGGCAATGGCAACTATGGATACATGAGTGATGAGCTTGTGGGTGACTGGAATGACAACCATGTGACGGCCTGCAGCCCATGCAGCGACACAGAGGAGCCACGGGACAACCGGACCATGAACGGCAACATTGGAGGCCCTCCCCCAAAACTCATCCCTGTCTCAGGCAGACTGGAGAAAGTAAGTCACAGCGCACATCTATATACAAGTTTAACCCATAGAAATGTAGTTATTCCTGTCATTTATTGCTCACTTATTACAGGATTATTGCTCCGCCAAATGTATACCGTAAGTACCATAATTATATCACTACAAGTTGATGGTGATGAATTGCATTTACATTGTACGTTACACATTAAATTACACATTATACAAGTTTAACTTTTTATTTTTTCAAAAATGTGTTTTTGCTCTCCTGAAAACAAGACAGTGTGGGGAAGTAAATGCGTAAAGCAAGGCCCATGAAGAAAACGTTTGAGTTTGGTGTGGAAGACCTTAACTGGTCTGCACATAGCCCTGACCTCAACCTTGAATAAAACTTAACTCAGATGCTAAATTAAATGCCAAACGTTAAAGTGATACGTTTGTAAAAGTTTTGTTAAAAGTCTGCACTCAGCTTGACCTATTAACTAAAGTTTTAAAAGCATCTGGGAAAGCACCAGTTGACCAAGGACAATTTACAATTTTTAAAACATAGTTTTAAACAGTCAAAAAAAGTCTTTGCTTAATGGTCAGCTGCAACTTGTGTGTGAAGTTACTTTGTTCTGATAATTGATAACAGAGAAAGATGTCATTACTGACGTATGTGGCTTATCAGGAAGGTTATTAGGACATGTCTTATCAAGGCTGTTTAATTTTAAAAATGAGTTGCAAACTCTGCCACTTTTAGAAGATAAATCACCATGCAATCTTACACTAGCAGCAAAGTTAGGGTTAATTAGTCAGTCTACAGTGGGGGGAAAAAGGACTTTGGTATTATCTCTGATCATTAAAAGGACATATGTATGTGATGTGTGGCACTGATTGAAAGTTTAGAATCCACACCTTTTTTTCCCAGTTGCCTGCAATAAAGACATAGTCAATATCATTTGTACCATGTTCTTTTTGTCACTGGGAAAAAGTGCAAATAAGGATTACCCTAAAAATACTTGGGGAACTCTGCTTACCTACTTACACATAAAAACAGTTTGAGCAATTTGCATGACCTAATGCTTACCTGCACCATGAATGGTGAGGAGGTCCTGCTGTAGGGTCCTGATATCTGTTTTTTTTTTTTTTTTTTCAATTACAGAATATGGAGAAAGTTGTAATACGGCCCACTGCCTTCAAGCCTGTAGTGCCCAAGAACCGCAACTCGGTGCAGTATCTCTCACCACGGCCAGGGGGGAGTCTCTCTGAAAGCCAGGGCAGCCTCAACCTTTTACTGCCAGTAGGTGGAGCAGGGCTGGTGTGTGCCGAGAAACGTAACTCATACAGCGGTGGCCGCAATGCTCGCAGCAGCCAGTCTTGCACCATGTCAGACTCTGGCCGGAACTCCTTATCCAGTCTGCCCACCTACAGCAGTACAGGATACAGCTTGGGCCCCGGCGATGGGACGTCTGGACACCCAGAGCCCACGCGGGCCAGTGGCAGCCATGGCCATTCAAACTCTGACAGCGGCCGCTCTTCCTCCAGTAAGAGCACAGGCTCCCTGAGTGGACGGGGCCAGCCACTATCCGACAGTGGGTCCTGTGGGCGTTCACCTGCCCCACCAGAGGGGTATGAGGGTGTGATTCGAGACCTGGAAGAAAAGCTGAGAGAAAGAGATCTGGAATTGCAGCAGCTCAGAGACAACCTGGATGAGAATGAGGCAGCCATTTGCCAGGTGAGGAACTGCAATCAAATCTCAAGGCAGATAACTATTAATATTACTAATTAATAGATAATTATAGTACAGAATTTGTGATTCAATAGCTCTAGACATGCTGTTTTCAAAATACAGGTGTAGATCAGATATTGTAGAGTCTCAGTGATATACTGGAGTTCTAATTCCTCCTGAATGCTGTGTTTGTGTAGGTGTATGAAGAAAAGCAGAAGCGCTGCGAGCAGGAACTGGAGGAGCTGAGGCAGAGTTGTGCATCTAAGATGAAGCAGGCGCAACAGAAAGCACAGCGGGCACAGCAGGTGCTACAGCTGCAAGTCTTCCAGTTGCAACAGGAGAAGAAGAAACTGCAGGAGGACTTTTCCCAGCTACTGCAGGAGCGTGAGACTCTAGAGAAGAGGTGTGCCTCTATTGAGCGGGAACAGACACAGCTGGGCCCCCGACTTGAGGAGACCAAGTGGGAGGTAAGACAAGATAGAAACTGCTTAAAACTCCAAGAAATTGGTGGAACTAGTGTTGAGGAGGGAGGCAGGGGGGAGCGCTGTCACCTCACAGCAACAGCCTGGGTTCAATTCCCGGCTGGGGTGTCCAGGGACCTTTCTGTGTGGAGTTTGCATGTTCTCCCCGTGTCTGTGTGGGTTTCCTCTGGGTCAGGTGAATTGGAGATGCTAAATTGCCCCTAGGCATGACCGTGTGCGTAAATGTGTGTATCTGTCTGTGTCTGCCCTGTGATGCACTGGCAGCCTGTCCAGGGTGTATCGTACCTTGAGTGCTAATAGCTTCCTTTTGTCAAAAATCTTGTGAATGAGCCAGTGAGTGTGTGAGTTACAAGCCGGGTTCATGAGGCTCTATGCATCTAAATATGACCCCCTTTTTCCCTGTTTTTGCAGGTGTGTCAGAAGTCAGGAGAGATATCTCTGCTGAAGCAACAGCTGAAGGATGTGCAGGCAGACCTGGGCCAAAAGGCAGCAGAGATTGTGGCCCTGAAAGCCCAGCTACGGGAGGCCCGCTCCGAGCTGCAGGCTAGCCAGGTGCGCTCACAGGAGGCCCATGCGGCAGCCCACACCCGTACGCTGGAGCTAGAGGTGTGTGAGAATGAGCTGCAGCGACGCAAAAGCGAAGCCGAGCTGCTGCGCGAGAAGCTGGGCCGTCTTGAGGAAGAGTGCAGCCGACTGAGAGCTGCCCAGGGGATCTTGCCTTCCTCCAAGGGCCAGTGCATGAGCCTGCCTCTGCCCCTGCCCCAGGGCCGCAGCCCTGCCTTCCGAGATGGAGAGGAACAGCTGCTTGCATATGAAAGTGACGAAGCTAAGGCTCAACGGCAAAGCAGCGATGTGCTGCACACACTCCGTCAGCAGGTGGAGAGGCTGCGTGCTGAGCTGCTGTACGAGAGGAGACGCGGCCAGGAGCAGTTGGAGGCCTTCGACGATGAGAGGCGCGTGTGGCAGGAAGAAAAGGACAAGGTGATCCGCTATCAGAAGCAGTTGCAGCAGAACTACATTCAGATGTACCGGCGCAACCGTGAGCTGGAGCGGGTCATGAGGGAGCTGAGTCTGGAGCTGGAGAACAGGGACATGGAGGAGTATGACATGCGTAACAATGACATTCACTTTGAGGAGATCACTGCCACTGAGATCTAGCGCACATCTAACCCCTCCCCCATCCCAGAACAGGTGTGTCAGACTTAAGTCCTGGAGGGCCACAACATTGAAGAGTTTACACTTCTACGTCCTGTAATATGCCTGATTCAAGCTGAAGTTAGGGTAGAAGTGGGAAAGCACTAATCTTTCCAGGACCTGAGTTTGACACCTCTGTCTTAGACTATCCTTAAAGACTGATGACCTCCAGTTGTGCAACATCACCACAACAAATGCAAAAACAGGGATCATCGTTGAACTAGTGTTATGGATATACAGGCTTAACAGTCGTCAACAGTATTTCCCAAACATCCAGTGTCCAAGCGTGTTGTTAGTGCACACATGTTCAGAGTGAGAAATGAGTGGACCATTGGAACAGGAGGTTGCTGTGTTTTCCTGCATAGAGTTCCAAAATGACAAGGCTGTTCTCCTGTTTTCTCTACTGCCACTCAGTCTGAATATGCAACTCTTCATATCGTGTAATGGACTCATATCATATACTGTATTTGGACACAGTAACGGCACTAAAGGGAGAGGGGCATCTGCACTAATGGACTTCTCTGTATCTGCATTAATATTGATGTCATGGAACTCTTGAGCGTTATCCAGGGAAAACCCTACAGTTGCCGTCCTTAGTATTGGAGTGCATTTACTAGGTTAATTCTTGGAGTTTGTCTCTCACCTGTGGCCAAGGCATCTGATGTGACATGGTGCCCTATTGATAGCCGTTATCATATAAAGGCCCAGCACAAAGACGGAGAGTAACATCTTTCTTATTCTCGTAAAGCTCACTGGTTCCTTTAGCATCCTGATACTAATCACTTTATCTAGAAGTACTATTTTTCTAAGTAGAACTCTAAAAACACAGCCAAATTCTATTTTTTGCTTGTCTTTTCTTCAGACCCTAATGTAATGCAAAACAGTGCGAAATACTGCAATGCACACACAATGTAGAGTGAATAGCATGTGTGCATGGTACAGTAGCATTTCTTGTCTGGAGATTGTATTTATAGTGATCTCTGTAGAGACGGGATGTCTAGATATGACATCACACAGGTCACGTAATGCTCCAGTCAACAGTGACTTCTCCCACAGTGGGTGGGGCCACTGCTCTCCTTAGTAGCATAGATCATGTATGCATAAATATCAACTATAGTTTCTCAAATACTAATCAAATATATTTGTGCTCACAAAAGAAGGGATATATACATATATACACACTATATAAACATTGTTTTTAGACAACAGACTCTTTAAAATAAATATAAATGGAATATTGAATATATATATATGATGTATATTTTTATATATATATGTATATATACATAGCACCTCAAGCTATTTTGTGGTAACACAGGTTCTGTATCTCATATCCTTTAACAAGCAATCAAATGGAGGGATCATTTGCCATCAGCACTTCAAAAGGTACTTTTCATTCAACTGGGAAAAAATTGGATTTGCCAAACATGACCCGACACAAACACTGCTGATTTAGAATTCTGCAGATTGTCATATTTAGAAAGTCATATTTACATTAAAAGTACATTTGTTTTCCCATTTTGTATAAGAAGTGAATCAGTCATTGTGCTGAACCTTACTGCTTATCGCAACTGGCTCTCCATTAAACGACTTTAGCATATCTGCTTTACTTACATCATAATGTACGTATAGTCTCTGTTCCAAACAGCCAAATAGACCAGCAGCATTAATCAGAATGTTCTTGTTCTGCTCATTTACTCCGAATTGCAGGTCTGGTCATATCCTCACCATGAAACCTTTCATTCAGTGAATTCTTGTGTTAACCACACTCTAAATGTGGCCCTACGTCCACATTGCCTAAGACGTATTTCAGTTTAGACAAAGCAGCACTGGGATGGGAAGAGGGGAAAAGGGGGCTCTCGCCCTGAGTAGACTGTTAACTTTGTTGTATGCCTCTTCATTTATATGGCAGCACTGTCCCATTTCACAAGACTGGAGAGTGTGTGAAACAGAAGGTCCTCCTTTGTTCTTAGTGTTTTTTGTTTCTTTCATTATTTACTGTCTCATAGCCATGACTAAAACACACATGTAAATATTCCTAACATTGTATACAGTGACATATTCTAGTCTATCTGCAGACAAAAAATATCTGTTTCAAACGTGTAGCCACTGTGAATAGACCAAAGCAAAATAACATATTTGTTTTAATCTCTTGTTTTTTTCTCTGTGTATGTTTGTTGTGTTTCTGTTGTCAGTCCATGGTGTTTGTAGTCACTCATGTATATTTCATGCTGTACATTTCTTGTAAAGAAACTGTTTTTAATTAAAAAACAAGAAGTCATAAGTCATGAGTGATTATTACTGCTGCTGTTACTTTATTGTTGAATTTTACTGTTGTTTTAGGCAACACAACTCTACATAATAGCTACATAACACTGGCATAACCGTTCCATAACTGTTGTATCAGATGTCATATGCTGTCATAAACTGTCATGATTAGTTATGACATGCAAACAGATATCACTGATGACTGACAAGCAGTCATGCTTAAAAATTAAATTTGCAGACTGAGTACTAGAGAGGACTAACATCACTTTTACTACTAAAATCATGGCTCCATTATGGGCCCTTAAAGGGGACCTACTATGCTCATTTTCAGTGTTTCTAACTTTATTTTTGGGTTCTACTGGAAAAGATTTACATGCACTTTTAAAAATATTTTTCTTATTTTGTACATTGTATTCACCCTCTGTTTCAAACACTCCTGGTTTTATTAAGCCCCTCCTCCTGATGAGTCCAGTGGGCTCTGATTGGCCAGAGCTGCAGTTTCGCCCACACACCGCTGTAGCGATTCTTACAATGGTGTTGGTGCTGCTGTATCAATTTGAGCCAGAGTCTGATCCTGAAAGTCGGGGAAAACAAGTTGGTAGACCTGATGCACCTTCACAAGCTAGATTCACAAGCTAGATTGAAGCAGGAGAGTGATACGTTTTTACTGTTTTCGTTCTCTTTGTGTTGTGTGAGGATACACCGTGACAGTAGGGATTGTGTTATGAGATGATGTCACCTTGTAACAGAAAAATTTCAACAAAGCATTTCAGGCAACTGAGAAAGTGGTTTCTCCCTCTCTCGTGTACTTTGGGCTTTATAACTCTGCAGAGTGTTTACATGCAAAAAGCTACACTACAGGAAAGAGTGAAAACAGAAAAGAAACATTAGGCAACGGTAGAATAAATTCCCCACTGTCGCTGCTTCCTGGAGTGTAATACATCATCTGAAAAATTTGCAGCATTTTCCATACAGCTTAAGTGCCCAGATGGTTCATTACCTTCTGGAAATACTGTATAATACTACATGGATTTCCAAAGACATCTATGGCTGAGTTCCAGATAGACCCTTGTTCCAGATAGAACCGTGGGCATAGGTTCTGAAACTGCTTGCAGTCTTTAATTTTTCCAGCCAGGGGCACTATAAGCATGCAAATCACAATGAACCTACACCAGAAGGAGCGTACGACTGCATGACTGCAGTAATATATATATTAACATGACTGCTGAAATATTCCATATGAGAGTACATTTAGCAAATATTATAATGTTCCATAAGATGTCATAACATCAGGGATTATGACATCTGGCATGCAAATCAGCAGTAATGTTAACATGATACTTTTACAGGGGTTGGACAATGAAACTGAAACACCTGTCATTTTAGTGTGGGAGGTTTCATGGCTAAATTGGACCAGCCTGGTGGCCAATCTTCATTAATTGCACATTGCACCAGTAAGAGCAGAGTGTGAAGGTTCAATTAGCAGGTAAGAGCACAGTTTTGCTCAAAATATTGGAATGCACACAACATTATGGGTGACATACCAGAGTTCAAAAGAGGACAAATTGTTGGTGCACGTCTTGCTGGCGCATCTGTGACCAAGACAGCAAGTCTTTGTGATGTATCAAGAGCCACGGTATCCAGGGTAATGTCAGCATACCACCAAGAAGGACGTTTTCCTCCACCAGCATCACGTAGTGACCTGGCCACTATCCTGCAAGAAGAATGGCTTAAAATCCCTCTGACCACTGTGCAGGACTTGTATATGTCATTCCCAAGACGAACTGACGCTGTATTGGCCGCAAAAGGAGGAGGAGGCCCTACACCATACTAATAAATGATTGTGGTCTAAAACCAGGTGTTTCAGTTTCATTGTCCAACCCCTGTATATTACTCGAAATAATATGTCATGGCAACGCATGACAGAATATGACATCTGCCGTAACATGTTTACTGCATTGCTATGTCAATGCTTTGTAGCTGGCTTCAAGTAAAGTGTTACACCACTGAAAGAAGTTGGCAACAAGTGCAGAAATGTATTTATTATTTTTTATTATGGAATAATCACACAGGACTTTTGTAATAAAATCAGTTGTAAAAACCTTCGCCAAACACGTGCCCTTTCTGAAAGACAGGGGGCTTAATCATGTTTATAACGGAAAAACTCAGTACCTGTTCTTGACCTCGCAAGCTTTTCAGATCTTGTTGGTCTATTGCACTGCTAATGCACAGATGTAAGGCACTCTCCAAAGGTGTAACATAATCTCATAATGACCTAAGTGTTTGAGCTTTGGAAACTCACAGACCAAGGCAGATCAAGCCTTTTCACATGTGTGCGCATGCAGGGGTCTGCTCACTATGTCCTTAAAGCATTGGCTCAAGAGACGGAAAACAGAGAGATTGAAATTGAAAGGCTGTGATCTGTAATAATCTTCTAGACATTCACTAAATCAAACTATCACGTTTGACATAATACAGAGACTTAATCTGAGTGTAAATCTCGTAACCTTGTCCAATCTCTGTTAGGCATGGGCGGAGAGCTCTACAACTCTGCACGCCTTTGCCTTGCTAGGATGAGTGCTAGTGTTATGACTTAGATTATCACCATGCCAACATGTTTCTTATCACATTACACTGGCTGAAGCATAAGCTACGACCAAATTTAGACACAAACCCTCAGCGTCTCATATTTATTTAGAGTTGCTAACCCCTCACTGGTGTGGAATGAAAAAGAAATAGGAGACCTGAAAGAACATTGTATGTGCAAATTCCTAAAAACTATTAGCAGTGCTCTTAAAGGAACATGCAGTTGTAAGAAGTGAACCCTTTGGTGTCTTTGACTGAGCAAATTGAGTAACATAGGAATATAATAACCTGTAACTCCCCCTATAGCAGCAATCACCTCCACCAAATGTTTCCTGCAGCTGCAAATAAGGTTTGCATAACATAAAGGAGAAATTTTAGACCACTCCTCCCAGCAAACATGTTTCAGTTCATCAGTACTTCTGGGATGCCTTGCATCTCATAGCACAGCATCTCGATACAGCTAAGGTCTCTGATTTGGCCATTCCAGAACACAGATCATCTTTCTATGTAGTAGATTAACATATGGGTTTTGGGTCACTGACTTGTTGTATCACCCAGTGTCTCTTCAGCTTGAGTTCATAGGCTGCTTCCCTTATATTATCCTTTAAAAAGTTTTAATATACTTTTGAATTCATCGTTCCCTCGATGATCACAAAGAGTACAGGCCCTGAGGCAGCAAAGCAGCATCAAATCATGATGCTCTCTCCACCATGGAGAGTTTTGGGATTGAGTTTTGTATGCAGTGTCCTTGGTTCTTTATGCCCACTCCTAGCAACAGGCCTGAGTTTTCTCATCACCTAATTGGAAACAATTTTTCCCAATTAGATCTTGGAGAAGTCAGTAATACCTCTGTTCGCTTACTCTTTCTAGCCTGCACTGTAAATGTTCACTCAATGTGCTCAATTAAAGACATGAAAAGTACAACTGCTTGTGTGCTATTAGTTTAGTTAGATAGTGTTTGTCTATATTTGTTGCTTGGATCAGACCACATTTAATTCCAGATCATTCCAAAGGCATCACTTACTTTTTCTTGCAACTCTGTCTATGGGCTTGTATTATATGCATTCCTACTAAATGGGTTTTCTTTTCTTCTTCCTTGTGTGTGGTAACTAAATCTGTGCTGCAGATGCAGCATATGGAGACTGGGTTGGAAAAAAAAAAACGCTATTCCTTTTATGCCACTGAGTTTTATATATATATAGAATTAGCACAAAAAGCCTAACAATGATTAAATTACAGTATAAAAATGATAGAGAAAGCAGAAAGATGACCTGGCCTGACGTGGCTAGGAATGCTCTATGGAAGTCTTCTCAGGAACCTCACCCTTGGGTACACTGGTTCAGCCCACTGTTTAACATTACACAATGGCAGCTTTGCTTTTCTGCAGGTTCTATCCTATAGCGTTTACATAGGACACAGTCTCTCTCTTGTTCTCCGCTCTTTGCACAGACTGGTCCAAGTCCAATCTGTCCATACATAAAGTACACTTCTCCTTCAGTCTTTGGGATTTTTCGGGACTTTGACGACAAACTCCATCGGGTCTTTGGCCTTGTTGCTGAAAGCCTTTCTTATGGCGTCAACTGCATGCTGATGTGTGACTCCCTGGAGAGATTCTCCATCAACCGAAACGAGCTCGAATCCAGCCTATAAGCAGACACACAGAAAAAGAGGGAGAAGTAAGTTCTGATTGGTTTTCTACTGCTCTTCTTTTCTTCTATAATGACTCCACGTGAACCTCTGCATATTTCTGGCAGCTCTGAGCCAGTCTCAGAGGCATTAAAGGTGAGCGCCGGATGAATGGCAGGATAGACAGATGCTTCAGGCAGAGACTGCTGTTCACTTCCTTTGTTCTCTTCCTTCAGTACCTGCGAATGAGCTCATCCAACCTGCCTCAGAAGCTGAATGTATGTGTGTAATCCAGAGAGAGCCCTGCCAGAGAATGACATCATCTCCTGTTATATTACTCCAGATGCAAGTGTTCTACCTGAAACAACAGTAACCAACAACAGACGAAACACAGATGTGGTGGGTAACAGCTTGCACTGGGATAGCCATATCAAAACTTGACTGTACTCATCAAACTACTTTTGTGTGGATTTGGACATACTGGATATTTTCTACTACAAGATACAACCATAACCCATTTTTATCTTTTTGACAGAGCTAGACACATTTTCAATTTGAAATCTCCTGGTGCTTAATGGAGTCCATGATGCCATGTATGTTTTGTAGATGGTTATTAAACTCTGAACCGAGTATCAGTAACAAATCAACAACATGTCAATGAAGTAGCAGTAGTGAAGCAATCTGAATACAAGAAAGTAAATATATTTTATAGTTTTACTGTTGATACAATTTTTACATTATGTAGATACAGTATATTGTTGATATGATACATACAGTAAACTTAATACGTTACTTCAGTGGAGCATAGCATTACCACCCCCAAAATTCAAACTTTACCCTTGTCTCAATCTAAAACTTAAGACTAATCCTAAATCTGGCCCTAAACCTAAGCCTAGCCTTAACTCCAACCCAAATCCTAGTCCTTAACCCAAAACCCAATTCTAATCCTGACCAAAAACCCCAACCCAAAACTAAATCTTAATGCTCACCTTGGCCCTACTCTAAATCTATCTTTAACTCTAACCGAAATCCTAATCGTGACCCTCAATCTCATCCTAATCATGACCTTAACCTCAACCCAAAGCCTAATCCTAACCCTTACCTTGGTCCTAATCCTAATCCTAAAAAAAGTTTCACCAAGATTTCTATCCATTCATGTTCTTCTCACTGATACTGATGAATTTATGCAGCTATTCTGTTTCTCTGTGCTTGCCGTGCTGTTCCTGTACATTCAGCAGCTCTATAAATCTGCTCTCTCAGCCTGTCCCCCAGGAACCTGCTGATTTACACCGGCACTGTGAAGACAGGGACCACCCTCAACTCAAGGTCACACACACACACACACACACACACACACACACACACACACACACTTAAACATACACTCATGCACATGGCGAAGGTTCCACTTTGGGACACTTACTTATGTTTCCTGATGGGACAATATTGTACAGTAATTAGCATCTGTGCACAAACACAAACACACCACCAAGAACCCCCAAGCTAAAATCACATCCTCTGCCATCGCCTGCTACCAGGATGCATCTGTGTGGAAAAGTCCCGGCACCCATCCTCGATGATTAGAGGTGTTTTCATAGCTGCGCTTCACTTAGGTAGAACAAAGCTCTATGTCTCCGTAGACCAGACACATTAAAGCTTCAACAAACACCTGCAATTACATGACACTGTAGTATTTCTCCTAAGATATGTACAACAGTTGATGTGGGCTCACATTTCAGTTCCACACTCTCACAACTACATGCATATTAGTTTCATAGTGCCACAAACGCTCTTAATAATTCATGTATTCATATCAATAACTCAGAACAGCTCTAAATCTAATCATGTTGTGTTGATATCCCGAATCAACCAGCATTTTAACTTTCACTTTCGTGTATTACTTTAGCTCTGACACAAATTTCAGCATATTTGGATCCACTTACCTAAAAAGCAGCTCAAATCAAGCACTTAAGAAGACTCAAAACCATTAAACTACACACTGTGTAATCTGCTTTACCCCCCTTACAGCAATTTAAAGAACTACAGATTTGTTTACCCTCCTGGCACTGTATTCGTAGTGCCATTGATAGTAGGCAGCTACAGCAACCCTGCATTTATAGTGTTGTTTTAAATATAAACCTTAAGCTTTGTCCTTATTAACACAGGAAAACTGCCCAACGCTTGTAGATCTGCAATTACCAGAGTCAATCCACTGTATCATATTTGAATTGCAGCAATGGTAGTATCAATAGCAGTTCTGCACAGAAGGTACATTCATGATAGAGTACAGTGTTTCATGTCTTATGTCTTAATCAAGACTTAGCCAGTTAATTACAGTAAATCAGGGGATGGAGAGAGAAGATTGTCCCTTAGGAACACTGAACAGAAGAGCAATGCAGAAAGCTCAGGAAAAGAGGTTATAAACCAGGAAGAGCCTAGATTCCGCTGAGCCTTTCCCAACCTTCTGTGTTCACAGCAGATGCGTTAAAAAGTCCGGGTCTGCAAACCCCAAAGGTGTGGCAGGTCGGTCTGTCATAATTATTACATAATCACCTAATCACACTCATTTAGGATGGTCACATTTAATTAAAACTGCCTGTACTCATTTTCCACAGTTATTCATTTTCTCAATCATATGTCGCAACAAGCAAACTTTTAAACTGGCGAGTAGACACATTATGGGGCTCATGAAAATAAAACAAATTACAAACTTCTTAACTGGTGCTTTAACGTACACAATGCCACAAAGTTGGAAGCATCTGAAATGTTTTTGTGTTCTGCAGCAATAATAGTAGCCTTCAGTGGAACCAAGAGGCCGAGCCCAAACCCTGAAAAACAGTCCCAGACCATCATCCCTTTCCTCTCTGGGTAGGTAGCTAGCGTTCTCCTGGCATCCGCTAAACCAGACCTCCAGACAGTGATTCATCACCCATCACAAACCCATTTTCACTGCTCTACTGACTGGAGCACCGCTCCAGTCAACGGTTGCACTGTGCATAGTGATCTTAGACCTGTTTGCAGCTTTCCTAAAGCTCCTTAAACACAATTCTTGTGCTGATGTTTCTTCCAAATGCAGGTTGGAGCTCTGCAGTGAGTGCTGCAACAGAGGATGAGTGATTTTTGTGTGATACACGCTTCTGCACTCAGCCGCTCTGTGATTTCAGCTGCATGATCTAACTAGTTGCTCAGGCAGCTTTTAACTGAACGCTGGTGGGCATTTCAGAGTAAGACCAGGCAGTTAGGCTGTATTGTATGGTCATTCAAGCTAAATTTTTAAATGTCTGGGAGCCCGTATCACCCAGTGTAGCCAGCATAGGCTGTAATTATTAAGCAGTATTATATGAGACAACGTCTCAGCATTTACCCTTTTCAATTCATACTCAATTCAGCAGGCTAATCTTTTGTGCTCACACTGTCTCAGAAATCAGATTATAGACATCTTTCAAAATCAAAATGTATTTCAATAAATCAAATACTTATTTTTACCTGTAAGGTGAGCTTGGTTCACAATGAGGCTTTGCTATGCTACCACTTCACTGAAGTTTCGAAATGAGATGTGGTAGAAGAAAATCCATTCTGATTTTCTAATGACGATCTCAATATATAAATACAGACTCTATATGGCACAGTAAACTCAAACTGAAATCCACAGAAATACTGAAATGGTCAGTGCAGTGAGGTGAACTGCACCACGTCGCAATGGTCGAACCACTGCTTGTCACTGGCTCTTGTTTAAATGAATAACTTTGGCTGCCTTGATGCTTTTGTCATCACTGGTGTGCACAGTAACACTTTGTGACTGAGCTGTAGTTGCTCTTAGACGCATCCATTTCACAATAATAGCACTTACAGTTGACTAAGGCAGATCTACCAGGGCAGAAATTCCATAAACTGAGTTGTGGTACCATGTTTAAAAGTCACTGAAACGTCAATAAGACCTATTCTACTGCCTGTGTTTGTTTATGGTGTTTGTATGGCTATGTGCTTGGTTTTATATACCTGTTAGCAATGGATGTGGCTCAAAAACCTGAATCCGAATAGTAAGGAAGAATGTCCAATTACTTGTCTTCTTTATTTGTTAGCTACAGTATGTAGCTAAATCTACCTACTTTTAGCATGTATGCTAACATAACAAGTGTTTGTTATTTGCTGATATGTTTTAAGGTTAAAATATCAACACCTGATTCTGTGTAACTAGACATGTATGTGGATGCACACGCAACAGGCTAGTATATCATTTATTTAATCGTGTTAGCTACTAAATAAACATAGCTAGGAAACAAGATGGCTAAACGGCTAATTTGCCCACTTTAAGTTTGTACTCTAATAGTTACATGCAATGAACAAAATAAACAATTAATCGCCACCAAAAGCCTCATG
Source organism: Semaprochilodus insignis (assembly GCA_034552555.1). Taxonomy (NCBI): domain Eukaryota; kingdom Metazoa; phylum Chordata; class Actinopteri; order Characiformes; family Prochilodontidae; genus Semaprochilodus; species Semaprochilodus insignis. Next base: position 9,755,116 of record CM067478.1, read on the forward strand.
ACACTGACAGCTCTAGTGGCAGTAGACCACTCAGCCTGGCCTGCTTTGGCCAAACTGATAACACATTTATCAGCAGGAAGTGTTTTAAGTGCACACTCCAATAACTCACACTTCTACTGCACTCAGACACAGGGACAACTGCAGAGTGAACAACAGATAGCAGCTCTGGAGTGGTCATAACAATCTTTGGCCTGGAGGTGTGAGATGGGTGATGTATCAGTCACTGCTATGTGTCAAATCACACATGGACAGACTTATTTTCATACAGTGTCAGGACATGGGGTCATACGTACATCTGTTAAATATCTATTATATATGCAGTGAGGGTCCAAAAACCTGAGACCACTAGCTTGTGTTTTGCATATGTTTTTAATTTAAAAAAAAAAAATTTGTTCCATTGCAAATTATATTATCAGCTCAATAGTTTGAGTAAATCTCTTTGAAACTTCTTAGGGCCCCTTTTGCTTAAAATGGCAGCACAAACCCAAGCTGAACCCTCTGAGGAGTAAATCAAATCCATCCGAGAGTCTAATCAACTGCATCAATGGAAGGAATAAGACAAAAACTGACTGAAAAAGGTCTTAACATGGTCACCAATTTGCTTATAATTAAAAGTGGTCTAGAAACACTGCAGAATAATAACTTCTGCCTTATTTATTTGTCATAACTTTTCTTTGTTTTTAAATGTTCAGAATTGTTCGTTATTTTGTTCATTTCCAGGATTAAATGAAAAAAGTCTCAGATTTTTACTAGCTGTCTTACAATTTCAGACCGCACTGTACATTACTATGCTATGTCTTAGACAGCCCAGCTGGTTAAAACTATTTTAAATGTAAATGTTAAAAAAAAGTTTTATTTGTCATTTATCTTGGCAATAAGTGTGTCTGACTGTAAGATACCATGTAACATGAGAATAGATGCAGTAGAAGGGAGCAAGATTTTTGTTGCTGTTGTTGTTTTTAAAAAGAACAGAGTTTTGGCTTCTGCACTGCTCTTTGGATTTTGTTCCATTAGCAGCACACCTGATGTAATTGAATATTGGAGGATTGATTAGATAAACTGGGTATTAGATGGCAACTGTAAATATTGAACTTATATACATCACAATGGATTGTTTATTTGTCTTAATTCTAATGTTTTTTTTGGGAACATCTATTAAAGGAATAGTTTTAACATGATTCATTACTTGCCCCAGATGCAGTCAATTAGTCAATTCAAAAAGTTTGATATCAGTTTGATTAGTTTGATAACTAACGTCTGATTTTCAGCTGTATCCATTCAAACTCAAGTCTTGGGACACACCTCTTAATCACTGAATTCAGGTGTTTCATTTAGTCCTATTGGCGCAGGCGTATACAGTACCTAGCCATGCAGTCTGCCTTTACAAATAATCTAAAGCAATCACCGAATTTGAGTGTAGTACTGTAATAGCATGCCATCATTGCAACAAGTCAGTTCATGAACGTTCTTCCCTCTTAGGTATCCCACAATCAACCATGAAGAGTATTGCTGAAAATGAAAACGAAAGTGTTTAGGAACTTGTTCAAAGTGCCAGGTGTTGTCATCTGATGGTGGGAGCTGTTGATGCCAGTGCTCAAACAAGTCAGCATTGCACAAAGCAACGTCTGTCAAGCATGATATCTGTGCATTGCATCACAGTAGCTAAGCGTCCACAAAACGGACAGCTAAACCAAAGAAATAGTTACCAAAGCTTACCTTAAACCCACTTCTCATTCGTAGAAATCTACTTTGTGAGAAAGGATCAGTATATACCCAGAGATTTTGGCAATATTGATGCTGGATTTTTGTCAGCTAAATTTTTCATTCCATGTTAAATGGTGCAGCAGTTACATTCCAGCATCTATACAGGGGCCAGGACGAAACAGCTACATCTTTTAAGGTAGAACGGAAAATCTGAGTAAGATACTAGTGAACAACAGCTAACTTCAGTTTTGTGTAGGGCTGCCCTCTAGAAGTCGATGAGTCGTATCGTCAGTCGGAGACCCTTTAAGTCGACTGAGAACCTTTTTCTTCATGTGACGAGTTTTTTTTTTTTTTCGTAAAACAGACAAAAGCTTACAAAATGCACAAAAACTTTAATAACTTTAAGACATTTTAATAATTATTAAAAGGGGAATAATAAATATATATATTTAAGTTCTAGCTGGGCTATGATGCTTGCTAAAAAAAAAAATCCACGTGACAACGTGTGCTGGCGGTTCACCGTTGAAGGGAGCTAAAGCTGTGAAGCTGAGAAACACAGGTGGAACGATGTCTCAGAAAAAGTCTGGAGGAGCTTTTGAAGAAGAGAATCCGAACAAATCAAAGCTAATTCTGCTCGTCATTTAGTCAGACTTCGAACACTGCTTCAAACCAGTGAGTTGACTTTCGTTTTAGACATAATGGCTGTTTGTGGTGAAGGAAAAACGGGCCGAAGATATTTGTTTTATTATAATTCCATTATTTTATAACCTAAATTACAGATATTTTTATTTATTCGTTTACAGCTAAGATTATTTTTATTTAAAGATAAGTACAGTCACTTATGAAAGACGAAGGGAGAGATGAAAGACGAAGGGTCATCCTACTGAAGAAGCTGTTAAAAGTGAAATTAAAAAGACAGGCTATAAGCACTATATTCTGTAATTAAATCAGGCTCCAGATCGTTCATCATATGCCACATCTCTTTTAGTTCAAAAATATGTTCCTGCTGACTCTCTAAATGAGCAGGACATCAGATTTGAAACGTATGCAAATTGATTTACTGATTACTAGATAATGTATATGGAGAACGAACAGTCGAATCGTTGGCCAGGACGGGCGAATCTGATTCGACTGACACGATTCTGAGTCGGGTACAGCCCTACTTTTGTGATGATACTTTTACTAAATAAGTCACTCTTTTGGTAGTTTGTGGTTTGTTACCAAAAGCTACAGTTTCTGCATGTTTTTGTATCATTAGGGAATCGGTAGTAGACTACACCTAGATTTCTTAGTTCTTTTTACTGTTCATGCAAAACAGAACGCTACACTTCATTTTATAGCTTTCTTGAGATTTCTCGAGATGCAACAAAAGACTAGTTCCAATTTTAATTAATATTTACATAGATTTTCAATAGATTTTTGAAGCAATTATTTATAGATAGATAGATTTTGTCATATATTTAAAGAGATAAGTTAGGTGACAATCCAACACCAGCATCTGTTAGCAGTCTGTAAGCCTGGCATCTCTTGCCATAAACTAGAGAAACAGATGTTGGACATCAATCGTGTTTTGGCTAATTGACTGTAATTGGGGAAAGTGGTACATCATGCTACTTTTGCCAGACTGTTCTTTTAACCAAAAAGAAATATTTCTAGCATAAATGTAAAAAAGAAAATGTTAAAAAAACTATACTACGTCAAGAGCATGTTGTCAGTGCTCACATTATAGCTTACTGTCCGGTCCTACAAAAAAGCTGCATTGACCTTTGCCTTCAGATCTTGACGCACACTGGAGGGCAAGAGGAGTCTGGGGAAAACGAACAACTTGGAGATGGACATTGGATCTCTTGAGTGGGTGTAATGTGAGTCTCTCAGAGCAGAGTAGGGAAATGCCAACAGCTGATAGGCTGCCTTCAAAGCACACACACACATACCTATGTGTTTGGGATTCCGAGGGTTTGACCTAGCTTCCAGGGTCATTGTGCTGCTGCTGCTGGTGTCAGGTACCTTTGCTATCCTCTGGTAATCCCTGCTGACCTTAACCTAGACCCCTACTCTGCTCACAGTGCATGGGGGCTAATAAACTGCTAATATGCTGACAAGCTGCACAGGGACATATTATTTCGAGAGGTCACCACATTCATCAGTGGCTTTATCACATACCACATAGCCACAAAGAACTTGTCTTACACAAGGATGTGTGCAGATGTATGTGAGAGAATGTCAGGCGTTTCATATAAGGTCATTTGCTTGAAAAGAATAAGGCTATTGCTTAGAAGACCTGTCACAAAGCAGGACATTATCTGGCCTGGTCAGGGTAAGCTCATCAATCATGGACAAGCTGTGCCACTTAAGCCCACGAAAAATGCGTCTGTACTCAGCTCACATGTCACTGAGTGGCACTAATAACCACAACAGCCTACATCTCAACAGCAACAGTCAAAAGGCCTTCAACCAGAGGTCATTACTGGACCCATCAACTCACAGCTCAGGTTCTTACTGTCATGTTACAAAGACAATCCATTCAACAAGCAGGGAGTGAAAACCACTAGTGTATGTTTGACAGCAAGCCTGGCAAGCTGTCAGTAACATGGAAACAGCTACTACCATTCAAATTCTTCAAGAGCTTCATGGAACAACAATCATTGTAACTTCCTTATGTGACCCACTAGCGATCTTCCCCCCATCTCATTCTCAAAAGAAGGATAGGATATTCTAACAGTGGTGGCACCATCGCAATCCTTAGGCTACACCAAAGAGAAGCTGGGATGTCAGCTGTTTTGCTAACTACCAATAACTGAATAACATTTTAATATGCATACACACAGAGAGTGAGGAAGACAACAAATAAAAATACATGTATGCATATATGCATGAATAAAGAAAAACAAACACTAGTGAGAAATTTTTTGGGGGGGGGGCAGTTAGATTACCCTAGGTAAGTAGATAAGCAGATAAATTTAATGGAAGACATGTCTTTATTTTATATTATTAATTATTATAATAAATGATCTTTTTTATATTATGAAAGCACTGTTGAAAGATTATATTTCCAAATACTATAATAGTATTTGACACCTACAGATAAGACCTGTGATGAGCTGAATGGTGACCAAAATGTTTTTAGAATTGCTGGAGTCGCCAGTTCCGACCTGAGGCTGACAGGATTTGATGGTCTTAGTGGGATATGGCTGTCTTACATGCTATGAGAATCTGGCCCAGGATTGTAAAGAATTACACTTTGCACTTATACTCATAAACCATTTTATCAGATAAGCTGATAACACTTTACATTAGGTGTTGACTAACTAACTTGAAGTAATGCATTAGCTAACATGAAGTGATACATTAACAATGATTACAATGCTTAACGCCTAATGTTAAATAAACATGTAACAACTACATATTTACATGATAAGTATACATCTAGCAGTTCTTATGTGTTCACTTAACTACTGTTAATTTATTACTTAATGTAAACTAATGTATTACCTCCTGTTAGTTAGTCAACACTTAATGTAAAGTGTAACCAGCTCATCTGATATCAACCCTATCATATACATTAAACCGCTTTATTACTGTAGCGTTCGGGTTTCCCTCAAAGTCGAAAATCTAGTCCTCACCTTTTTATTTAGAACTCAGCACAGCAAACAGAATGCAAGAGAGAAAATGGCACTTCTATGGATAGCTGTCACTGATGCTGTTAGTTCCTAGGCTCCTGGGCTCACACTGAAGCCTGCTGCCATAGACACAGCGTGGGGCAAGGGGCTCTACCTCATGTTGTGTCACCCATTCTCAAGCTCTTCATCAATGGTTAGTTCCTGACCACTGTTAGCAAAGTGCATCTATCTGACAGAGTATCAGAAGCTTAAAAATCACACTTCAATGCCATTAACACTCTGGTGTCACTGCTGCGATGAGAATGGTCTACCAGCTAAATACTATCTGGTCAGTGGTGGTCATGTCATGTTCTCTTTTCTATGAAAGGATGGGGTAGTATGTGGCTAACAAAACGTTTGACATTTTGTTCAGTCTACTACAGTCAAATATAGTAATCCTACAAAGCAGTGGTGCTTCCAGGACTTTAAACATAGAGCGGCCCAAGGGGGCAACAGTTAAGGGGTGGAACTTCCTAATTACGTATAAGACAAAGTTGCATTTACAGAATATATAATTTCTGCCTTTAACCTTCATTTTAAGCTCCTCTCCCTCCACCTCATCCTCCTTTCCACCTACTAGGTCTCTATCCTTTTCTGGCTCAGCCTCCTTTCCTACTTCTTTGCATTTACTCTCTCTCTGAAGAAACCTAAGAATGCCTCCCTTTCTGTTTATATGATCTAGGTCACCCAACTCCATACAGCACAGGACAGAACAACACAAGAAACAAAAAAAGTGCTTATCAAATATCATTTGTAAAACGCTGTGTTAACGATGCAGTTTTAAGCACACAATAAATAAATTAGCTAGCTTTGGCAGGTTAGGAAACTATCTACTACTAACAACTAGTTATAATTTACATTGGCAAAAAACAGAACATAATGTATGTATGACATAATAACGTGTAGCTGTCTAGAATAATGTAGCTTACTCCATTATTATGTTCATATAATATAATATAAATGCTATACTTACTAAGTGACTGCTAGCTAGCTTTTAAACAAATGAAGCATGTTCCTGTAGTTAGATAGCTCTGGTGCAAATTCCATCATTTTTATATTATCAAAATAATACATGTATCAAGATACCCCCTATATCAGAATGCATATATTTAACTCACACCAATGTAAGTGTTTTTGTTATATTGTATGTTTTGAAAGTTATTCTAACTTTGACATAAAATTGCACCCGCAACAAATTCCAATTTGATAAGTGTACCTAAATATAAAATGGCATTTGACTGTAGCTAAGTGTACCTAAAAACTGGCAACTAATTGTATTACACTGTCTTTTGGAAGGGAAAACATGCACTCCAGTTTTTCGCGTGGTTTAGCGAAAGTCATACTAAAGACAGGAAAACTGATATATAACGCCCATATCAGGTTGAAGTTGCTGCGAAGAAGGCGCCATATAGTGTAATGTGATAGTCGTATTAGGGCCTGTGGTTCGTGGTGTACCTGCTGTACACTTTGCATGTAGATGAGAGTGGATAATAAATGAAGTAGGTCCAGTACCTTCAGCACCTCGCTAGTGGATGCAGCTCCTCCAGGAAATATCTTCTCAATCTTCACCACTGGCTGAACCTTGGACTCCATCCCACCTGAAATGCTTATACCTGGCAGTAGCAGTAGAGAAAGAGAGAAACACTATATCGCTAGAACAGAGCCATATATCTCCAAAATGGTAACTTTACAAGAGAAGACAAAAATGCCATTATTTTAGTATTTTTAGACCTGTTGAGTTTATTTAGAAATGTTCAAATTACAAGTTTTGTATGTTCATAAACCAGACTTGTGCCAGCTCATTCCTAAATTATCCTAACCTACAATTAAGTGCCTGTTGCAGCATTATTTAGATGTGTGCAAAAATAGAGGTTTTGAATCCAAGCCATCTGTATTTCGATGCACGTTTGATCCCTTCATTTCCAGGGATTGAGCAAAAACTGGTTTGATTGCATGGCTGAGCTGCTTAGAGTCATTAATACAATACAGTGGGAAAGTAATGACTGCCTGCTTCTGCCACTGTACAACATAGCAGAGTGCTGCTGGGGAGCCAGACAATATTTCCTACTGCAGGAGATTATCTTTCATTGAAGCTTTCTTGTAATGACATCCGTCCATTGGCTGTCTAGAGACACAGTTGACCTCACTATGTTGGCCCATTTCTTTTTCTCTGAGAGACTTCAATGACAGAAAATGTGGATTGATGACAAATATTAGCTTTAATGGTCAAATCAACTCCTGTGAAGCTAAGACCTTAATTTTTAATGCTCATGCACCTCCATTTTAGCAGATTGGTGGTGGAATGAAAGAAGAGTTGACTATGCCATCTTCTTTTTGTGATATTTTGTAGGACACTGATTGCGCTGGGTGACTCACTGACACCTAGTGGTGTAGTGAAATGTTAGGCTTGATCATCACAGATCAGTTGTCTCAGTAAATGCTTTGCATCATGAACCCAGTGGGAATATAAGTGTTGTGACTGTTCAACCACAAGAGTGCTATAATGTGCATTAACACAACCTACAAATGAACTACTTGCCAAAGTCTGACTTGAAGATATTTGATGATGACATGATGATAAAGTTTATGATAAAGTTTAACATGATTTGAGAACGCCTATATAAACTCACCCAGGGACTGCTTGGTCTTGGAGATGGAGACAGTGGTCAGCTCATACTCCTGTGTTGACTGGTTGTCCTGTGTTGACTGACCATTTGCGGATGAGCCATTCACCTGTCCATTCACCTGTTCTCTTCCCACAGAGTCCTGCGTAATGTCTGAGCCAAACACCTGCGTTAGCGGTGTTCTGTTCCGCCTATGTGCACTCATCACTGTGTACTTCACCTCTCTTCCATTCGCAGCTCTGCCGTGGCCGTTCCTGTAAGGCGACCTCCCTCGCTCTGGTGTGGTTTCGCTCCTATAAGAGTCCTCGCCGTAGTGTGCAGTCCGGGGCGAGCCATTGCTCTGTCTTTGCGGGGACCGCCCATGCCTGTCTGTGCTGTGAGATGACTCGCTGAGTAGCCAGTTGGGACGAGCAGGGCTTAAGGAGTGCTGCCGGAGGGAGCCTGAGATGTAGCTGTCCACCGGTACATCCAGAAGAGGAGTGAAGGTCCGGGGTGGAGGCAGCCGGCCAGTGGGGATAGTGTCCATCCTTAACCGTTCCAACTCCTCCACCAATTGCCGATCTCTCTCCAGATCCTGAACAGCCTGCAGATGGAAACCTCCCCTGTAGTCTGAGGCAGGACAGAGTCATTTAGTTGTGCTTCAGTCACTGATATATACATTAATATTTCAACTTACAAATCTAGAATCACTAATCATGTTACCTTTAACTGAAATAGATTTAGTCTACAAAAACAGAAGGACATGCATTTACTGTGGCAAAATCATATACTGCACAATTACTTTCATTTATACTTAGTAAAAAAATCTTATGAACAAAATGCCACCATAGCATGTTCTCTTTTACACCCATTGTCAAAAGATAGCTGCACAAATAGTGGTGGGTGGGTAGGTTTGGCATTGAGAAATGATGAGATGATTCACGTTTTACACTCAGCCACACATGTGACGTAAGAAGGGTTGTACCTAACTGACCCAACAGCCTCGATTGTGGACATTCAGCAAGCAGTGATGCCCTGCATAAGTCATCCTGTTAATGCCAGCACCTTTGGCATAGAACTGCACGACACAGGACTACATGCATGCAGACGGTTATGTCGGTTATGATGACTGCCTATAACACCACGTCAACGCCGCCAAAGACGGCAATGGTGTCGTGCCAGACTATCATGGAGTGACTCAGAATAGCAGCGGATCATCTTCAGTGGATCATCTTGAGTTCCACTTTTGTCTTGGTGTTCCACAAATTTGTGTGAGGAGGCACATGGATCAGTGCCAAGATGACTGGTTTGTGGTCACACGTCACATCCAGAAGGCCTGGAATATTCAAGCTGCATAGGATGGATTAACGCAGGACACCAACAAGGTATAACGTACCCATATGCACAGTGAGGTGGTTGGTAAGAAAGGCAAAATTTCCCCAAGAATCAAGGATGCAGATTTGCTTCAATCAAAACACAAACTAATATTTTTCTGAGCTGAACCAGAAGTACATTTCATTAGCTTTTTTACCCATCTCTACCAAGGGTGTACCAAAGAGTATCATTAGAAGACTTCACCACATGATGTAATTGATATCCACTTGTATGCAAACGTTTGGGTGGGAGACATTTTATTTATTAGTGAGACATAAAATAAGTATACATTATCTACAGAGAACATACTTCTACACATTTTAATGTACAGTTACTGTTTATTTGCTGCATATAACATATGATGAAAAATAAATATGTGGTGTGTGCAAAAGTCATGGCAAACTGTATACTGTATGCTTTCTTCTTTCCGTATGTGAAAATTCATAAATAAATAGAAATTGTGCAATAAAATATACACAAATTCCATATTTCATGCCATATTTCTGCAAGTTTGTTCCCTGTAGAGGAAAAGGCTGTTTAAACTTTTGCATATGACTGTAATGACGTAATTGATCATGCAGATGCTCTTTCGTCTATATAGAGCGAAACAGGATTCAAGACATTCGTATACAGACAGTAAGCTGTGATGCTGGGGCTCACAAAAACACACACACACACACAAACACACACACACATAACACATACTCAGATTTCAATTGCCTCTGCCACAGAGGGGGTTGAATTACTCTTCTGTGTCCAGTACAATGGACAATAAGGGCTAGCAAAAAGCTCCAGACCTGCGTGGGCAGTCTTCGAAGATTAAGCTATGCAGGTCCATTCTTGTATTTCAGAAGTGATTCCTGTTCAAGACTCAGAGGCCCAGAGTGAAGGCGCTGGTTCACCACTGCCAAGCACAGCATCATCGGCTGCCGACTTAATATAGGTCATCGGCCCAGGGGTCACTCCAGGGGTCAACCACGGAAGAAAACTGACGTGACAGGGAACAGCTGTCTGTTTCCACAGACATGGATGTGTGACCCTGGTCAAGCTGTGATGGGGTTTGGCATCTTATGAATGACTTTCTTTTCTGTACAACAAACCCATTTCCACAAACTTATTAGAGAGGGAGGGGCACATTATGACAGCCAGGGCTTAAAGAGGGTTTAGAGAGTGTGGGATTGTGTGTGTATATGTGCATGTGTGTGTGTGTGTGTGTGTGTGTGTGTGTGTGTGTGTGTGTGTGGACGGAAAGGATTAAATGTCAGCAACGAGATATCTGCAGTGTAAGTATGTGGCTTTTATGGTCAGACATTCATTTCAGGCTAAGAAATGACTGGAGCAGGGAGGAGGAGGAGGGTGAGGCTGGTGGTTATATAATTCCTCATTGGGATCAGAACGAGCACACTACCCAGTGGGGAAGATGAGAAAGGATCACAGAGGAAGGGATGGTGCACTGAATGAGTTACCTGGAATGGGTGTTATGAGATGGCGCCGTGGGGTTCCACCATGACGAGGGGAGCGCAGGGCTGGGGAGCGCACTGAGGACACACACACAAACACACATTTAGAAAACAATGTACATACACTGCTCACAAATCAGACAGCATCTGATCCTAATTACCAGTCCACATTACCATTCAGTAGAATACCGCATGCATTTCTGCTGGACTGCTTTGCTAATTAACCTACGATGGTCACTGACTAATTTGTCCCTGATCATACTCATTGTTGAAACACACTATACGCTTTACTGCAGGGTATAGTATTCCTAAATCTACATGACCCCTACATAAGCCTTTTAGCCCTTCAGTTTGTAGTGCTGCTTTAAAGTTTGTGAACCTTCATCATTTTATACCTACATAAAAGTAACCTAATGTAGTAAAATAGTGTAATATTCCGGGAGATCACAAAGAACCCCAAGGTAACATCTTAGGATCTGCAGAACATTTCTGACTGTTTTAAGTTTTCTAAAGATCACCTGGATGAGCCAGAAACTACTGAAATAATGTTGTGCGAACACTGTGAATGTTATTTTAACACATGTTATGTAAGGTAAAAAAAATGGCTTGAATGAGAGAGGTTACGTTTAGATTCCAGCATAAGAACATCTTCCCAACTTTGAAACATGGTGGTGGCAGTATGGTAGGGTTTGTTTTGCTGCCTTTGGACCAGGACAGTATTTTTTTTGGCACTTAGGTAAAGTGACTTTCATTCTACCATTTATGAGATTTGAGCTGTCACATTATAAGTATTACGTTACTGTGACATACACAACATTCTCAGTTGTCAATTTGTCCTTTCACTCAAAAAACGACTTGACTCAACATGAGGGAAAAAAAACGATGCCATCTGACATGGGTATTATGTAGGGCTGTACCAGACTCAGAATTTTGTCAGTCGAATCGGATTCGCCTGTCCAGGCCGACGATTCGACTATACATGTTTTTTTTCCATATACATTATCTAGTAATCAGTAAATCAATTTGCATACGTTTCAGATCTGATGTCCTCCTCATTTAGAAAGTCAGCAGAGTCACAGGAACATATTTTTGAACTAAAAGAGACGTGGCATATGATGAACGATCTGAACTGGAGCCTGATTTAATTACAGAATATAGCGTC
>CM067478.1:9767476-10011231 GCA_034552555.1 Semaprochilodus insignis
ATTATATCACCTGCACTGAAATAATTATTTCTCGTTTATCGGCAGGCATATTAAGTGACTGCACTTATCTTTAAATAAAATTAATCTTAGCTGTAAACGAAGAAATGAAAATATCTGTAATTTAGGTTCTAAAATAATGGAATTATAATAAAACAAACATCTTTGGCCTGTTTTTCCTTCACCGCAAACAGCCATTATGTCTAAAACGAAAGTCAACTCACTGGTTTGAAGCAGTGTTCGATGTCTGACTAAATGACGAGCAGAATTAGCTTTGATTTGTTCGGATTCTCTTCTTCAAAAGCTCCTCCAGACTTCACAGCTTTAGCTCCCTTCAATGGTGAACCGCCAGCGCATGTTGTCACGTGGATTTAATTTTTTTGCAAGCATGCGTCATAGCCCAGTTAGAACTTAAATAAATATTTATTATTCCCCTTTTAATAATTATTCAAATGTCTTTTTAAATTCTTGAAGTTCTTGTGCATTTTGTAAGCTTTTGTCTGTTTTACGACAGGAAAAAAAACTTGTCACTGTTGTCAGTCGACTTGAAGGTTCTCAGTCAACTTAAAGGGTCTCTGACTGATGATTCGACTCGTCAACTTCTAGAGGACAGCCCTAGTATTATGTGAACTTGACAATCAATTTGACAAAAGCAATCTTTACAACAAATGACACCTGTTGTAATAATCCTTTATAAATGTTTAAGCAGGTTGACAGGTTTATGGTGTCATGTAACCTCATAAAAACTGACCTACAATAAAGTGCTCCTCAGTAAACAGTCAGTGGAGGTATTTAAGCTTGCACTTGTGGGTGGTTTATTGGTCTGTGCTTCCATAGCTAGACAAAACTCTATCAGTCTTCATGGATTTATTTGTGACATTCCTGAAATAATGAATCACATCATACCATTTAAAATACAAAATGCTTGTTTTTTCCCATAATCATGTGCCAAACTGTAATGTCTTAGACATTTTTGTATCTAAAGCGTTAAGTGTCCTTGAGTGTCATAAAAGGCGCTTAGAAATTAAACTATTATTATTATTATTATTATTATTATTATTATTAATAATAATAATAATAATAATAATAATAATAACATTGTTATTGAAGATAATGCTCTTACCAGATCGACTCTTTAAAATGTCATAGGCCTCCAGTTCAAAAGGCATAACCATGCTGTCAAACCGGCCCAAGTCTGTGGGAGGGATGATCATTCTAGACACAGGAAAGTTTTAAAGAGGGATAAGCCCACTGTGCATATGAAAAGCTATGTCAACCTGATGTAAACAGTAATGTAACAGAAGTAACAAAAGTAATTTGCCATGTCTCTAAAAGAATGGTCAGTAGCCTAAAGTCAGCAAGCATAACCCGACCTTCCCCCCCTTTCCTAACCTGATCTCTCGTAGCAGCAGCAGCTTTTCAGGCCTGTCAAGGATGGCCAGCAGAGGGCGTACCAGGTCCTCAACCACTCGCTCTGCCAAAAACTGCAGGATACAGGGGGAAATACACAGGATTTTAATTGCATTACTCTGGGCTGAACCCAAACTGTCCACAAACAACAGGAGACATCACACAGATAAGTTAACAACTACTATAGAATAATAGCTGTTTTAAGAGATCATTAGATACCAGTAAACAGAAGGACATATATGTCTTTTATGAGAGCAGCCAACCAACACACCGATCCCTTATAAAACCTCAGCAGGATAAAAGAACTTTACCTCCCCTGACAGACTGCTATGTCTACAACCATGTTAGGGTTTGGCGAGATGTTTGAGGTCTAGAATTATATTAAAAATACTCTAGACTTAAGGATTAAAAATCATTTTTAAAGCACCACTACCCTATATTAGGGACCTATAAGTTTGTGTGAAGAGGGACATTTCATGTGTTCCACACACAGTCAGCGCATACTCACCCTGTTACAATGTCTTATGACTGCAGTCACTTCATCTTCACTCAGCAGTTTGCGAGCCATGTCCTCCACCATGGCCATGGTCTCAGGACTGGGCATGGGCGCAGGCTCCCACATCCCAGCACGTGTCTCCCGAGGAGAGCTCAGGAGGCTAATGATGGGCCGACTACGCTCCTTACCTAAGCACATGGCAGCAGGAATTAATTACAGTGCTGGGAAATACCTTGAGGACTCCCTGTCTTTGATAGCACTGATGAGAACTATTTGAAAGGGTATGAATGCTCAACACATCTTAGTTACATCCAGTAATCTGATTGAGCTAAGGATTACACATGAAATATGTAGAGGCGTTACAGAGAGTTTACACAATGTTTGATGTAACGTCGATACTTTCAAACTTCATATTCTATCCGCTATATTCAGACAACAGTGACTAGAAATGTAAGGAATTTTCGTCACAAAATAATCACAGTCATGAAGGACGTCTGAAACCATAACTACAGTACACACCTACACTAAACATACACATTTACCCCATCTTCTGCTTTTAGATCCAAATGTGCACTCTGAAATTGCAAGGACAAAACTGAAAGAAATCTGAGATTAGCAGAGGTTTATTGATTGACATCTGAAACCCTGAAGAACCCCAGCCAAGGTAGATTCTAATTTTGTTGCATTATGGCTTTATCACATTAAAGATTGTGAATATGTAACTCATCATTAGCTAAGCAGAACTACTGGGGCTGACTCAAGGCCACTCCACAGGAATTACTGCATAATTAACAGCAAAGCAGCTCTCTCTGAGCCAGACTCTGTAAGCCCTCGTTATGCTGCCAGCTTTCAAGTGCAAATGCGCCGCCTCTGCTGGAATCGGCGTCTCCAGCAGCCGCGCAGTCGCTCCTTACAACAAGCCTGGGGTTTTAACAAAGGACGAATGAGTTGATACAAAAGAAAGAAAGAAATAAAGAAAGAATGTGTACACACATCTGAGAGTGTCTGAATATGTTTGATGTATTAAATGTGTGTATGCCATATTTCCTTATGTACATGTATGCATAGGATTAAGTGTAATGTAAACCTGGTAGAAATACCAAGAAAATTTCCTTATACAAGTTAATGACGTAAAAAAGATTCAGATTTTTTCTGTATGGAAGGAATGTACACAGACAAAAGGTTTTCGTACAATGCCTATTAAATGAAAGAATGAATGGTAGAACTATGTGACTAAAAGTTTGTGCAATCTCTTATTTCACCACGACATCAGTACACTCGTAATCCTAGCAGCCATATGGGATAGCAACCACCAAGTAACATCTTAGCAACCACCTGGAATGTTAGAGCACTAGTTATCAATAACCATGCAACCACATTCACACTTTTATTGTTAACTTTAGTATTATTACAAGTTCATTTCTATTATCATTAGTAATAATACATGTATAATAGTAGTAGAATAAATAGTAGTAGTAGTAGTAGTACAGTACTAGCATTACCACTAGTAGTAATAGTAGTAGCAGTAGTAGTAGTAGTAGTAGTAGCAGTATTAGTAGGAGTAATATTATTAGTAATATTAGCAGTACTACCTGTAACAATAATATTAGCAGTATTAGTAATAGTATTAGCAATGCTAGCAATATTAGTATACTGAAGTAGTAGCAGTAGAAAAAGTAATATTAGTAGTAGTACCAATAGTATTAGCAGTAGAAGTGATAGTATAAACAGTAGTAGTGATAATAGAAGTACCAATAGAAGTTAGCAGTAGTAATTATAGTAGTAATATTGGTAGTAGAAGAAGTAGTAGGAGTAATATTAGTAGTAATGTTAGCAGTAGGAGTAATAATAGTATTAGCAGTAATAGTAATATTAGTAGTGGCAGTAATAGTAGTAGTAGTAATATTAGAAGTAGTGTTAGCAGTAAAAGTAATATTAGTAGTAGTAGTAATACTAAAAGTAGTAATATTAGAAGTAGTATTAGCAGTAATAGTAATATTAGTAGTGGTAGTTATAGTAGTAGTAGTAGTAGTAGTAGTAGTAGAAGTAGTACTAGCAGTAATAGTAATATTAGTAGTGGTAGTATTAGAAGTAGTATTAGCAGTAATAGTAATATTAGTAGTGGTAGTTATAGTAGTAGTAGTAGTAGTAGAAGTAGTACTAGCAGTAATAGTAATATTAGTAGTGGTAGTTATAGTAGTAGTAGTAGTAGCAGAAGTAGTACTAGCAGTAATAGTAATATTAGTAGTGGTAGTAATAGTAGTAGTGGTAATATTACAAGTAGTATTAGCAGTAATAGCAATATTAGTCGTAGTAAACATGTGAATCAAGTCAGTTTAATACATCACTTTTTTAACAGTGTAGACACTTACCCCGCTCACTGTGTGTGGGTGATTTGGAGCGTCCTCTGCGTTTGTCCCCTGTACCTGTATCTTTCCTGTCTCTAGAGGCAGACCTGTCCCTCTTCCGACCACTTTTAAACAACAGACTAACAAAGGTCTTGGAGCGCTGTAGCGTACTGCCTGCGGCTTCAGCTTTCTCTGCCTGTTGCTGTTTCTTCTTCTTCTGCTTGTCCTCTGCTCATTACAGAACAACACAACACACATAAAAGCCAGTCTAGACACGGTCTGAGGAGAAGGCTTATGTATAAATGCCATCATTATTGGAAAAGTTGCAAAAGAGCTAATATGGAATAGATTTCACAGAGGCTGAATAGCAGCAATAAATATGGTCTATTGTGAGAAGAGTAATAAAGCTGCAGTGGAGTGAAGGCATTGGCTAAAACTGCAGTCATTCATCCTAGGTGCACCAGGTGCCGAGGCTGGAAGACAGAATTGGATGACATATACATCATTCAGTTAATACTGAACATTCATTTTTCATAGTGTCACATTCTCTCCTCTCAATGTTTATCTCCCACAGGGAGACCCCACCAAGTAATTTTGATGTATTATGCATAGCACAAAGCAAATTTGCATACTGTCATTATTGGAACAAAACCTTGAAAAAAGTAACGTAACAGGAGAAGGAATAATATTCTTTCATCTTTGTGCAGGTTAATGTAAAAATATTTATTAAGTAAATTTTGGACCATTTCTATTACACAATGTTTATAAAATTTGAATTTTTTTCCAATAGTGATATACAGAAGCCATAGTAGAATTTAAAGTGCTTAAGAAAGAACGTGCTTTTTTTGCTTAATTGTTCTAGAAAACATAGCAATAACCAAAATAATATTCAAGGTATTTGCAGAGCAGTGTGAAATAAAAGCATTTCCATCAATTCATAAATTCAAATTCCATAATTATCATCATATATTACATCAGTATTAAATGACCTCTCTGTACATTCAATTTTGTGCTCCCACTTTTGTCTTAGGGTCCAGTGCCAAGTAGAGCCATCGCTATGAAAGAGGCCTAATAGGACAAGGACTCATAACCTGATCTGTAGGTCATGACATTGACAGTGCTGATAGTCAAAGTATAAATCTGCCATCAGTTAAACAAGCAGAGAATGACCTTGTGAGTGTTATACTGCCACAGAAAGGCAAAATGCACTAACTGTAGTTTTGGTCAAACTCTATTTTCTGTTGTGAAAAAAGATATGCATGTAACATACATGTACCTTTCAATTAGCATATTTTGAAAGCAAAAAAGTAGAAAAATAAAAGATGTCTACAGTCAATACAACTTATTGAATTTCAATGGAATTTGGTACAACTATGCTCCCCAGGGGTACTGAGATGTACCCCTGGCCACCCCATTGACAAGAGGAGTACCACCCCAGTGACAGGTTTTTACCTTTTTTCTGGGGGTCGGTTCTTAGGTCAATAATGCTCCGTTTTAAAGTAAACATAAAGACAGTATGACGCTTTCTAGACATTTATCTGAAATTAAATGAAATTAAATTAAAGGCTGGTCTTTGCCTTTTTTGTGGTACTGTCATTACCGCTCTTTGTTGGAGGGTGCTCAGTAAGAGCTGATCTTCATCAGACTTCATACAGTGAAGTAAATAACAAAGTACGGGCTATTTTATATTCCCACACACCCCTCTTCTTTGCATTATTTACTTGTGAGATACCTTTTTCTTTTGAAACAAAACCCAAATGCTGTACCTGAGACCGTGATGTGACTCTGTGAACGGCGGATGGGTTTGCGGGGCTTGCTGAGAGCCATCAGCACTGCAGTTTTCGGAGAGTCTAGAACCTCCTTGTCCCCTGCAGAAAACGTCCTTGTCCGAGCCCGGCCGCTCTTATCAAAGCTCCCGGTCCGGATCACTGTGTCCTTCAGCAGAACCGTCTGACCCACCGTCCGACTGGTGTCCATTGAGATGACCCTGCCAGGTCGTGGTGAGGCATCAGGCTCCAGAGGGTCAGTCTGGATGGCGGTCTCAGTCCGATCAGAGCTGGGCCTGCGTGACCGATCCTCAGTGGAGATGCAGACGTCCACCATCTCTGAGTTGAATGCTGGTGGGAACATGACCTGAGACAGGCCACTCAGCGAGCTGACTGGTGTACCAGAGGAGAGCGAGGAGGCGGAAGAGTAGGAGTCTGAACCCAGGGAGGAGGATGGCTGGCCTCCATTACCCACTAAAAAACACACAGGGGGAGAAAAAAGATAGGAGGATTAAATTTTTTGGAATTGTTTTACCATACTTTATATGTATTAGGTTTATTGTGTTGGGAAACAAAATGCCAAACCTAGGACTAAACCTAGGACCTAAAAAGACCATTTAAAGACCATTTTCCTTTTTAAGGAGTATTTAAAATGTGGCTGGGTGTTTCAGATGGTAATCATTAGAGTGTTCTATTTACATCCAAAATTGCTTTGTACACTTTAGAGTTCATTTACTCATTAATGAACACAAGCTCACTACAAGCACTGTAAGACAAACAACCCCATACTTTGATGTTTCCACCTGTGATTCACAGTATCCTTAGTGCAGTGTGCCTAGAATTCTTCTCCAGGCTTTCTCCATGCAACGTTCTACATATTATATTCCTTAAATGCTGAAAAGGCCTTTAACTGCATTGAGTGGCCTTAATAATTTTATTGTTTGCAGAAATTTGGTTTTGGCAAAAAATGTTTATGGCTGAGACTACTCTATTGCTACCCAGTAGCTTCAGTGAGGACTAACAATAAATATTACTCATTCTTTGCTTTTCACTTCAGGGCTCTCCCTTAAGCCCTCTACTATGTGCTAAAATCCTGTGCTAAAATAATTTTGTTAAATTGTTTATGAAGCCATATTTTTAGTACTGCATCTCAGTTGAGTAAACAATACAGCCATAGCTGTGGCACTGCTGGAGTTTGAACTGGGGTGAATGCTTGGTCAATTGCACCTTGTGGGATCCCCTCCTGAGTACCATAACTGACTAAGCGTTCATCTCAACATCAGGAGATCGTGAGCTCAAACCCCAGCAATGCCTCAGCCATCCATAACTGGGAAGCCAAGAGGAAAAGCCTGATGGCCATGTGTGCTGTAAAGAGGTCCAGCTAGTGTAAAAATGTAGTTACAATTGAAAAAACCTGTATAGGCCTTCACTCTGTATTGTTAACTGAATGGAGATACCGCACTAAAACGTTTTTACCCTGTGGCTGAAGTTTCCAAATACTTTCCAGGCCACTGTATGTCTTATTAAAAAATGACACTTATGGGTCGAGTGAGCCATAATCATAAATGCAAAGCAGTGGCATTAGAGCCATACTTTCAATATAGATCCATGTGTTCAAATCTTGCTGTGGTACAAACACATTCTAGTTAATCTCAACAGTCTTTAGCACAGAACAGAATTAGACAGTCCCAAAAATACAAGAAGCACAAAACGTCATGTAACCTAAATACCCCAACAAGCCTGATGTCAGAAACACATTGCTCACTGAATCTGGACCTAACACTCTAATCCGAGGCTATTTTCAGACTCACACACATTAAATGGAAAGTAGGGACTTTGAAAAACTGAACCTTGACATGAGGTCAGTAGCCTCCCTTTAATCTCTCTGGACCTACTGCCAGTATGCACTCATGCAACCATCCACCCTAAGGTGCAATTCTAACCATTTGTTTAATATCCTGCTCCAATGAAATGCACAGAAAGCTCATTGCCAGAAATGAGCGCCAGCGGCACACGAGTTTTGTGTAACAAATGAATGAATTAACAAATTAATGGTGTCTGTAGGGATGTTTACATACGTTTATTGAGCCAGCTGTACTCGGCTACCATCTCCTTATATGCAGGATACCTCCCAGCCTCCTGTTGTAATAGAACAAAGACAGTAAAAACAAGAAAACAATATCTATATTTGTGTGTAATACTAATCAATATAGAAAAGCAAGCATAAAATGGCTGAACAAGCCTAAAAACTGTTAAACTGTTGAGACATTTTGGCCTGATCTCTCAGGACATTTCACTTGCTCCAAGGGCATGCTCTATTGTTGTCCTAGATAACAGCCGTGCCCGCCTGAGGAAAAGTGACATGGATGAGCCATCACAGAAGGTGCTATGGAATTTTCCGTGGGCTGCATATGGACATCAACTAAAGATTTAAGAAGCACCTTAAACATCTAAAATCATTGGATGATCTCACAATCATTTAGCTCCTAACTTAGATCTCGTTGTGCTGGGCTGTGTGCTCTCTCTCTCCAATAATTGTACTCTTCGGCCGTGCTCTTCTCAAGAAAGCCATCTGAAGGGGGGCGGGCGGAACCAGGAAAGGGTCACCAGAAGAATGCCTCCACCATCAACAGAGAGAACAGCCAGCATTTGGCAAGCATAACCTGGTTACAGCACCACTGGGGGCTTGATTCTTTACCGTGCCACAGAGGTGAGCCAGGCCAAGGAAAGGCCATAAAAAAGACGCTTTCTGCTGATTATAACCTGATCCCTGTGGCCTGGTGAATAATGCACATCCCCTGGCTGTTTTTCACAGGCGGAACCCGAGCCCCCCCTGAGTAAAGTGAGCAAGCAGGAATGTGACGACTAAATGCCAGCTGTCTGCTTTACTATTCTGTCTCATTGCCGTGCTCAATAAGGAGCTGTGTTGTTTAACACACGTAACAATAGTTAATGTGCCTCAGCACTAAGATAAATCATCCACTGTGTACTTGCATTATTTGGAGTAAGAAACAGATAAACACGCACTGTTTGTAAAAAAAGTGTTCAAAATATAGCTTATCAAAATTGGTGATGAAATACATCCAATTATGTTGCTCTGAAACAGACAGATCTAAACATTTCAGGAAAGCATGTTTCCATATTTAACATTATATATGAGAAATCAATTTTCCCAGACTTTCCTATTTTCTATAGTATTTTAATAGTAAATCAGACATGCATAATTAAAATACATAGTGCCCGTGGGGGCTTTTTGATCCAGTCCTCAGTTTGGTGGTGTATTAATCCAGACTCCCAGCAACAGAGCATATTTTATTTATTGGTTTGCAATAATTTGACTTATGAAGGACTACTCTCATGTATTTTGAGAAAACAAGTGTAAATATTTGTGACAGTACCATTTTGGGAATAATGCAAACCCCTACACATTTTATTCCTCTGTAATGTTAGCACTTACCTTCAGCAAAGTCACTGGAGTGCTTAAACTACTTGTGCGCCAAAAGATTTTCAATAATTTTTTTGGAAATATTTCTAAGGTGTTTTTATAGGAGGAAAGATTCTTTTTAAAACTCCAGTTGTTCCATTTGGAAACTCCATTTGGAAAATAAATCTATTTTTCTACATTTATAATTAGTATAAGTACTACTCTTCATTTCAAAGAAGTCACTTTCATCAAAGTACAAGTGAAACACGTAGGGTGTCACAAAATATGACCTAATTAATAAATAGCTGTTTAAGAACCCTTTGCATGTACCTGTTTCTTACTTAATTAAAAAGTAACTATAAATAAACTAATAGGTTTATTTTAAGTCTATTTTAAAAGAAGTCACGCCATCCTCAATATTTTGACAGGTATGTGTACACAATGGAAAGGGTTTACACTGACATTTAGCTATATAGGCACTTAGACATGTGACTTCTAATCATGCAGCCTCTTGATTGTTTGTAATCTGTCTCTGTCATCCATCACAATGCAAGACTGTGTTTCCAACAGTGAAGTGATCTCACGAACAACAGTCTCAGACGCAAGCCCTTAATAATGTCAAGGGCCTGGAAGGTGTTCATTTCATATAAGCTGTGTCTGGAAGGTGTTCTTAACATATACTTCTATATTTGTCCTAAATTACATTAAATCCAGTGAAGGAAAGTCATTTTTTATCAATTCTCTTATGATTCGGCCATGCTTTACATTTGATCCCAAAAAGAAAAGCTCTTACCTTAATAGTGAGCATGACATGCGTGTGACTTTTCAGAACCTCCACAGCACTGCTGTGTGTAATGTCCTCAAAGCTCACTCCGTTGGCCGCCAGAATCTGGTCTCCCATTTTAATACCATTTTGTTCTGCCAAGCCACCAGGGTCCAACCTCATTAATGAAACAAACACAACAAGGTTTTCACTTTAGACAGATTGTACCAAGCAGGAAAGTCATTTAATCAGATTAAGCCATAGCCGTTTCCTGTGATCTGTACTTTGAGACGTAGATGCCCAGACCAAACTCCTTGCCCCCACGGATGTTGAAACCCAGGCAATAATCATCTGAGGTGGTGTAGAGGTGCACTATCCTTCGCAATGCACCGTCTGAGCTGGCCTCCGAGGGTGTACGACCACTCTCCTCCACCACCATCCTCCGGTGGATCAGATCCACCCTACATACAATTACACAATTACTAATCAAGCAGCTACAACTTCATTAAAACCCATTAAAACCAATCTCATTGCTAATACAGCATGCATACAGACACCAGAGCTTACACTCATAGAGACCTATAAAGTAATGTACATGGGCAGTGCACACGCACATGTTCCAACATGATCATGGACACGCTCTAATACATCTGCCCACTGTATTATCAATTAATGAAATGGCTGTAAAGACCACTGGGGTAACTCTACCACCACTGCACAGTGAAAGAGTAGCTGGAAGGAAAGATAACAAGGAAAGGCCAAGAGTCAGTGGGTTTCCACCCTGCTGGGCATGAAAGAGAAAGGACGGTGACAGACTCAGAGCAGCAGCCCGTCACTGTCTTCGGCTTATCTGTTTAATTTAGTGACCTTAATTAAAAATGTGTGTTCAGTATCAACTCTGCCTACAAACAGAATTAAAATAATTATTTTGGATATTATTTTGTGTCCTACAGTCATAAGCAAACGTTGATATTCTAAGTGATAATAAGTACACATTGTTTACAGAGGACATACTTCTGCACGTCAATGCACAAAAAATTAAACATCTTATATTTTATCTTTTTCTTTCTCTTTCTCTTTCTCTCTCTCTCTCTCTCTCTCTCTCTAATATATATATTACCATGTGGTCTTCTCTTTAGAGTAGCGGATGCCAGGAACTTTCCCCACACGTCTGACGACCATGCGCAGGCGGTTGTTCCCCGTGAGGACCTTTACAGCACTGCTCATCGTAATGCTCTCCAAACTGATCCCATTCACCTCCACCAGCTTATCCCCAACACACAACCCTGCAAACTCTGTAGCGGACATACAGAGCGTTACAGAACCACTCAACATTCAGAGGAGCATAACAACTTCAACCGAAATTACACTGCACACTATAATCATAGAATAAATTCATGTGTACAACACAAAGTTTAACACAAAAAAGTAAGAGACAGGACCACTGAAGTTTAGAATCACTTGTTATATTTATAATATTTGCTATTTTATTTAATAATAACTTCAAAGTTTACTCACCACAATTCAAATATAAGGCATTCTGTATGTTCATTTTATTTTAGCTTCATTATAAATTTGGAATCAAAGCTCTGGACACATCTTAAACTTCTTAACTAGTTGTTATTCATGTAAATAGACCATGAAAATAACAGCAACATTTGCCTCTGTCTGGTATGGGGTCACTGAATTAGCTTTTTAACACAATGTAGTTGCGTATACCTGCAGAGCTGTTATCCTCCACCTTGCTGACAAAGATGCCGAGGCCATGCTCAGAACCTCCACGGACACTGAAGCCCAGCCTGCCATCCTCACTCTTGTCCACAGTGATTGTGTGAATGTCTTCACTGTCATCTCCACCTGCAGCCCAACAACACAAAACACAAACACAGCTCACTTTTAAAACCCATCATACTTTATATTACACCTTTACATTGATTATTATTATATTCAGGAAATGAACATTCACCCCAAATACAAGTCTGTACAAACAGCAACCTCAAATCTACATTCCAAGCATCTAGTGGCAATGACAGGCCCAGTAGGTCTAAACCCTTTTATCACTTTTTGTGCAATTTCACACCCATGACTCATGGGCAGCTACGACAACTTAATAACAGACCAGTCTGATACACTGGATCAGTTTCAGCATGATACTAACCCTAAAACAGATTAAATGGATTGGATATCGGTCAGATGTGACTAATCCGCATGTGATCCTGTGTCTTAGTCATGGTTACTGACAAATTTTAGAACAATCTTAAAAATGTGCACAATCCTAAAAAAAGAGTTGCCATATGACCATCTCTAGTTTTGCCTCTGCTGTTTCTGCTGTATATTTATGTTTCTGTACTTTTCTACTAAGAAAAATGAGTGCCCTAACAGAGTACTGGTCCTAAATCAGCACTCTTCATCATCTGATACTACCAGGATCAGTATCAATAAAATTTAGATCAGTGCATCACTACAGAAAAAACATACAATATCAGGTAAACAATTCATTTTTTTCATATAATTGATTGGACATTTTCATTTGTGAGGGCCTATTATTATTAGTAGTAGTTTTTTTTTTGTTTGTTTGTTTGTTTTTTTGCACTGGGGCCCAAAAGATCCCCACTGATCAGATACACCTATGATCAAATCACTAAAGACCAAACTCAGAACTCACCATCTACAGGTGCATTGATGAGGATGACTCTTCCCATGGGGGAGGAAGATCTCACTCCTTTCTGCCGCTTCTTATGCAGGTATCGCGGCAAAGTGGATGTTCCAGAGCCGCCTGGTTGGGTGCTGGGATGGGCCCCGTTTGTCATCTCTCTGCGAGCCTCATCGGATGAATGAGCCATGGCAAGATGGGGTACCCCCTCTGAACCCTCATTCAGGGTTGGGAGTTCAATAAGGAAAGAGAACAGCTGAACTGGGGTACCGCAGGTCAGCAGCAGTCACAGGATGAAGACTCCACAGGATGGATAGAGCTAAAATAAAATAATTCTTCCAATGGCACAGGAGAATGAGACTGTAATGGGTCCAGCATTGCTTGCTTTAGGGTTGTGGCATCTCCTCACATCTCCTCAAGCATGTTATCCAATAATTTCAGCATACACAATAATACAATAGAAGACATCTGTTCCAAGAGACCTTTTTGGAAGACGTGTGGGTAGCAAAGTTAGGATGGTCTCTTCTCGTGCTGCTCCTGGCTTCCCTGTCCAGAAGAAGCACTCTCACTGGCAAGGTATGGGCCTGGTGCCGTAGCACCCCTTTTCTGTTCACAAACGTTGCTGTTAACTTGACTAAAGCTATCACTTATCCACCTCTTCCAAGCCATGGTGTGATACTTTCACCCACTGATAAACAAAGACAACGGAGGGAGGTCGAGCTGAGAGGAACAGGGTCGTGCATGCAATGACTATGATTTCCCAAGGGAGGTAAAGTGATATGAGAGATCAGTACATTCAGGAATGAGAACCATCCATGGTGCAGAATTCAGCAGGAATCATGGCATAACTGCTCTGTATCAAAGACAAGGCATTTCAATTCTCCACTGACATTAACCCATAAAGATCTATAACGTTGCCATCAGCACCATGGACAGCGCACAACTCCCAGGCTCTCAGGGAGCCAAAAACTCGTGACCATGTTTGGAAATAAATTCCTTCTGGAGTCTTCCAGTGAATAATCAAGACGCTCTCCAGATCAAACACAACAAACCCTTTAGACGAACTGATTGGAATGAATGAGCCTAATGTCCATTAGTCTAAATGAGGAGCAGGTGCAGTGTTCCTACTAACCACAAGATGTCAAGAAATGCGTCGTTGTAACTCCATACATTGTGTATCAGAGCAAATGAAGCCAAACTCACCAAGTAGTGAAGCCACAGGTGCGACATTCACTTACCTAAAACATGTCTAACGTTATTGTACTTGTTCTATTCCAAGACATCTGAAAACATAAACAACGTAAGCCGAACGACGTTACCTGTCTCCATGTTGCGCTGAATGACCTCACCTGAGCGCGAAGGCAATATTAGTCTTCCTCCGGCCCGCCTCTCCCGCAACACGATTGGATTACCCGGGGAGGCTTAGAGGTGACACTTCAACCTCATTTGATCAAGAGACTGGCAATCGACTCTCATAGACTAAGAGTATTATACAAGCATGCATGTTGTGGAACTTACGTATCCAATTTAATCTTATGTTTATATGCTTAAAACACTTTATATAGCATCTGGAAACTCCACAGAACATTTTTTCTTTACAGAAAAGTTGTAGTTAGAATAGTCTAAGGTAGTACAATGTGGCCTTTGTAGAATATAGCCTAATGTAAAATACTCGTTCAGTTAACCTGGCGAGCTGTAGTTACTGTCCGTGCGCCGCCGTTTGAATGAATCCCACACACAAGCGTAGGCCCGTGTGTGTCCCCGCTGTTCCTCTTCGATGGACTTTCCGTAGTGCTCTACTGCCGCCTGCTGCTCATTCAACGGCGCTGCATCAGAAATAGCGTGTGCCTCATTACGTTTTCTGAAGCCACTTTGTTTTTTCCTTCCTTATCTTTTCTTCAATCTAACTACATAAAAACGCGCCTGTACCATAAGTTCTTTCAGTGGCACCTGTTATTCAAATAACAATGAAATGTTGAACAATGAAAAAATGTGGGTTTTAAATAGACGTGTAAACACGCTCAGAGTCTTTCAGATACGTTTGTCCTGGCCTCGGTTTGCCTCAGTTTAATGTAAATTATCAACAGAAATTCAGTCTATTCCTGTCCAACCTTACCTTTCAAGAACTCATGACACACAGCGATATGTAATATGACCTGTTGCACAGTCCTTCCAACGCCCTGTTTAATTCTTACGAGTCTAAATTCTCCAAAACAAGTGTCAGATAGCGGTTAATCTTGTGTTGTGTTTAAACCCCTGACAGCTAGTCAGCTGTGTTGTAATGAATCTGCAGCCATTGGACTCTTCCACTCCAACATAAACAATTAGTGTAAGGGCACACTGCTAATGCTAGCATTAGCAAACCTGTGCATATGTTGGTGTGTTCTCTATACTATGACAGTTTTCCTAAAATTAGATTCGAAAATAATTCATCTTGCCAATATGCAGTCCTAGAAGATGCACAGTCATTATCATGGTTTGTCAGGAGCTTCACCCATTGTTGCATTTAATTTTCTTTTCGTTTGCCATGTCCCTAAATGATCTAAGCAGGAACAGCACCTTCAACATGATGGACACAAGTTAAGAAGATGCCATCGGGGCAGTGCAACTTTATAGTCTCATGTTGGGTTGATTTGACTGAATGCTACTCACTATTACAACTTGAAGTACAAAGTGTTATTAGAAGACAGAAAGGGGTCTGGGCTAGCTGGTTAGCATGCTAAATTCAGTAGATATCTCTGCAACACAGTACATAAACAGTTATGTCTACACATTATGTTGATAATTTCAGTTAATTTTGAAATGTTTAAACCAAAAAAATTTACATATTGCTCCTTTAAATAATAGAGTTTGTAAGTAAGTATGTCAACTGAGCTGCAAAAACAGCATGTGTTCTGTAATGGCATATGACACCTGGCACATTTTTAATCCTATTGTTTAACTACACCCGTTGAAGCTGTAAGGAATGTTTCAGCATGAACTACTTTTTGAATACCGAATAAAGGGCAGCCAATCAGAACAGATCTCATTTACATATATCGTACTTAAAGGCACAGTAACAAATATAACTTGCTTAATTATGATGAACAAGGAGAGCTTGGCGGGGTCATGTAAAATGAATGATGACTGTTTTTGTTACATAATCCCACACTTAACCGGAGCATAGTGGGAAACAATACAATGAAAATGTTGTCTAATGTCGTAAGTCATACCTGAATAAGCATTTTAAAAGGAGCTGATCAAGGAAATACCTAGGTAAGAGATTTGTTATGACAGTCCTATTGTGTATTTCTGTGCGCGACGGGAAACATTCTGGGAAGGACATAAAATGGCCCGTTGTCTCAACTGGAGATCATGTCTGAACAACAGCAAGACCAGTGTTTCCTAACTCTTGTCCTGGAGGCCCAATGTTCTGCACATTGTAGTGCTTTTCCTGCTTTAACACCGCCACTTTAACTCAATAATGGGCTATTAGTCCAGGGCAGGTGGGCTTGCAGGACCAGGAGTGAGATACTCTGAGCTAGTCCCAGCATTGCTGGACACTCGGGAGCTGTAGAGGAAGGTAGGTGTGTGTGACGTGCCTCCAACGTTAACAGCAAGTAAAGCACCAATGGCGACTGTGCCATCTCTCCACGCCCTATCTACTCCACCAATGAACCTGTGCTTCCTCAACACCGCCTTTTCGCTCAAACGCCTTCATTCTCCCTTTAAAACCACAGAAATCTGCGTTTCGTGACACTTTCTGGACGAAGCGGTTTTCAAGCTAGATAGACCGGGCACTGACACTATTGACATCAGGGGAAGGGTGTTTGGGAGATCGGTCAGTTTCCAGCAGTCCTGAGGTGCATTTACTGGTTGAGACTCGGAGAAAGGTATGTATGTTGCTGTTGGCGACTCGAGCAAACAGTTTCTGTTTAGAAAGGTCATGGAGGTTTTGTATTTTTGCAGTACTGTTACTGTTAGCTGCACCAGCTAGCTGTGTTAGCTGGCTAGTACAGTAGGAATGATATTTGTTAACGTTAGCCCATAGCTAGCAGCTACTAAGCCAACTACAGCTAATACGGTCCTATTCATAAGCAAACAAATATAATGCAATATGGGTCCATTTGATAACAACAGCTCAATTGTTACGCCGAATGTCCTTTAATTAACGTTGGTTATAGAGTACAGAGTCACAGCATGCACAGCTATGCGCTAGCTCCTTCATGGCCAGTCAGCTAGCTAGCTAGCTAACTGGTTACAGTGATGTTTCGCCAGATAGTAACCTAGTGAGCGAGCTAGGGGAGCTAGCTAGCGAGCTAACTAGCTGCCTTGCTAACATTAGCAAGTTACTACATTTCCCCACGTCCCTTTCCTGTCGGGCTGTGAAGGTTAAATAATGATTAACAGCTAGTCATTGTTTTAGCCCTTTATCTTTGAAGCGGTATTACTACTGGAAGTCAAATAAAGCAGCACTGTACGTGAGTGGGAATTCTGACTAACTTGTTTGTGGTTGTAAATGTTTACATTTATTTGTCGTACTGCTGGCACATGCTGTTGGCATCTTCCTGTTCTTAGCTAACGTTGGTCACGTTGTTTCATGCTGAGAGATGTCGTTTGCTTAGCGTCTGCAGTTACAAGTTCCATTGGTACAGTTCTCGCTGTTCTGATAGAGCTAAGGCAGAGCTATCTCTGTCGGGGTGGCCAATACTGAAAGTATGCCACAGCAACCCCAAAGAGGTTCCCGCCGTTATCTATACTGCCCCAGGCATCGCTGCACATTACATCAGGCTGCTGTGACGCTGCAGTGACTGCTGTGCTGTGTGAGTAAGGTGATTATGTAAAATTAAATTGTCAAGCCATCTTATAATGATAGCAAGAAAACTCTATCCCTAAAGATATACCATTACATCTGAGTATGTTAAACACAAGGCATATAATTTTGGTTGCATTTGAGTGGGCTCAGGTCATGATCATAACCCATGACTAATTCTGTCATGTGTGTTGTGAAATATAAAGAACGGTCAGAATAAAAAAGGATAGAAGTCTTACAGTTCAGCAGAAGATGAGCAGACGGGAACTGTGTTCTATTATAATTATCCTACCTGAAAATGGACTTGTTGTTCTTGTTTTACCTGTGTATAGAGAAGAAGTAGGACTAATGTGGTTTGCATGTCTGTTGAGGATAAGAGAGGTTATATGTTCTGTTTTGTCTGAAATGCAAGATAAAAGAGGATGTCGGGGGATTTGCCACTGAACATCAACATTAAGGAACCACGATGGGATCAGAGTACATTTATGGGCAGAGCCCAGCACTTCTTCACCGTGACCGACCCAAGGAACGTGCTGCTGTCAAGTGAGGTTCTGGACGATGCCAAAGTCATTGTGGAGGATTACAGGTCAGCATGGGTTAAAGCTGAAGTCCACTGATGTTTCAAAATGTCTGTGTGATTTGGTCTGTGAGATGCAAACAGTCATTCAGCGTGGTTTAATGTGACATGGGGCCTAATATAAAGAAACGCATTGACTGTATGTCTTTACAGTGTCTTTACAAGACGTCTGACTCAATAACAGTTATGGCTTTGCATCCGTATCTCACCACTTCAAATTGGTGATGCAGTAAAATGAAAATTCTTGGCCTAAACTGAAAATAAAGACACACAGGGCAGCATCAATTCCTTTTTATTATGGTTTTGATTTAAACATATTTAAAAGCTGCAAGACAATGAATTAATTTTTATTATTAATACATGTTGTTACAATTTTTTGCATTTTATTGATTTGTTGTTTTTTTTTTTTTACTTGAAGTCCACCTAGAACTTTCCTGTTGTTTTATATACCAATAATTGGCACATAAATTATTTTAACTTGGCCATTTCCAACCTTTCTTTATGCCTTAGAATTAAACATAAAGGCTGATAGAAGATAAACAGGCTGTGTGGATTGTCCGCTCCCTCTCGTTCAGAAAGCTCTCAGTGCTGAAAGATTCACTAAAACCCCAACGTGATTTGGTGGATGTGTGTGTGTATATATATAAATGAGTTGGTTCTTGTGACATCACAGACACAATGAATATAAAACAGGTTGTTTTTGGTAACTGTTTCCATATGTGGGCTGTGTGGCTGGGATAGTGAATGGTACATTTCAGAACTGTAGTCCGTCCATCTGGAAGTTTGATCAACTATCTAATCAGTGAATTTCCACATCAGATTAATAGGGAAGTGATCCTGACAGGGCTATGCTATGCTGTCATTTTACTTTGCAGAGGAATTGAATTGAATATGTGTACATTTGATTTTTAGACAGCTAATTTATGATTTCTGTCCTTGCTTGAGGTATTGTACATGCCGGACTGCATCTGGTAATGGGGTAGTGTGTGAATGTGACTGCAGGCTTTTGCATCTGTGTTCACGTTACATTATTTTAATGAGTGCATGAGCTGTGAATGAAAGACTGGGATTCAGAAACTGAAAGTCATTTTAAAGAGCTGTGAATTAAACAGGAAGTATAAGACAGTCTGCTTAGAAGGCTGTTGTCATTCTACCATGAAAGGAGCAGTCAGTTGGTCTACTGATTCTAAGGTGCTAAAATAGCTGACCTCTGTGTCCTCCTACACAGAAAGGGTGTAGTGAAGCCAGGACTGACAGAGGATCAGTTATGGAGGGCCAAATACATCTACGACTCTGCATTCCACCCAGACACAGGCGAGAAGATGCTGCTTATTGGACGCATGTCTGCACAAGTGCCCATGAACATGACCATCACAGGCTGCATGCTCACATTCTATAGGTAAGACCACTACGTTCACCTTGTATATTACAAGCAGCAGCACTCTGTAGCGTTGTCCATTAGTTAATCTTTTGTATATACGTCACATATGATGAATTGGGAGTGAATTAAGCTTGGAAACGCAAAGCTTGGGACAGGAAGAAGGAATTAATCCTCACAGGTCTGGAAGCAATATTACTGCTTGATTCAATGAGTCATCCGCAAATGAGTCACCATGGAAAAGATTTCTCATCCAAGTTTTGCTAGGCCTTGTTCCTTTTTTTTTTCAGTGTTCCGTCTTTCCACTAAACATTAATGTGTTTTTTGTTGTTTTTTTTTTTCTTTTTTTTTATTTTTCATATCATTCTTACTTCATCAAAGTTGTGTTCAAAACACGTTTATGTTTAGATGATAGTCATACTGTAATCATGAATTGTTAGTAAACTTTGCGTGAATCATTACCAACATTTCATTAATTTTAGCTGCTGTTCTGTTCTTGACACTTATAAAATAAATGCATTGTGGAAAGGTGAGCAGATGGCAAAGGAGTAGGAGGAGGAGGAGGATGATGATCCCAGCTTACAACATTCACATGCAGGAATTTTTACTAAGGGAAAGAGCACTACAGAGATCATGGCTATTACTGATTGTAAATGAATAATTGCTGTTTTACCGTAATCTTGCATATTTTTTTTTTGTTAGCAGTTCAACATTAAATTTGTGTGTCATCTTCCTATGTCTCTAGGACAACTCCAGCCGTTGTGTTCTGGCAGTGGGTCAACCAGTCCTTCAATGCCATTGTCAACTACACAAACCGCAGTGGAGATGCACCAATCACTGTAAAGTATGGAGACTGTGATGACTCTGTTAGAAGCCTTACTGCAAATATGGATTGTTGATAAGGGAAAAGAATAATGTTGGGATATTTCAGGACATTTTCATGATGCATGATACATATCACTATTTTCTGTCAGTTCAGAACAGACAATAAATTACCACATAAATAAAAACAAGCCCTTAATTTTATTTAGTGTTGTATGAGTATTGTTATCACCTACCACTTAAAGTAAACAATGCCTTTGTGGTGTGTAAGCACCCCTGTCAATTCTGTTGCTACATTACATCAGTTTAGTTTTAGATGAAGAAAAGGGTATACAGGGGATGGAATAATATTTTATATTATATATATATTATGTATGTATTCCAGATTACAAGATATGGATTAGATGATGTACAATATGTACAGGTATAGATGTGCTAAAATTTTTTAAGTTTCAGTGCGTAGGAGAGAATGAGTGTGTATTGGGGTGTGCATGTGGTGTGAATTGTTTGTAAAGATTTACACTAAGTGAGATGGTTTGAATGTGTCTGTGTTTTACAGTCAGCTCGGAGCAGCCTATGTCAGTGCCACCACTGGAGCTGTAGTTACTGCTCTTGGCCTCAAGTCGCTAACCAAGGTGAATATATATATATATATATATATATATATATATTTTTATAATTTATTATTTTTTTAAATGTCCTAATTATAATGCAGCAAGTAGCATTCATATTTATTTTTGTTTACATGATGCTCACACACACAGCTAGTACACTTCCCTCAGTAGATTAAGTACGCTTTGAGAAGGACAGCTACAACAATTGAATTTGATTACTTATTGGTTACACAAAGCTCTAATTACAACTACATTTGGCAATGATTTCCCAGATAGTTCAAGACTAAACCTGGACCATTAAAACCCACTACCTTTGCACTACCATTTCGAAACCAAAACCAGCCCTTGGTGTTGTAACTGGGCATATTCAGTCCTAGACTGAATTTCAGCACACATCTCAACAATGTCTAATTCGGCCTGGTCCAGTATTTGGACCTAGTGTGATTGCTGTTAAGTGTTCATAGCTGAATTATCTGTTAAGCACTTGTGTGATCTATCTGAAGATCAGTGAAAAGCTTGGTGTTTATTGCAGGAAGAATTTGTATTTTATTGTTGACAAGTTGGGAGTAAATGTGTAATCTTCTTTCTGCATTAAAGGTATTGTATTTTGAGTGTTGCTACAATAACTTTATCTGTTTCTAGCGTCTGCCAGCTATTATTGGTCGGTTTGTTCCATTCGCTGCAGTGGCAGCAGCTAATTGCATCAACATTCCCTTCATGAGACAAAGGTATGGGTTAGCCCATAAGCCGCCAGTCACTGTGTACATCCTGCAGCAAATGGTCAGTGCTTACTTGCTCTTTGCTTTGCATTCTCCTAGAGAACTGAAATACGGTATTCCAGTCACTGATGAGGAGGGTAATCGCCTGGGAGAGTCTGCCAATGCTGCTCAGCAAGCTATTGCACAGGTGGTAGTGTCCCGAATTGGTATGGCGGTGCCAGCCATGGGTAAGGCCATAAAATACTTTAATCCTAAAGGAAAATTATTTGATACTAGTATTGTAGTATTGCAACCAAAATGAGTTCATCATGCCCAGTGAAATGTTGGATTATAACTGGAACTGATCTCTGCAGATTGTAGACATTGATAACAGTGGTCTTATCTTTATTGCATGTCTTACTGTACAAGATGCAAAACTAATATCTTGACCAAATTCTGTGGCATCATGAGTTATTTTCACATGTGCTAAAAGTCACATTATACAATATGGATTTTCTAGTGATCGATGTAAAAAATAACAACATTTTGCCCAAACTTTCTGTTTTTGCCAAAAGGTACGGTCGGCCAACCCAGAAATTTTAAGCATAATAGTGTCAACGTTTGCTTGTTAAACAGCAAAAAAGAGGCATTTGAACTTGTGGGCATTCAAATTTTTAATTCATCATCTTTCTTGTTGTTGTGTTTTTTTTTCTTTCTTTCTTTCTTTTTTCCACCCCCTCCTTTCTCCTTATGTATCGTACGCACATAGTGAGACTTGGGACCAACATTTTGGACACTGCTTTATCATGAACTTTATCACATCATTTAAAGACATCATTTTTGTTTATGAAAGTATCATCATACAGTGTAAATCTGCTAGGTACAGTCAAGAATATGTCAAATGTATGGCAACCCAACTAAGCATGACTAAACAATGACTGCGTTCTCTAGATTGTGAACCATAATTGGTTTCATTCTTTACAGATAACTAAAATATCGTTCTCAGTGCTTATATGTTGTTGTATTCAGTACTCTGTCTTTGACTCCACTTCCAACTCCAATTGGCTTTAATTGCACACCAAAAAAAGGACATTTAAATACAGCAAATGTGTATTCTGAAATATAACACAACTTCTGTTTGTAATCTTCTTACAGCTATTCCACCGGTTATCATGAATGCCTTAGAGAAAAAAGCCTTCATGAAGGTAAAGCCACCAAGCTTTAATATTTCTTTGCCACTTCTGTGGTTTTTGCTGTGTAGTGCTTGTTCATTAAAGATGCAGGCATTACAGCTTTGCTACTTCTCTCTTTTCACAGCGCTTTCCAGTACTTAATGCACCAGTGCAGGTTGGGCTTGTTGGATTATGGTGAGTTCCAGTGGCAGTGATTTCTGTACCTTATATAATATGACTGCATTGATCACAGCTTATGTATATTGTTGTGCTTCTCCACTCTCATAGTCTGGTGTTTGCCACTCCGTTGTGCTGTGCTCTGTTCCCCCAGAAGAGGTTAGTGGCTCTTATAAACAGTTTTACTGCATTATGAAGTTCATGGCCTCGTCTTGGGTTGTTAACGGCTCTTTCTGCTGTAATGATTCTTATGTGTGCACTCTCTGTGCAGCTCTATGAAGGTGAGCAGTCTGGAGCCTGAGCTTCAAGAGAGTATACGACAGAGCAGCCCTCACACCACCACCGTTTATTTTAACAAGGGCCTGTAGGGGCATTGGCCTCTCAGCCCATCCTGCTGCACTATGCTGTAATGGATTTTAGTGGGCACAACCTGAAGGGTAAATATATTTATTTTCTTGTTTTGTTTTGTGACCTTTGCTTAGCTTTGTGTATTCTATCGCTTCTATCTTCCCTTAAGATAATATGCAATCTTTATTCAGTATATCTGCCCAGTAGATGAAGAGACCTGCCTAGTTTGAAGCAGTACTGTGAGGTTGTTGGTGTTTTGAGGTTGAGGGTATATTGATATTACTGCTGCTTTGATGAGTAATCGCCTGTTATACATTTCCCAGAGTTGTATTTATCATTATTTATTTTATTTTTTTTTTTTTTGCAATATTATTTGATGTGTATTTCTTTAAAAGTGTTTTTGTCTGGAGCAACGGTGTTTCTTAACCCAACATCTGTGTACCGTTTCAGCTAGATCTGTTAGAACACTCTAAAAGCTAATGAGCGGGAAAATGGTTTGAGTCCTAGGATT
The DNA here is from genome assembly GCA_034552555.1 of Semaprochilodus insignis. Lineage (NCBI taxonomy): Eukaryota > Metazoa > Chordata > Actinopteri > Characiformes > Prochilodontidae > Semaprochilodus > Semaprochilodus insignis. The sequence continues at coordinate 9,791,423 of CM067478.1, forward strand.
ATGTTAACCAGTATAAATGGTGTCATCCTCTACACTCCTGTATGTGCCTTTAAAGTGCACCTAACACCTACATCTCATATAAATTGAGATACTCCAGTGGGAACAGGTTGTGTTTTTTTTTTTATTTATTTTTTTTTTTTTGTTTTGTTTTTTTTCCCCCTCTCATTTTTTCTGCTAAAAATACGAATCTAAATTTTTTGGTGACTTGCTGATCGATAATCTCTAAACGCTGTGTTAAGTCAGTATCTGTATTTAAGCTCTAAACCTTACATGTGGACTAACTGATGAGTTGATTGATGCATATATATTAGTTGGTGATTCTGGGTGAAGATTGTAGTGTGTGTATCGTGTTGCCAGTTCCATTGGAAACAGTGGTTGTGGTGCTGGTGCTGGTGTAGTGTTTTAAAATGTTTGGTGTTCTGAGTGTAAGCCAATGGAAAGGAATGTGCCAGACAGCTGAAGATGGAACTGTTAATGGTACAATAAGTTTTTGTTGGTTTGTTTTTCCCTCCTCACCATTTTATTTTAGTTATATAACACTGACTTATATATTACTGCCAATACAATTAGAAATGAGCTTCATTGTTGGTCCACTGTAAAAGACTGGACTGCTGGCCTTTGGACAGCTGTAATATTTCCCATCAGTCGACAACACTACCTACTACCATGAAGTACTGTTTATGTCTTGATTGGAGGTTTGATGGAAATTTGTACTTGATGTACAATTACACATGGTATGTGTATAATGATATGTAATTGTCCCATGTGCTCATTCATCAGTTTGGCTCATCTATGTATTGCTTTAATAAGCAATAATGAATGTAAGGTAATATTTATTTACAAAATATTTGTTTCCTGTCATAGGAAGGATATTGTGGTGGTATTGTACCAAAAATATGATCGTCAGTCTGTCAAGTAGATTTTTCAAATGCATCTAAAGACCTCTCTATGGAATTTCTGTTATAACTTGAGCAATGCGATCAAATCTGCATTTAAGAAGTATTGTCATGAGGTTATAGTGTGTGTTGAGGTGTTTTTGTTTTGTTTCCGTGGATAAACGTAACATATCCTGCAGTGTTTCAGTTTGTTTTATCACTTGAAACATACTGTAGATGTGTGATTAGATATGTGATTAGTGAATTTCAATGTACCTAAGCAACTTGTTGTGCTCTTTGTGCCCACAGAGAGGCAGTAGAAGTTCCTGTTACCGCACAATTATTTTTGTGTGTAGCCACTCGTTGGGCTGATAATGCACCACACGCATTGTCTTGTTTAGTAAACAGAATGTATTATACACTATATTATGCAAACCTGACATTGTACAGATAATCAGAAGATACAATTACCAGGTTAAGAATGTTTCTATGTGAATGCTATATGTGAAGGCACACGGCAGTTTATGAGCTGAGCTGCAAGTCATTGCAAATATGTTAGAAAATGCACAATGTTTGACTTGAGTGCAGTGTTGCAGTTTCAGCCCTGACAAAGTGAGTAAAAAATTAGACTCTTCACCTTCAGGAGTATCCTGTACCTAAGGATACTCTGTTTGCTTACTTTTACCTAAAGTAAGCAAATAATAAATCGTTACACTGAATAAAGTATTCAGTACGAGAACATCACCAGCCTAGTCTCCTAGAAAAGGATTTTATGATTTTGAATACTAAGGAGTATAATGTACACTGAATTGAGTTTCCGTCTACACGCACAAGACTTACATGCAACTTGGAATGCTGTCTCGACCAAAAGCATGTTAGAACATGTAATTTCAAACTTGGCCCTTGTATCACAACCATATCAATCTAAGAGCGAAGTAAAAGGAGAAATGTATGTTCCATGGTTTCGCAGTGATATTTTCGGTAATGATTACCTGGTATCATCACTTGACTATTTATACTTTCAGCAGATTCTTTTCCTTTTCTGCATTTTTGCCATGTATAATAAAAGTTATAAAACATAAAACGAACATTTTTGGTGTAGCCTTGAGTTGTACTCCTCTTTTGTTAAACGGCCATGTATTAATTCTTAACTTGGTAGAAATACTAGTATTTTTACTATTGAACAGCCTTCAGTCTTACCATCAGTATCAGGTTTCAAAATTTAACAAACATGCACAATCAAAGGCAACTATAGTGCTCAAGAAAGCCCTGTAGATATCTCTCAGTATAAAAACGGTCACTGAACCACAGCGAGACCTATAACCGCTGAATGGAAAGCAGAATGAGTCTCCATCCTACCATAACATCGACAGGGGTGCAGTCAGGAAATCACCCAAGAATTTACAATAGGTTAGAGGTGGACAGTATATTTTATTGTTGGCATTAAGCTTCTACTCATAATTTGCATACTGTCACTTCTTGAAGAACCCCTGAGGGACCGTATGCTTTAGCACAAAGATCACTGAGCAAATTTGAACTAAAAATGTACTAAAAAGTTTCTGATCTGCCAGTACTAATGCATTTTGTCTACATATAAAAATATCATGATTCATATTGAATATCATGATATTTTAGCCACATCGCCTACCCCTACAGAAGACCAACGAAAATGTATCCAAAGAATGCTTCTCTTGCATTAGCTAAGGTCAGTGATTACAGCAATCAGAGTGGGTAAAAGGGGAACTGATGCTGGAGGAATGTGAACATTTTTCACAGGTGAGTTTTGAGTCAGACTGTCATTAAAACACACAATCCAAGTCACTAGTTCAATTGTGGGGTGTTTTTGTGTATTTTTATTTATTTTTTTTAAAACACTCCACAATTGAACAATCGCATACTTTTGCTGGATTTTCCTTTTTTCAAAATAAATTTCTGTTGTCAATATCTGTGTGAAGCCAGGTAGCTAACTGTGATGTGACTAACAGAACAAAAGCATTTCATGTTCCATGTCAAAGTCAGTACGATACTTTTTCACGCAGTGGATTTGGACATAATTTTGTTTATTAACTAAACAATTTATTATTACGTTACTTAATTAACCACACAACCTACCTTTATCCATATTAAATGTTGGTTGGAGACATGAAAATATTCATGATTAAATAAATGGGGGGGGGGGGGGGACCACATGGGTCCACAACATGACACTAATCTCCATCACTGGAATATATAAAGAAAATACAGATGAACATAGATTTGTATGTGCTGTTTCTTTTTATTGCAAATGGCATACTCCACTCCATGATTCAGAAACTTTGGCTGTCTACTGGCCAAAAACTGGTGAGCAGGAAAGAATGTGTCAAGCTTCAAATCTGCTCTCTCACAGGTGAGTTTTGAGTCAGACTGTCATTAAAACACACAATCCAAGTCACTAGTCCAGCAGCAGACAGCCACATGAACCCATCTGAGTGAAGAACCACAATGAAGCAATTTCTAAAGTGCAAAAAACACTTTACAATCAGTAAGAGCTATGAAGTACCTGGATGGAAATTAAGTTCTGCAACACTGTGTGCTGCGGTCCCTAACGTTATTCTTTAATGCTAGTTCAGCAGAACCTGAGCTTCCCTTCATGTTCACAGCATTACTACGGACAATGAGATGTGATGTGCAAATACTTATTCTGTTTGTTCTTCAAACTCAATTCCTAAAAATTATAACATTTGTTAATATTTTGAACATCTTAACATTTTCTGCATCAATAATTATTCAAAAGCTAAGCTATTTCTCCACCACTATTTTCTTAGCTGCCTCTAAAACAGACTCATTGCTGACTTTGTCACCAAACTCCTTCTCCCGGTGCTCAAGAAGAACTCCCTATAAATTAAACAAAATTAAACATATAGATCAGTAACAGTTCACAATGATGAGTAATTATTGCATGGCTTATTCTTCACTTGAAGAGCAAAAATAGTTTCATACCCACTTTAATTAACGAAACTTAGCTACAAAATATACAATCTCAGATAAAGGTCATTATACTAATTACTCAACTTTACATCACAAACTTGTGTTATTTTAAATATGTCCAAGAAAAGTCACCTGCTTGCCAGATCCCATGACAAACACCCCACCCAGGATGAAGCCCTCTCCATTTATATTTCCCTGGTAGCCTGACTTCCAGGCTCTAATGAAGTTCTGCCAAACTCCTAGACGAACGAAGCCCAGGCCTCCCATTTTCCTCTGCTGTGGTCCATAGAAAGCTTGCTATAAATAAAGGTAAGCATTTTAGTGTACATGCATTTTCTTCACAAAACCTAGAAAGCGTTTTTCCATAAAACGATACAAGATGACATAAGGTTGGTAAGATTTTTATTATCTAGACTGTTGAAATGTGACTCCCTGACCTTTTCATCCAGAAAGACATCCCCAGCAAAATGAGGTCTGAAATCCTGAATCTCCGTACCAATGTCCTCTTTGACAACTGCGTACAGAGGGACCCCAAGCTGGTCCAGCTGGGGCTTCAGAGAGGACAGCTCAGCGGCTTCCTGCAGGGACAAAACACCTTCGTAAAATGTAAAACCACTGAGCATGTTCATCTTGATTAAACTTAGACACAGGATCCGTCAAGATTACCTCTCTGCACAAAAATCATCCAGGCCGGCGTACAGCCATGATTACTGCACCCGACTTCTCCCAAAGATTTCGAGCTTTAAATGTCTTCTCATCTGCATGAATACCAGTAAAAATCATTTTCATTTTGTAAAATGAACCAAATCCTAACCAACAATCACAAACACATTATCTGTGTATTGTCTGACATCAACAGCTACTTGTGATACTTGCATGAAACAGTGAAGTTTTCTTTACTGACCTCCAAGAAGGGTTTTGAGGTCAGCATTCTCCAGGTATTCTAGAGTGGCATGTTCAGGCTTGGTCAGGAAAAAGTCTGTGTTGGCAAGAATTATGCCTGTAATGGCAGCGCCAACAGCCCCTAGGCCAAGGGACCACATGCCCATGGCAAGTGTCTGGCCCTCCAAGATTGGTGGTGATGCTGCAGATGACAGAAAAAGAAAAGGTTACATGAACAATTATTACAACAAATGATTGCATATTTGGAAAACCTGCAGTAAAGGATGGCTGTATATTTAATGTTTGACTGACAGGCAAAATGTCCTCACTTTTCAACCTGGCAGCAAAGGCTCCAACATCCTCTCACACCTGCCTGCTAATTTAGACTATAATATTAAGTTCTAGGCTAAACCAAACACATGTAGAGGACACCAGAGCAGTACCTTTTGATTCATGGATGGTGGGCTGGCTGTTCTTGCCCCTGTCAGAAGGTTGTTGATTTGGTGAATAGGTTCGAATGCTGATACAAGTACAGGATACTGGTGACTTTAAGCATGGCTGGCACCTTAACAAGTTATGTGCCTCGTACTTTTGGTAGAGTTTATACACTGGAAACTGAGGTTTCCTATCTGGGTCTGGGCCTGCTGGCCAATGGAGCTGCATTGCAGTGGAGTTCCAGTAATACACTCTTGTTTTAACAGCATTATTCATATGAGGGATACAGTTTCCTCTTCCCAAGAACAGAGCTATTCGCGTGGGCTGTACTTGTACAAAAGCCATCGATGGCATCCAAACTGGGTTCTCTATCAGGTAAAAAGCATATGTGGAGAATGCACTAGAAAGGAAAGGAAACAGATTACCTCTAAGATCAAACATTCCAAAAATATTAGCTAGTATTAAAGGGGAACTCCACAAATTTCTCAAACTTTCTGAATGATACACTCTCTGAGATGTAAACAGAGCCATTTAGGGTGATCTGATGAGAACTGGTTCAATGTAGAGAACCTTAAAGACTCGGATCCCTTTACAGCGGTGGTGACAGGAACCAGAGGTCACCATGTCTACAACACAAATATAGCCATTTTATTTACTATTCAAAATCACCAGTGAACCTACATGTACCTTCTGAGTTTTTATATACAAGACTGATAACGGTTAAAAAAAAAAAAAAAAAATTATTTATTATTTAGGGACTCTGCTTATATCCCTCCGCTATGATACATAAATTTTTAAGCCAATATCATAAAACAATGTGTCATCAATCATACACGCAATATCATGTAGTAACTTCCTATAAGGGAGCTTACTGTGAACAATTCTGAGTGTTCTAATTTTCTCTAGAACGGGGTTATTTCAGTCCACTCTGAATGACTTGTTTTACATCTCAAGCTTTTAATTGAGGAGAATTTTTGACACATCGGCGGTGTTCCCCTTGCAGACAGACACGACTGCGCTTGCATACAGAACACGTGCAGAAATGCATGCGCTTTAACTGTACTGACATGACTCCAAGTTATTTAATCAAGCTAAGATTGGCAAATAAACAACCCGTGTCCGTCTCAATATTACACATTTGGTACATGTGTTTTCAGGAATTACCAAGTAGACCCGTTTCCGCTGTATTTGTGCTTTGTCGGTTGAACAGGTTATTTCAGTTTAGCTCAGTGACAATGCAGAAGGTCAGGCGGCATTTATTGCTACCCAACTCGTTTAGCTACAACCAGCTAATAAGATTATCCAGTCCAAATGAAAAGGTACCGAAAAAACAAGCACGCTGGGAGCAGTAACTTGCAGAGAAAATTAATGTAATAAACTCACATGTCACAAATTGTCTTGCCAAGTTTCTGAAACGTTTGACTGTGTCGCCTACACTGCAATCAATTAATGCTAAGCTAGCGAGCAAAGTCCAGTTTAACGCTAATAACTGGAAATATCAGCACAAAAACACAACAAATCCGTCTAAAGACGGGACAGAGAACGTAATGTTAACCAATATACTGTTTTGCATCAAAACATTATCTTTACCGTAACGGTAAAATGTAAGATACTCACAGTCTGTTTGCCAACGAAACGTTTAGTAATCTCCCCGCCGATTATGTAAAGTTATTGTACGGCAGGCACGACTTATGGATTTCCGAAACATCGAGCAGGAGGCGGACGGCAGGTGCGATGTGTAGATTTCTGAAACATCGAGCTGGACTGAGACGCACCACAGATTTGCCGAGAAACAGCGTTACTTCAGAACTCAACAACGTCAATGTACCTATATTTTAATGGAAAAGAGTGATTTCTGGGTTGTTGTCTTTGTAAGAAAGCAGGACAACTTTTTATTGTGTTTAACGTCAAAGGGAAAAGATATAATATTAAAAGTGTTTGGATGATACTGAACTTGAGTGTTATATCCAGCAAAGTGTGAATGAAAAAGATAAGATATGAATATGATAAAACTCCGGTCAGACCCACATGCGACCTGTGTGGGCAGTTTGATTGACAACTCTGTGTCCAACGCTCATATGATGCTCTGCTACCAATAAAAAACTAACATCAGTGTCCACACGTGACGGTAACTGGATGGAAAATATGCGTGATGAACAGACAAAGCAAATGAAAGAACATATTAACAAACAATGTTTGTATGGACAAACTAATGAATGAGTGAGAGGCAGCAACAGATATGTAGTCTATCTTGCTAGTCAAGCCTCTGGTTATGCTGGGTCACAATGTTGTATACACCAAGTTTTGTCTGTTGCAGCTTATTAGATCTCTGAAAACTAAACATCATGGTGCATATTACGTATCATGAAAATGTCTTGAAGTATTATGAGATGATGTCTTGGGCATAGAATGTACAGCTCTCAGAAGTTCTCTCAAATCCCTCAACTTCTTCACACTCACTCATTTCATTTACAAGCTTACTTCTTTAAGGAACCAAAAGTGGCTCTTCTATGTAACTCTCAAAGAGCCATTTGAGCCGCCTTTATTTTTAAGAGTGTGATTCATTTCCAACAAAATGTCTTAGCTTCTGAATCTTTACTTTGCCGGGTATGTCACACAAACAAGGAATGTCTTGGTGAGTCACACTTGTATGACATGTAACAAGAGCACAGACTGTTAACAACTATTATTTAATAGTTATTCAATTTTATTCAATAAGATACACTAAGGAGAATAAAGAATAAGGAGAAGGAGAAGAAGAATAAAGAGCCAGGAAAGGTGGTAAAGAGGTATGTGAATATCTGTGCTAATATGCATATGGATATTCTATACATGCGTAGGTCTGAGTAGACATATATTATAAAAATATATTATTTACAGAATCTGTACAGCTGTGCTTTATATAGCTTTATATATAAAGAAGGCTGCCCAAAAAAAGTAGGTCAAACAAGATAATCAGCTAGATGACGTTAAGAAATGATGTCAGTAGATGAAATGATACCAGCATGCATTGTGAGCAGTGTGATAATGGTTTTGCAAGCTGGTATATTTGAACAGGGGGGAAAAAGGTTTGTTTGTATATTTGTGGTAGTGGTTTCCTAATATAACCTGTAAGACCTCTTAAACCATGTTTACACTTTGACATGACTGAGCAGGTCAGACAGGTAACAGGAATATAGTTACTGGGCAATTTGTTATGGTCTGTATGACCATGTTACACCTACTCAGCACTAAGAACATTAAATTCCATTGTTTTGTTATGCGTAAAATCCATGTTAAACATACGGTTTGTGGGCCATTTCGCAGCGTCCAGTTGAGTTCACTGTTTTGGTTGTTATATTAAAGTGAATTTCTTTCTGTGTCAGTATCAGGCTTTTGTTCTTTTCCACTACATGAGTAAATGCATGGTCTTTAGAGCACCCTGTACAGATTATTAGACACTATATGTGGAAGGTATTGCTGTAATATGATGAAAAAGGGGACAGTTGTGGGCTTAATTGTTATTTTTAGGGGTGCCGGGGCAGAAAATCGGGAGGCTGCTGCTGGCCACTGCAGAGAGGAATGTGCTGAGAGGGGGGCAGCACTGACACCCCACCCCAGTTTGCAGCTGCTGCTGCATTCCACCAGGCTACCGAGCCGTCACGGGACGCCTTCTGCTTTCAGCTTTCACCCCCTTCACCAGCATTTGCCTAACTTGACCTTCTACCCTCTGGGTGGATGTAGGCAGTGGGGAAATTAGCCGGTGTCATTAATTAGGTTATTTTTATGTTGATTTGTATGCAAATATAAATTTGGCCTATGTACGCTCCGCCCACAAATGTGTTCTTTTGTTGAAACTGCTAGATCAGGTTAGACAGCCTTTACAAAACAATGGCAAAATTCTCATCAAACTAATAAGACATTGTAGCAGATTTTTTGAGTAACGTAGTTGAGTTTCCAGTTTAAACCTTTACACTAGTGAGTGGAATTAGGCGGCGAGCTTCATGCTAACGTTTACAAATCAGGTAATAAACAAAGATTACATTTTGATCTATCCTGGATAGAGCTGGCACAATACTACTTTTTCTTTTCTGATACTGACATTAATACAGATACTGATCCTGATTATTATCCTTTTTTCTTTGCTCTGATCACTGATCCAGCATTTTCTGCAGAAATCAGCCTGATATCGACACCTGGTACTGGATCATGCCATATCTAATTTCGGTAACATGAACTTTCAGAAGCCCACAACATTTATAACTCTTGAAATGATTAACACAATCTAAATGTAAGCACTTTGATGAATAAAAATAGCTTTGAAACTGTTTAATTTATGACCTGGACAAAAGCAACAGATGGAATAATAAATCATTTTTTTAAAGACATAATATGTGTAATCTATAATCACAGGCCAAAAAGTGTCTTATTTTTTGTTGCTACATCATTTCAGTCGTGGTGCTATCCTTTACATTGTGGGGACCTTTCCTGATGAATGGACCAACAGAAATGCTCCACAATTGCATATTGAATCATTTGCCAAAATTGTCCAAATTAACTAAAATATTTTAAATGAACTTACATTGAAAGGAAAGATTTTTTGCCTTCCATTTTGAAGATAATAAGCACAGAAAATGTGCATATGTGTATATATAATTTGGCCAAATGACAATCATTCATAATAAAGTACATATTCATATCCAGTGGGTCAACCATAATTCATTGAGCATAATACATCAAGGCTGTTACAATGCTTCACTGAAATTGTTTAGTAGAGTCCCAAAAGTGCGGAGCCCCTAAAGTGACATGGTCATTTTTTAATTTATTGACGCCACAAATTAATAAACTGAGGACACAAATTAAGTGGCCAAGTAGCCTTTAGTTTATTCTATAATGCCTTATTAAAATTATTACCATGTCACTTTAAGTGCTCTGTACAAAAGAGATATATAATAATAATAAATAGTTTCATCAGAATAATGACCAAAAAAATTGGCAGGATGCCTATATTGGTGATATCTGATTTGATTACAGATGACATCACGCAGTAGACATTTCTCCTTTGTATCCCTAAGTTAATATAATGTCTAGATAAAAAACTAGTTTTGTACCAGCCTGAATAAATAGACGTGTTCAGACAAGATACATGAATCTACACCGATCTGCCTCAGGATGCCCTTTTTTGGTATCACAGGTCAGATAATTGAAGGTGACGTGTTTAGGAACACTTCTGGTTGTAATATAGATCTTTCTCTGTCTTTAGCCCAGATTTAGGAAGAACGACGTACTCCAGCTGTTTGGTTCACACCACGTCCTGCTGACTGGACCTCCACCTCAGCCCCACCCTGTTGGATCAATCCCAGGTTTATATGACAAGGCCTTGTGTGTTTAGCCTAAAAGCCTATCAGCAGTAAGAATATGTGCCCCACCTCCTGAGGGGTACAGTATCAGTCCGCTATTGGCTGCTGCGCTACACTCCTCTATCAGCTCGGCGGCCTATCAGGTGGGCACGCGCACACATCAGACAGGAAACCAATGAGATTGTTATGTTTGCAATAACATTATATCAACAATCAGGGAGCTCCATGAATATTTCATATCACTGTATTTATTTAGTTGAGGAAATATGTTTTATCATATTCTGGTTCCAGTCACTGAGTGTACTGTCTTAACCTTGTGCTTAATAACTGGAGTTCTATAGATGCAGTCAGGATTAGACTGGTTTTCAGTCAGTAAACATGTGCACATTGTGCAGGACTGTCATAACCAGCCTTGAACTTAGAAACAGGGGACAAGCATTTACAACCAGTGTATTTGTTTATTTATTTCATCCTGTGTTGTGAAGATTGCTGGCAATGACATCAGACACCAGGGTGACATCAGAGACCACGAGTAGTAGCTTCAGCTCTGGAATTTCATTTAACTGATAATCCTTTAAGTTATAAGGAGTGCTTCAACCAGACCTGCTTTTTGAATGGGTTGCATTTCAGGGCATCCAATCAGAACAGAGCTCATTTAAATACATCTGTCTTAAAGGCCCTGTAACCAAAATCGATGTTGAGAGATAAAGAGTGATTCGGACATATTCATGCAAAAATGAATGATGCCTGATTTTGGTGCATAAACCCACACAAAAACTGTAAGTAGACTTCAGGAGAAAAATATAATAATTCTAACAAAATCTTTAAATCTAACAAAAGTTACAAAAAACTGAAAGGTTTTCAGTGTAAATTATTTTATACATACATATAATAAATCATTTTATTGCCAGAAAAGATCCAGGTAATCAATATAGGCCTACGTCACCTTGCTGTTTAACCCTCCCCAGAGTTCATTTTCTGAGGTTCCATATCTCTTCAGATTAGAGTTCAAGGAAATGTTGCACTTTGTATCATCTTCCAGCCTCATCACGACTGTTGACCGTAGTTGGCTGTAGCTGAGATCACCCTTTTGCAAATTTGTAAGCTGCAACACAGCAGTTTAGAACTGATCTAGTGTGATTAGCTGCTCGAAGGTGCCATAGAATGCATTTATTCAGCAATTTAAATTGTTCTCTGATGTCTGTATAGAAGGTATGTGGTTTGTAAAACTGCCCAGATTCAGTTCTACACACCCATTTACACGCTATGAGTTGCCTCTATGAAATGAGCTGTTTTCCTGTTGCTGAGCTCATAAATAATTTGATGAGCAGAATGTCAGAATAGACACAGACAGAGCAATAAAACTAACCTCTGTAATAAGCCAGGTCTTCCTACTGTTTAGTTAGCTAAGCTCATGTTAGTTATTCGAGGCTAGCTAGTAGCTATCATTACCTATACGTAGTCTCAGCTACACATGCTTCACCCACACAGAGGTGAAGAGTCTTACAATTTGAGTGCTTTAGCCTGGAAATACTGTTCATTATGACAGTTCTCAATTACATTCTGATTCTGACTTCCATGTATCATTTTGCACTAATTCAAACATACAAACAAAGTTTTGTTGTTCCAGCTAAGTTCACCCCAGCAAACAGGAGTCTCTGCCACAGACGCACCCCCATCATATACATTTGTGTTTCCCGAGGGACAGTTTCTGTTGTGATTCCATTTCCAAGATTACCTCCTTCTATATGTCATGCCAAATGTGACATGTCATTTTTGGTGTGAGTTGAAATTCCTTTTCCTGCAGTAGTGGGTGGTTCTTGTGGCTGAAGGTACCAGACTCTCACTATACAGTCTGGCAATGCGAGACCCATACTTGCTTTCAGTCTCAACAGGAACACAAAGTAAAGTTTTTACTCATTATGACACTTTCAGTTTAAGATGATCTGCTTCAACTGGCAAAAAGTAGATAAACAAAAAGTAGATAAAATCAGACAGCATGGCTGCTACTTACAGTTTGCTGATGGGGTTGTGTTGAGGTGGAACTGCTCCTCTCTTGTCTCTTGTCAAAACAGCTTAAGTAGAATACAAACAGAGCAAACTAACAACTTTGAATTAAAGTTGTGCAAGATCTTCAGTTCCACCTTAAATGGTGCCACAGTTACATTCTGGCACCTGTGCAAACTGTAGCATTTAAGGTGGAGCACAACATCAACCATGTCTGCTGACAGTTCAGTTTTTTTGGAAAGGGTATGAAAAGTACCGACAAGACTTTCACAGCCTGGAACGGTAAATTTCTCCCTGTAGTCTGACCTTTTCATTGCTTTTGCTCCATTGTTACATGTAAATTTTGGGAGCATAAATTGTAATCAAGACTGTTATGTAAAAGTCTAGGATATTGGAATGAGTTCATATTAGCTCCTTTACAAATACAGGATTTATATTTAAATGGGGGGATGACAGTGTTTGTGGTTCTCGGAATGTCAATTCCATGTACTGAAATGTCCATATTCAACTATGCCAATGTAAATACAGCTTTCCAATCTAAGGCACCTTTAACATGGATTGAACATTTTCATAAATCTGACAAGACTAACAAAACATTAATACCCATTCTTCTGTTTTGGCTATGAATATTCTGTGGCAATGGCAATACAACAAATCTTAATCTAAAATGATCAAAAAATACACCTCATCAATTCAGAATTAATAGCATGATGACACCCTTTACAATTCCACCATTCATACATTATGCCGACAATGAAGCAAGTGAAATATTGACAAGGCCAAAGCACTGATATGGTTATCTTTCTACTTGGAGCAATTTTGTCTGTTGTAGAAGAAATGTGCTTCTGTCAGTCATTAACTTCTTGCTTTAGTGTCCAGTTTTCCACCCACTTATTTGGGCATTGCTTGTGTTACTCAGTGGCAGAGATGAACGTTTTTAAATATACGCATGATGCCAAATCAAATAGTGATGTACCATTCCAGGGTCACAGCAGCAGAGCAGTGTCAGATCTTGCCACTGTCCAAAGTTCATTGCGCTTTAGTCAATGGGCGGACAAGAACTTCATAAGAACCTGCCGATATGATAAGTATCATGATACAGGTGTTCTGATTCAATATATTGCTATATATTGCGATACCTTAAGCAACACAATAGATTTTTTAAAATCTAATTTAAGGAAAACTGTCATGGTATAAAAGCACACCACCACATGCATAAAATCTGAGCAAAAGAAAGGTGCACCCTTTGTTTACATTGGAGTGGAAGAGTCTTATGATTGCCACCAATATTTGAATTCAAACTATTAATTAATAATTGGTATTGAGTTTTTGAGAATGAATTCTGTATGGCAAAACATAATGCTCCGAAATCATAATGCTTCTTACACCCCTATAATCAACACTAAATCTACTCCTGCAGAGTTCAGCTCTCATTTAGCAATGCATTTAACCATCTGTATTATAGGCTGGATACCTGTTTTCCTGGAAAGGAAATGCATATTAACTTAAACCAGTTATAAGAAGTTGCATTATCACACTCCAAGTTGAAATCGTGACCAATGTTTGACTGAAATCTGCTACTGATCTCTTGCAACATTCTTCTCTTTCTTTTGTAGAGATGACACCAAAAGAACTTTGTCCTTATGCCAGTTGAATTAGCAACAGAAAGTAGATAAAAAGTCTTTATTCCTCTCACCTTCTTTATATCTGTTGCAGTGCATACTGGGATATGTATGCTCACATTCTCTGTTTGTGTTTTGGATTATGCAACACTGGTGAGGTCGAAAGCCGTAGTTGCCCATTTTGCCCCTCGCGCTGTTGTGCCACGTGTCCTAAGATAGTGTCTGCATGCCCTCTTCAGTATTACCATGACTGTGCACTATGCTGTATGTGAAAGTTTAGGTGACCCTAGTTAAATTAAGTGACCACATACCCCACAGACAACCACACAATTGCTGTTTATTTACTGAACTTAACATAATGAAAGCAAAAATAAAGAAATTATTAAGAAAAGGTTATGCCACATTTTATAGTTTATGTTTCTTCCAATATGTTGATCTCAGTAAATATGTAGAACCTGATCACTAGAGGATGTGTGTAGAGAAAAACTTATTTGCACTCAACAAAAGTCAAAAATCAGCAAAACGTGCAGTTTGACCAGTCGTTTAACACCTCTGCATATGACGGCTCCCAGTTGCATCCATGTACTAGCTTTGGTAACACTGTTATACCATCTGATTGTTTAAAGCACGTACTCCTCAATGATGTGCACAGAAGGAAAAGTATCAGTAACCATGTTTGTCACTAAAACAGTTTATGGTACTCTTCTTTATTGCACAATCAAGAAGTTTGTGCCTAACACACATGTCCACCATAGCCCTCCAATGAAATGAACAAAAAGCTGTAAGGGTCCACCCCACCCCCTGTGGCTGTGACACTTTACAATCAGTTGTATCACAGCTAAAATTTATTAATGAACTAACTATCAGGTTCCATGTGTACACAAATGTCAAAAGCACAAAAAGCTCATGATTAATATGATCTGGTTGCTTTTGATGTGTAGAGTGTCTTGATCTTTCGTCATTGTAAACAGCATAAGATCAGAGTGACACACTGAACCTCAGTGGTCAGGTCTCACTATACTATGTCCACATACCCTGCCATCAACCCTGCACTACTGGAGTCAGACCGCAATGGGTTAACACTAGTGCTTCTACAACTTTGAATCCCCTCCCTTTAGCTACTCCCCCTGGAATGGTCAGCCCCACTGGTTCACATGACGCATATGTATATGTGTGCGTGGGTGTATGCGTGAGTGTGCGTGTGTATGTGTGTGTGTTAGGGTGTGAGTTTCTCCGGGCCATATATAGGGGCATGTTTGGTTAGAGAGCTGTTGATAATCAGTGATCTGACTGCAAATCTCTCTTTCTCTTTGTCTCTCTTTCCCCTCGAGTCCTACGTACAGCCTGTGAGGAATATAAAGAGCATTGCATTCTTGCCCAACATTCAGCTGCAGTTGGAAACCCCTGTTAGAGCCTTTTTTCAAGTGAATTTCAGTGCTGCCCTGCAAATATGGATGGACTGAATGATTTTCATGATGATGGCTCCTTCATGTTCACGTCAGAGTCAGTGGGAGAAGGCCATCCGGGTGAGTCTTTGCCTTCACATGTTCTTTGCTTGAGCTTCCAATGTACTTGCTGTGCAGATACTGTCTATTTACATGGTGCTTTAAAAACCTGGTATTATGCCTTAAAGTGCCTGTTTGAAGAATTCTATAGACAGTCTCTCTACAAATTCAAGACAGTCTTAACCTATGTAGGCCATATATGCAATCCCAACTGCTATAGCTGCTGACACAGCACTCCGCTTACCTCAGCAAATGCTTATTGAGAAGTTTGAGTCTGCTAGGCAGGATGGCAGTGATTGATCCCTCTTGCCTGGCAGAAGTGTGGTTAAATCTGTGGCAGAATTGTAGGGCATAATGTAATTAAGTATTAATGTAACTATAAACCTCAAGTTTTCATGAAGCACTGTAATTAAATTGAACTGAACCACATAATGCAGAAGACTGAGGTAGCATATGGTTGCTTTCAGAAGCAGACCCAGGACAGGTGGTTCACATTTAAAGTGAAAGTGCCTTTAGCTGGTATTTCATTCAGTGAGTACTACTGCTTCGCTCACAAATGCACAGGGTTATATTACATTGCACTACGGGAAGAGTATCTGAGAGTCTAATTGAACTGCTAAAAATATTTCAGAATGTTCTCATGATACGCAAATAGCTCATTCTCCACGTTGACAAATGCAAAAACCCAGAACACCTGGGTCCACCTCACAGAACCAGGCCTGGCATTGATGTTTTGTTGCATGTTTACTAAGAAAACATTCTTATGCCATATTTCCACTCTTGTGTGGGAATCTGCCAGACTTCACATTTCTTATCTGCTGTTGGCTCATGCTGCAAGGCCAGCACACTTATAGCAGGCGGCGACTGGATTGATGTCCAATGCTAATAAGGGGGGATATCAGCCCTTTTCACCAAAGCTATTTACCAAGATCCATCACTCTCACTTTATGTTCAGTGTTAAGGACATTAAGTTAGAATTCTAACTTATTATATTTATTAGACTCATTAAATTCTTTTCCCTTTTTTTTTTTAAATCTTTAGACCTCTAATATGCTAAAACTTCACATAGCTCTTTGTTTTCTTAGTCAACTTTTGACACTAAATCAATAAAGATCATTGATGGGGAATGCATAATCCATACATAATCCACACATCTTTTCTTGGCTCAATTGCACAGCCATCTAACTCTACCGAACTGATGTGCAGGCCTTCCAGGTCAAAGAGACTTGTTATTGTTGGTGTTGTTTCTGATGTAACTCACATAAGTTGTTGCCTCAGTGCAGAATGGGATAGACAGCAGCTGAAAGCTGAGGGTATTGTCCTGGGGCGCCGCTCGCCTGTAGCATCTCTTTACTGGGAGACTTTTGTGTGCCAAAAGCAACATTTTACAGCCCATCAGTATGAAAGACTCAGGAATTCAACTCACTCTCTTTCAACAGAAACAGAATAACAGGAGTACACTTTGATTTAATGATGAAATCGACTTCTCACTCACTCTTTTTCTCTGTTAATTTTCACATTCACACAGTTTTGTATAAGACTGCATTTAATTATTCTTTTCCTCTTTTCTGCAGACAAGATTTGTGATCAAATTAGTGATGCTGTGCTCGATGCACATTTGACGCAGGACCCTGATGCCAAGGTGGCCTGTGGTAAGTCTATAGTACTCTAATGTAATAACCACATTATAGATACTGTGTTTCCACATAATCAGTCTGTTCTCCGTTCAGTATTTCAGTATAAGGTTTTTAAATAGAAAAATATGTTGAAAATAATGGAAAGGGATCAGAATACACTATTAAATGCTCACATACTGAAATTCCAGCAGTAATCTACAGCAGAATTCACTGAAAGTTTCCTTCCCATCTGTTACACAATGACTAGTACCCTTACCCAGGTTTAGGTAAACAAGCCAATAATAAGACTGCCAACAATGAAGACCACCACTAGTCTTGGCTTGACTGGATGCTACCTTTATTTTTACCATGCTTTGATTCACAGCAGTAGATACTGCCCTGCTTCTGTATTGTGGATATATCTCTGATTTTGTTGATTATCGCTAACAACAGAGACTGTATGTAAGACCGGTATGGTGCTTCTGTGTGGTGAGATCACATCACGGGCTAATGTGGACTACCAGAAAGTTGTGAGGGACACCATCAAACACATCGGCTATGATAACTCGGATAAAGGTAGAAACACAAGGATTTCTAGATATATTTGCATTTTTGTTAGTCTGATGTCTGTTCCATTCATACCTGCTTTTGCTTTCAGGTTTTGACTACAAGACCTGCAATGTATTGGTGGCTCTGGAGCAGCAGTCTCCTGATATTGCACAGGGAGTCCATGTTGACAGGCATGAGGAGGATATTGGAGCTGGAGACCAGGTAATAACTTAAAAAGACAAATCATGAGTGATCAGAAAAAGCGTAAATTAATTTGAGCTGTAACAGAGTAATTCTACACTTTCCTCTTTCACAGGGTCTGATGTTTGGCTATGCCACTGATGAGACAGAGGAGTGCATGCCCCTAACCATTGTCCTTGCCCACAAACTGAATGCCAAGATGGCTGAACTCCGTCGTGATGGCACAATTCCTTGGCTTCGTCCCGACTCAAAAACACAGGTTAGAAAAAATAAGATAGCAGGTGTTTCCAAAGTGGTGACAGAGCTTAATGTTTAGAGACCATTCAAAGCTAAAATGAAGCTGACCATGGATCTCATCAGCTGTTGTGGTCTTCACACCACTCTGTTGGGCAATAGCCATGATCCCAACGAGATGACAAGCTTGTGCCGGCCTCCCTTTATGCCCCAAGATAAAAATGACCCTCAGAGTGACGTCGGGGGAGGCCACAGTCCCTACATCTGATTGGACATTGCTGTCCACTTGTCAGTTTCAGTCTGGCCTTTAGAACATACCAGCAACCCAAGATGGCATCATCTCTGGAAGCTGAAACCTTCTTGCTATTTTGGAGTTCTTGACATTTTCATATTGGAGACCCAGGAATGTTCAAAGGGTTTAATATTTGTGGTGAATGGCCCCCAAGTGGCTGATCTGGTTACTCTGTAGATTCACGTCCAGATTCTGTATGCTCTACTGTCTTTGCTATATTGCCTTAATGAGAATGGTGAACATCAAGTGATCCTGCAAGCACTTTCTTCTGCTTTTCCATGCCTGCAGGTCACTGTGCACTACAAGCAGGAGGACGGAGCTGTGATTCCACTGCGTGTGCACACTGTGGTCATTTCGGTCCAACATGATGATCTTATCTCTCTGGAGGAGCAGAAGAGGATTCTAAAGGAGAAGGTCATCAAGGCTGTGGTGCCAGCCAAGTACCTTGACGAGAAAACCGTATACCATCTTCAGCCCAGTGGGCGCTTTGTCATCGGAGGACCTCAGGTGAGCTTCTCTTTTGGTTTTACTTGCTGATTACTCTTGAAGAATTTTAAGCGTTTTAGCTCCATCAACAGACTCACAGTATAAGTATCCACTCTTTCTCTTAGGGAGATGCTGGAGTCACTGGAAGGAAGATCATTGTAGATACATATGGTGGATGGGGTGCTCATGGTGGCGGGGCCTTCTCTGGGAAGGACTACACCAAGGTGGACCGCTCTGCAGCTTATGCTGCCCGCTGGGTGGCCAAATCTTTGGTGAAGGCCAAGCTGTGCAAGAGAGTGCTAGTGCAGGTGAGAAGACTCAGGAAAGTCATGAGACTGTTGAAAAGAGTATGGTCAAGCCATCTCTGTAATTGGTGACGGCATGTTCCAGTTGTATTTGGGATGAAAATGAAAGATGTGCCAGAAAAGACAGAAAAACAAGCATATCAGCTACATTGCTCACAGCTCACTAGAGCGTATGATCTATTTTGAGGATTTGATTAAAATGCAGTATTTTTTATCTTGTTGTTCAGGTGTCTTATGCTATTGGAGTGGCCCACCCACTGTCTATCTCACTCTTCACCTATGGCTCTTCAGAGAAGACAGAGAAAGAACTGCTTCAGATCGTCAACAAGAACTTTGACCTTCGGCCTGGTGTCATTGTTAGGTAAACATGCGTGTTGTTTTCTGTTACACGACACAAATGCAAGAGAAAACTAGTTTTTATCAGTGCGTTTCGGCCTGAAAATCAATGGTAAACAAGATCAATCCAGAGTTTTAACGTTTTGCAATATATCTTACAAACGCTCATAAAGTACCACAGTTTTTAGAATTGCTGGTGAAAGTCTGACCATGCCTTTAATGAACTGAAAGCAAAAATAAAGTTTTAACAGATGCTTATATATGTCAATGATCCATTTTTATTACCTATAGCTAGTCATAAAGGATACAGAGATAATATCTAAAGAGGCTACTATCGATTATTTGTTTTCCAAATTTGTGACTGTTCAAAACTGTTCAGAATTTTTTTAAAAGTTCCAAAAGTAGTGGAGTAGAAAACACAGTTCCAAAAACCTAATTATCAAAGTTTATCCCTTCGTGGTTTGGAGTGAAGCTACAGAACCACCTTTGCTTCTTTACAGAACCTTTGACTGGATAGTTCTATTAGGAATGATATTCTTAGTGAGGTTTGCTGGTGTAAAGGACCTGTTAAAAGTAAAAATAACTTCCACATAATGTAAAGATTCTATACAGTTAAGTGTTTGTCCTTTAACCTTATATCCAAACCCAAAACCATTTAAGTTTTATATTTAAGAACCTACTTAAAGGACAAACTACAATACATTACTTTCCACCACTGTACACAAACTCTGGTTCTCTGTAGAGAAACAGAATAAAATATTAAACAGTGATTAATTATTTCTGTTCACAGGGACCTGAAACTGAAGAGGCCGATTTACCAGGACACTGCCTGCTACGGTCACTTCGGCCGCTCCGAATTTACCTGGGAGGCACCCAAGAACCTGAAGTATTAAAGCTGCACAAGCCAGTAGAAATGCTTCCACACGACAACCAGACAAAGCTCAGAATAACAAAGAAGAGTAACACTTTCTGTGAATCCTGCTACATAACACTGACATAAGTACGACATTAACAGAAAAGGACTTATATGCTGTCATGAGTTATTGTCATTATGTCCAGTTATATAACAGTGTCGTGTGGTGCTGTAGTTAAGACAATTACAGGCTAGTCCAAGTCAAATGGTGACCAGGTAGAGAGACTGAGACAAGGCTGAGACCAGTATAAAACAAATCCTTGAAAATTTGGTTTTGGTTTATTGTACATTACAATTCATTTATTATACATCATATATCACTACTGTTGGAACAAAATATTTTTCAGCTTCAGTCTGACATGAATTGAAAGTACCTATTACCCTTTACTTTTTACATTTTACATTTGTGATGGATGTGCCAAAAGAAATGGCCCAAAATTGCCATCTGGCCAAAGTGACTAACATTAGAAGAAAGACATGTAGTGATATAATAAATGTGATTAATATTTAGAATATATTTAGTATAATATAGCATTAATTAGTGACACCAGACAACAATATAACATACGTAATTTGTATAATAAATTACTACTTAGTATTTATATATTTTATATTATTATCTGATATTATACTATAGTCACAGTTCAACTTTGCATACTAATTTTTGGAAGCAAATGATGGTTAGTGTTCTTGTCTATCCTTCTTCTCTAAAGCTTTTTCTGAAGTCACCACATAAACTTAGGTGAATGTAAACCAAACGTAAACCAAACAAACAGTGTACATCTATTTTTATTATTAAATGAAAACATGGTCATAACATTCCAATCTGCCACCAGGGGATCTTTTAATTTTGGACCCTCCGCCTATCAACAAACAAACAATTATCATTTTATTTATACATGTAAAGAAGGGCTGTTTCGTTGTGTTTGCGAGTATTGTTGGGATAATGATATGGTCAGTTTCCAGTTTCCTTACCCCGAGAGTCCACTTTACCCCAAGACCAATGATCTTGAGACAGAGACAAAACCAAGACCATAAATTTATGGTTCTACAACACTTTACCATTACTATTAATAGTCATGACAGCCTACTGTAGTACACATAAGCTCATATAACCATATGAGGTAAGCTCTTGTGACATCAAACATTATGGCATATGTCATAACAATTAACAGTAATGGTAGCATGTCTCTATTATATTACTGAACAACATCTGTCATGACAGCTCTGGACAGCATGACGTTTATGACATGGTTATTTATATCAGTGTTATGTGGCTGGGTTCAGATAGTGTTGCCCTGAGTACAATCTCGCCAGCTCCTGTCCCTCTCTTTCTGTCTCTCCATCTGCATATTTGGACACTATTACATTTATCTGAGCCCAGGCTGATATGCATCATCCAAAACAAATGACAATTTTCTGATGCTGTGCCTTTAGGAATCGGTTGTTGTCCTTCATGCACATTGTTTTCCAGTTTAGCTCACAGTCCTGTAGAATTGTTACATATACTAGAGCAATGGCTGCTTTTGAAACAAACCCACCATGTGGGGTTGTCTTGGCCGTATGGGCAATGCTTAGCAGGGAATGGTCAGCTCTAATTAAGAGCCTCGAGCATGCATTTCTGTAATACAGTCATATCTTAATTTTGAAAATCCGTTGTTTTAACTCTTGGTGCTACAGCAGATTCCTACTTTTTGGTTCTTTCACTCGACAGTTAGAAAGGTCAGGCTTCCTAGTATCAGAGATCTTCACCATAACCTGTTACAGATGGTCATAGTTCAATGAGTTAGTGTTCGTTCCTCCAGCTATAGTCTCTATAATTCTTCTAAAGTCAGTATCTGAATCTCTTGCCATCCCCAGTGTCTTCTTTATTTATCAGCAGCACCCAAAATAACTGCTTCTTTTGAACTTGGTATAGTTTGATAGTGTGTTTTTTTGATTTCCTTTTTTTTTCATTAATTCTTTCTCTCTTTTGTAAATTCGGTTTGTAATATAATATACGGATCTACAGATTACTAAACACCATGCTGTGAAAAGTGGGCATGAACTGGTGGACCACTGTAAGCTTTGCATTAGAGAGGCTATTTCTAATGCTGAAACATTGCAGGAGGCATACACCACAGGAAATTCTCTGTGTGCCTTATTTCTTATGAAGTTTGCTTTTTATACCCTCTGTATGGCATGAATGATATTCTAAAAATGGTGTAATGGAGGTAGTTCCAGACTGATTGCATAAGTGATTGATGCCTGTTTACATGTATGGATCCACTGTGGTGTAAGAACACATCACTCACCAGAGGCCAGTATGTGTACGTGTGTATGTGTCATTGACCGAACCCACCCAAAATCATGCTGTAAGATGCTGTGAGGTGTGTGCCGGCCTCTTTCCTGTGTCCAAGCATTCTCCAAAAGGTGCTACTTCTTTTACAAAACTACAGTCTTCCTTGTTCTCATCACACAAGTTCTGTCCAAGAAATTTGTGTCTTGGAAATCTGTGATCTGATCATGTATATAATTGTGAATAATTAAACTATTGAAAAGCGAGTCATTTGTTCTTATATTTGTTTAAAACTTCCAATATGTATCTCTTCTCAAACTAAAAGAAACTTCCAAAAGAGCACAGCTAGATCAGGTGATTGTGGTGTGTTTATTTTAGACGAAACTCTCTAATGTTTTGTAATTAGTTATACACTCATCATCAAGAGAATAGTTGCACCCAGAAGGGCGTGTTGGATTGTGATGTGATTGTGAAGGAAGATAAAGGTTACCAAGAACAATAAATGATGATACATTTAGACTGATATGGGTAAAATTTATTGCGCTACACATACAGAAGTAGTGTCTTCTCAGTACGGCATTGGGCTGCCATGTTTGCTAGTGCAACATGTCTCAGCATTACGGTGGCCGAGAAGTGCAAAACAAATGAACATTTCAGAAAACAAAATTTTATAACAAATTTACAAGACGTGAGACACTTTTACAAACTGAATACTGACGGAAAGTGTAGGTCTAACACAACTCTAAAAGAGACGACAGAAGAAAGAGACGACCCTCGTTAATCAAACTGTCTCGCGGTGGTAGAGTGGGTGGAAGAAAGAGACGAACAGGCTAATGTCTAAACCACTTTGTAAAAAGTGGACTGTTTTGCAAAAGCTCTACATTTTGAGCCATTTTAGGTTAGCTAGCTGGTTACCCACTATAGCTAGCGTTACAACCCCCTTACTTTCCTTAACATTTCCAACTCTGAGTGGTTTAGACGTTGCCTGTTTGTCTCTTTCTTCCACTCACTCTACCACCGCCAAACAGTTTGATTGACAAGGGTCCGCAACAAGCACTTCCTGTGTGTTAGACCTTCCCTTTCCGTCAGAATTCGCAGTTTGTAAAAGTGTTTCACGTCTTGTAAATTAGTTTTTACTTTTGTAATTTTGTTTTCTGAAATGTAATTTTTTTTTTGCCCTTGTAAAATTGTTTTAGCTTTGGTAATTTTGTTTTCTGAAATTGTAGTTTCTTTTCGTTTGTAAATTTGTTTTTATTTCTGTCATTTTGTTTTCTGAAATGTTAATTTGTTTTGCACTTCTCGGCCACCGTGGTGTTTATCTATAATTGTTACTTCAATAACAATCAGACCACTTTTAATAGACATCAATGCAGAAATCCAGGTAATTCCAAAGGGTTTGCTTACTTGTTCTTGCAACTGTACACAGTGCATATGATAAAACATCTGTATCTCAGTCAGTATAGTCATATATGATTTGCTTTATTTTTGTACAACTTAAGGCAAATATACAGTACAATCAAACATCTCTTGATTTCTACAAGGAGCCATTTCAGTCTTTGGTTTAATGAAAATAAAGGCACAGGAAGGTGCTTTTTTTTTTTTTTTTTTGCTTGCCAGACCATCAGCTATTCCACCCTGACTATAGGAGAGGCTTTTCTGAGAGAAGATACCATGGTATGTGTTTGCACTTGTACACTGTGGCCGTACATTTGTACTTGCTGTCGGGTTGAGCGTATTTTGAGAGCGTTATCACACTTTACTCAGTAGGAATGTTCTTTGACTGTAAGTTTAAGCAATACCTCTGAGAGCAGACCGAGTTAACAAACAGCCAGCCATGTCCTCAAATGTCATCAATGGTAAATCAAGGTAAAAGGTGATCCTCCAAATCACCTCCCTTTGCTCAGAAAACCCATTCTAATCAGTAATGTACAGGCAATGCAATTCTAACACATAAATCACCATGTGGAACACAAAACACATACGGACTCTATCTAAACCTTTTGCAAATCAAGGGCAATACCTAGATCCAGCTGGTAATATGACAAATACACTTTAAGCACACATGAATTTGACTGTAAAACTTCCACTCATCTCAAATATTCTAACAATTAAAACTCAAATATTCTATGCAATTAATTTCCAACAACACATAAACTACTACCTTTTAATTAAAAACACTCCAAAGACTCCAAGCTGGTGCTGTAACACAATTTCCTGAGGAGGAGACTAAAGACCAAAACAATCACGTAAGAACATAACATTAAAAAGGAATATATTAAATGAAGTATTATTTTAGACTTGGCCTTGGGTGATAAACACACATACCTTGACACGAGGAGCAAATTATTAACTTTACTATAAACACATCTAGAAACTGCTTTCTTTACTTTTCGTTTAAGGTCACTTTAATCTGCTACCAACATAAAAAGATATGATAAAGTATCTCTATCTATCTATCCATCTATCTATCTGAAACATACAGCTTCTGAGTAATAAACTTGCAGTCCTGCTGCAAACTTCGTGGTCGAAAGAGTTCAGCTCTATGACAGTGAGGGTCACAAGGGGGCATCCTTATCCATTTGGTAGTCAGTTCTCGACAGTCAGAACCACTGGTGTGTTCTGACGAGCTACAGGAACAGCTGGTGATGAAATAAACCGAGCGGATACAAGGTGCATAAATAAAAAAAGGAAACCGCGGCCAAAGTTCTTTCAGGTCAATACTGATGCTACATGTGTATGCACAAATCATTTGCTATGGGGTGAACGCCAGGCTGAACTGCGGAGCACTCCAAGATGAAAGCTCACTGAAGATGTTTGGCATCAGGGAAGCTGAATCCGTCTCTTTGTTAGAGAAGTGGATTTGGTGTAGGCCCCGTTCTTAACAGACTAACAGAACGATGTAAACACAAAACCACCTCCCAACAAACCTCTCACTATATTCTCTATTAAAACAGAGAGGTGCGAAATACATAACCACATTTACACGGAGACACCAACAACAGGTCAAAATATAGCAGTATTTGAATGCCTTACATTAGTGTTACAACCTCTTGTTGGTATAAATGACACCTCTTTGATATCTGTAGTACAAAAATACACTGAACAGTTACAAGACAGCTTCATTGACTGCGATGAAGACAGAAAGACAGATTATGTTAAATCCATTAGACAGCTTTACTTGGCCTCGTTTTCTAAGGCACGATGGTAACGATAGTCCCCCTGAACACAAGATGCAATGCTGCGGGCAAGGCAACGCAAAACATCCACACAAAAAGGCATAGGTTTAGGCAATGTGGCTTCAACAGCACTGGATGAATACAAAAAGGCAAAGATGAAGTCCTTAAACTTGCATTGGTTAAACATTTCTGCTCTTATTGTCTTGAGAAATGCAGAGAATTGGCACAGCAACATTCATCAATGCCCAGCCGAGGATGTGGCTGATTTTTATCAACTTATGACGGGTTCAGCTTTC
The DNA here is from genome assembly GCA_034552555.1 of Semaprochilodus insignis. Taxonomy (NCBI): domain Eukaryota; kingdom Metazoa; phylum Chordata; class Actinopteri; order Characiformes; family Prochilodontidae; genus Semaprochilodus; species Semaprochilodus insignis. Next base: position 9,817,737 of record CM067478.1, read on the forward strand.
AAAACTCTCACATTTTCTTCCAGTTCAAAGAACACTGCTTTTTTTCCACCTTACAGCCACAAAACTGATACTGAGGAAGAACTGACAACTGAACGGACAACCATTTTGGTCACTCAACAATGTCAATGTGCAACATGTGAGTCCTTTGGCAAAACTTAGCTCAGGGCAGGAGATGCAGGATCAAGTTTCGGTTTCGATTTTCCTTTTGCTGGTCTAGTGTCTTCCTCTGCACCCTGCTGTACATGTGTCTCTGATAACGAGGAGGTGGAGACAGAGAGAGAGAGAGAGAGAGAGAGAGTAGCAGGTGCAGGCCTGTCCTGTGTCTCTCTCTCTCTTCCTGAGGTTAAAGCATAGACATGCTCTCAGGCTGGTGCTGACCGGCTCCACCAAGTGATTCCATTTTGTGGTCAGCGCTGGAGCTTCCTAATGCACCCCCTCTGGCCAGGACCATCATGGTGTTGCTGGAAATGCCAGCAAACTCAAAGGCAAATGTGCCATAAAAGAGCATGATGATGACGCAGAACACCCACTCAAAGATGGCAGAGGCGTGCTGTAGGACAAAACTCTCCTGGACGAAAAACACTCCACCTGGAGGACGGAGGAGTTAAGGAGTTCCAACACTGAAAACTAGAAGCTCGCGAGGCAGTTTATTTAACCTCGCAGTACAGCACTGAGTATGTATATTGGAGATCAATAAATCTGTCTGTCTGTCCGTCTGTCTAAAACGGGCGGAAGTGTGTTTCTGCAGAGGACGTTTTAACTTTTAACATCAACAAAACTGCTAAGACGCACAGATAGTTAAACAGACAGACAGAACTTTGCACGATGGCACCAATGTGAGGCTAAATGAAAGGAAACTGTATAAGACCATTCAGTTGGTTGATTTAGGAAATAATAGTCGAATAATTATTTATAGAAAAATCAACAGTTGCAGGTAGAGGTGGGCAATATGTGCTCAAGTTTACATCATGGTTTTTCTGCTGATCCGATAATAATAATAATAACAACACTAATGATACATTGCAATCCGCAAAAAATAGGAATTATAACAATAAATGACTGTCATAATAACATGACATAAAAACAATGCTAACTGTTAGTGTGTTCGTTTTATAATAATTATTATTAATGTGTAAATTTAATTTAATTTCTTTATCATGTGGATACTAACATGCAGTCTAAATGCAGTCTAGTTCTCTTGGGAAAGGTTCGGTAATGCTTTCTCCTCCAACCTCTCCTCCTGATCCTTAATTCAATTTTACCTTCAGGTGGTCTCTAAAGTAGTGTTCCACCTTTTTCTGTATCTTACAAACATGTTTGTCTGCTTGATTGTTTTACTTTATTCCAGTGCACCTCCTACCGCCAGCAGTGGACCTATTAAACAGATGTCTGGAAAGCAAGCTTGAGAAATATAGATATAGAAAAGGATACTGAGCACCAGGGCTACAAAAGCCAGCAGAGTCATGATGAGGCGCAAGTGGCCCATGTTGTATTCGCCCTGAGTCTTCGCCAGGCGGTAAGTGAGTGCTGACTGCAGACATACAAACAGCATGCTGGTGGGAAAAGCCACACCGGCCCCAACATAGTGCAGCACCTTAGCGTTGTCCACCTGGAACACAAAACACACAAAGAGTTTTATTCACCACTGAAGTGTTCATATGGCAATGGCAGCATCCTGTGAGTAAACATACAGAGGAGACAGTAATGTCCAGTATGTAGCCCAACCCGACTGCATGAACGACTGATGCTAAATGAGGAGAAGCTAGATGCAAAATGTCTCACATATAAGCCACGCTGTTCATTTATAAACAATGGTATTCAAAACTTTGGCTTCGCTTTTCCTGTTAATAATTGCTGCCATTTTATTCAATAACAGCTTAAATAGAGTAGATGGAAATTCGATAAGCTAGACACCAGAAGGAATTTCAAGATTTATTCAGGTTCTTTGTTTTTAAATGATGAATAATCCTGCATAGAAGCTGTATTTACATATCGTAAATTGCTAGCGTGGAAACAAAACATTTTATCTCTGAAATGACTTCACAAGAGAAAGAAAAAACACTTTTAATGCAAGTCAATGTAACCAGACATTTTTCAAGTAGTTTTGGGTAATTTCTTTTTGGCCATTCTTTAGGAAATGTACACAATGTGCAACAGGCTTTTTCAAATTCTGCCAAAAAAGAGAAATGACAAAAAAAGAGATGATAGATGATAGATTTCTAGGAATTCTAAGGTATCTAAGGTATATTCAAAAACATAATTTAGAGGTCCCTGGTTTCTGAGCCATCAGGAAGGAGCAAAAAGGCTGAAATTGCTGTTAGAAACAGGCTTATTCTAGTGAAGAGAAGTTGCCAGATAAGCCTCAAAGTTTTTTCCCCCAAATTACGCTGAAACACAGTGCGCACAAGAGGTAATTACTGTTTGCTCAGACTTGCATTCCTGTAGCTGCCAGCTATTTACACATCTGGAGGCTGAGAAAAACAACTCAATCAGTACAATTCAAACATGTCTGCATGATGGCCCACTAATAGTAACTATACATTATAGTGTGAAAGCACTGACTCTTACCAAGTCAGTGCTATTTATGAATAACCTGCTTTCATAGTTGGCAGCAGCATAAGCAAGTGTGTTGCTTCAAACTTACCAGCAGAGGTCAGCAGAGTTCAGCAATTCATATAATAAGTCTCAATTCCTCTGACGATCAGTAACTAGCCCTACAGCATCTGCTCAAATCTCTCACCCTCACAGGTGTAAATGAAACCCCTACAGCCAAAGCATATTCCCAGTGTCCTCCACACATTATTAGGTGTAAAGTGCGCTGCGTATGCACAGTGGACTCGGGCTGCTCTCAGGCCCCGCAGTGGTTTAGCGTCTCCTTGTCCACTGGCTCTCGGCTACAATGCACAATGGAGCAGATTGTGATCATGTGACCCCAGCCACAGGCCCGCGCAGAAGTTTCCTCCCACATTAGATGTACTGATCAGACCTGATAAAGAAGCTTGCAGCCAATGAACCATTAACCTGCCACAGCGGGATTTCTGAGATTTTCATACATGTCAGTAAGTAAACAAACCCGCAGTCCAAGATCAACAAGGCTGCTACTGCAATTCTAAGATATTCACAGTCACAGCACTTTGGGATTTTCTCAGAACAGAAATGTGTTCGACAGCTGAGTTAGGAACTGGTTACATAAGTCCATGTGTGCAGGTTATTTTCTTATGCTGCTCAGTCTCAAAGTGTCCAATTTGTGAAGGGGGGGGGGCAGACTCAGACAGACTTGCTGTAACATGTGGCTGTTTGAACACCAGACCTGGTTAAATATAAGCCTCTTAAGCCTGTCTCAGTAGACTGCGCTGTACAGCAAGTGAACAGTGGACCGCAACACATACATCAAGAATGCCTTGTCTAGACCACGGGAGTAGATAATGGCATTTAAAATTGCAGCAGCCTGCTTGTACAGACGATAGCTATTGTTATTGTATTGCTCAAGACAAAATGCTTGAAATGTCATGTCTGAAATGCCATGCTGTAAAGCTATGAGGAAAGGAAGAAATAAACGGATACCTATTGATTTGCACTGAAAATTCAGTCAAAGAGGCAACATGAGATAAGTGACCGTCATTGTGTACATTCATCTCCATAGTTCATCTCCTGTTTCTGGGGGTCATGGAAATGAGAAAGAGCTCCACATGCTGGCAGGTGGAAGATGCAGTTTGCTTTGGCAGGCTGTAAATGTCACCAACTCAACTACACGCTAGCTAAAAAAACGAGAGTCCAGCAAACACAAGCACAAACAGTAGTCATGCATGCAGTACTGAACCTATCAGAAGATACACAACCGTTACAGGATGATTCAGCAGGTTAAACATTTCAGCGGCCGCACACGCAGAAGACTGAAGCTGTGTGTGAATAAATGTTTATAGGAGACCACACACACACACTCTCACACACACTGAACCCCCCCTGAACGCCCCCCCACACGTGCGTACACACACACACACACACACACACACACACACACACACACACACAGACTTACTGATATACATACACAGTTCAAAACAAACAGTAGAAACGGGGCAGCTGAGAGAAGCTGTAGGGTAGAAGAGGGAAGTGGGTAGGAGAGGGAGCAAGGAAGAGAAAGAACAGGAGGAGGGAGAGTAAGGGAGTTAGAGAGCTTTATATATAGAGAGAGAAAGAGAGAGAGAAAGAGAAGAAAAATAGGGAGAGAGGGTACAAAACACAGTGAGGGAAAAAGAGTGGGAAAAGGGTTTAACAAAAAAGACAGCTAAAAGTAAGACAGAGTGAGACAGAGAGACAAAATGAAAGGGGAAAGAAAGAGAGGAAGGGTGAGGGAGAAAAGGGAGATGTATAAAGGAAAATGGGAGAGTGGGAACAAACAAGAAAAAGGGAAAGAAAAAGATAAAGGAAGAAAGGGGAAAGGCATAGAGAGAAAAAGGTAACAGTGAAGAGGGAGAATCAGAAAAAGAAGGGGAGAAACAGAAATAACAAGCAAAAGGCATGGAGGAAGCAAGAGAGCAGAAGCAGAAAGTGAGAGATGAATGAACGAATTACAAAGAGAAAGGCAGAAAGTGGTAGAAGGAGAGGAGGAGAGGCAGAGAATTAGAGTGAGAGGGGAAGAGAATGAGAGAGAAAAAAAGAGAAAGGAAAAGAGTGAGACAGCATGAGTGTGAGAAAAAGAGAACAGCGAAAAAGAGAAAGAGGAAAGGTGAGGGAGAAGGAAAAATGGAGAACTGAGAAAAAAGAAAAATAGGGTGAGAAAGTGAGAATAGAAAAATAAAGAGGAAAAGAGAGAGAGAGCAAGACAAATAAATTACCGACAAAAAGAGAGGTAGAGAAAGAGGTAGAGGGAGACAGGAGAAGAGAGGGAGATAAAGACAGGGACAGAATGAAAGACAGAAAAAAGTGTAGAAAGGTATAGAGAGAGGCAGACAGGGAGTAAAGAAAGAAAGAAAGAAAGAAAGAAAGGAAAGAGAGTGAATATGTGTTAACGTGGCAGTGTTGAGCGTGTACAGGCAGGCAGCTCTGGTAGAGGCCGACTCTCCTCCCCCTCCCCATGTTTCTCACACACACACCTGTACCTGCACAGCCCCTCTGTTCCTGCTCCAGAAAACCCTTCATTTTTTCATTCCTCCCTTCCCTTTAATCTCCTCTTCCCCTCATTCCTCTCAATCTGCATGGAACGCCACCGGGTGATTCAAAACACAACTGGAATTACAGCGTCTTAAAAAAATGTCTATTTATAAAAGTTTTGGTCACTGCAAGAGTACAGCCGGGAGGCGGCATTATGTAAGCTCCTCTGTTTGTTAATGGGAATAATGTGATTCTCTGTTGACGTCCTGCATGGTGAGCAGGAGCGGCGGAATGCTCCAGAAGAGCAGGCGGGCGGCATGATGAGGTGCAGATGTGGTGTCCAAAACTTGTTTCCCTGCTCTGGCTCCCCCGTCTGATGTGTTCAATTCCAAGCTCAACACACACACACACACGACTCATTCACACACACATATCCTGTAAGCTTCCCTCCATTTCGCAATATGTGTGATTCTACAAAGGATGGAAACAAGGTTTTTATGTTTTACCACACTTTCATTTTTACTTCAACCTTGTGAGCTTTCGTTTCCTGATACATACTGGGTCTAGAGTTATAACGGCCATCTTCCCATCATTAACATTACACAAACAAAAGTTTTCATAACAAAAGTTAGTAAGGTAATGCAGTAAATTACATTTTCATTCAAGGTGACATCATCTCATAAGAATTCCTGCCTAGCAGCCAGCTTGGCACACCCTTATTCAAGACACAGAGAGCTAAAAGAGTTAAAAAGTTCCTGAACTGTCCTGCTCTAGTCCAGCTTGTGAAGGTGCATCGGGTCTAGCAACCTCAAATTAGAATGAAATTATGAACACTGTAAATCAGCATAATATACTCCCTTTAAAAGTAATGCAGCCAAAATAAACATAATCCAGACAGTTTTCTATGTAGTTACTGGATATTAAGCCTGGTGCAATAAACATGCAATTAAACAGAATTAGAACAAGGAGATGCACAGTATACATGCCATCTGGGACCAATAAGAGTTAATACTGTGATGTAATAAGCCCATCGAGTTGTAGATGATTCAGACCCAATAGATCCAGCTTGGAACTAACTCTGTCCTGATATGAGCTGATTGAAAATGCTTTGGTCTTAACTCACTAACACACTTGGCCTCCAATCTTTTAAGAACCAAGGCGACTTTGCCACTGTATTCAGCTCCCCCGCTTATGACTCGGGAGGTTTTGTCTGGCAGCAGGAATCTCTACTCACATTTCAGTCAGGACTAACTGGGCTCGTACTGGAGCACTAAAAGGCAGGCAAAGGCCATGTGACTTCCTTCCACAAACAGAGTGCCGCGATGAGACTGGTTCTGCCTGTACGTCCCTCCCACCAGGCCACGTGTGGAAGGGTTCCACACCACACACATACACACAGAGGGATCAGCCCATTCGGACTTAATGGCTTGCAGATTGCATGTGTTTAGTTTACATGGAACTTTTGCGCGTGTTTTTCCATACATGTAAAAGTTCCTGATTTACCAAAACATCCCTGCACAAGTGATTTTTTTTTCCTTTTCATTAGTTCCACAAACACTTTACTGGAAAACAGATACACCAGGAAGAATTAAAAAACAGACCTAAACTATCATAAAGTACCATGGAAATATCAAATCATCCTTAACTTGATTTCATTTCCAGTCAAAAACAGCCAGTTTCCAGACATATTTCTGAGGAGACCAGGTACAAAACAATCCACTTGCACAAGAAAGGGGAAAGTCAAGGAACTGAAAAAACAGGTGCATATTAAAGCATATTAAAATAAAGAGGTTACAACTATGCAGTACTAAAACTTCTACCAAACATTACTGAAAGCTTTCATGTTTCAGAGAGATGCTTGCTTGAGATCCAAATACACATGTGTTTCAATCCATTCTTCCCCTATGAGAGGATAGCTCATGCTGGGTGCATGGGTCTAATAGGATGTTTAGTTCAAGAGGTCCTCACTGAGAATCAAAAAAAAAAAAAGCACCCTCAACATCCTATAATATGTCTGGGATTATTTGGATCATGAGAAGCAGAACTGAAGTCTCCTGAAAAGAATCCAGGCTATTTTGTTATTGAGGCTTCTGGGTAACATTGTTAAACATGTTTTCTGCATTCATTCATTCATTCATTCATACATTCATGCATTTGTTTGTCTTCTAAACCACCTATCCTTCTGCGAATAGGCAGAAGGCAGGAAACACCCTGGACAGGCACCTTTCCACAGAATTTAGCTTTTTGATGGTATACGATGGTATAAGACTCATGATGAATGTGACCAGTGACATGAATTAACAAGATACAAATGAAGTTCCATTTTGTTCTCAGGCTGCCCTTCAAATATGCACTGCCATCATTCAAACTACTACCCTGCCTATTTATCAAGAGGGTGGATTTTAAATTAATTGTCAATTAACGACATAACTGAGTTTCTGATTAATAATGACATTTTTTAACCTAATAATTCCCAAAATTAATGACAAAAACTCAAGCTTTAAAACACTCGAAGGAGGAGAAAAGCAGAACTTCACAAACTTTAGAGAAATCCAGTAGTGAAACCGTGTTGTGGTTATATCAGAAACATAACATGGCCAGTGTGAGACTGTTTAATTGTCTTAATAAAGTTGTGAAAGTGCTTATGCTGTCTGCTTCTCTTCTGCAGCTTCAAAGACTCACAGACTCACTTCCCAGACCCATGAGGAGATGGGTGAATGATGCACATGTTTCCAACTTAATCTCTGTTTCTCTCTCCCACACACACACACACACACACACACACACACACACACACACACACACAGATGAGAGTGCATAGTTAAGACGTGGACGTTTATATTATCGCGACGAGAACTTGCTCTCCCCCCCTTGTCTCTATGGCAACTGGCCCATAAAAACCTCTGTCTGATGCCCTATTGGCCGACCTCTCTGCATTGCTTGCAAGCTGGGCACCCAGCCAAGCGTCCAAACATTTCAGCTGCCTAAAACTCTCTCCCTAACCAGCCAGCCCTGATTCGTAAATAAAGGTAAAAGATGTCCGTCCAAAAGAGTGGAACACTGGCCTCAGCTGAGCAATTCTCACCGTGTCTGAGGGGATTACACAGGCCGTCCGACAAATCTATTAGCACCAGCACCGATCTAATGACCCAGGAGAAAAAGTCTACAGAGACAGAAAGCACGGTCTGCCTTGGCCGTGCGAGTGAATCATCAAAATACTGAGGCAATATTAAACCCAAAACACTACCCAACACACACGTACATGTGTACATACACAACAGGATGTGTTCTAGCAGATTAAAGATTACAACAGGACACTAATGACTTTACACTGAAGAACAATGTTCCACAGATAGGAGGCTTTATCTGGCCCAAGGTCAGACAGGGTCCAGTGGCAGTCAGAAAGTATGACCCATCAGAGTGGAGTCACATGAAACCAGAGAATGGCTACTGGAGCACTTGTGGAGCTACATCTTCTGCAGTGATGCACTGTAGACTCTAGGGTGTAACGATATACAGTCATACGCAAACATTTGTTGTCCCTAGTCAAATGACATATTTTGTTGATTTTATAAAGTAAAAAAAAAAAACAATAAATGAATAAATAAAACATTCCAACTATTCTCTTATTTTCCAAAATTGCAGTTAAAGTGTTTTATTAACATTAATATGTGTAATCAGTACAGCAAAATACATAGAAATTGTCTTGTAGAATATGCAAATTAAAAGTCATATTTAAGTTTGTTAAGCATGACCGATCAGCTACAAAATTAAGACCACCATTTTCTCTACTTTTTTTGCCCATTTTAGTTTCTACAGGAGGAGGACTTTAAAATGGCATTTTATCTGTCTGCAACTTTTAGTGAACAATGTATTTATGTGCTATTTCGTTCATATTGGGAAAAAATTCAACATGACATGTAAAATGTGCTATAACTTCAGCACAGGCCACATTTAAACTACCATCAATCCAATTTAACACTTGTGTTTGAAACACAGTTTGAACTATCTTGTCAATGTAGTGTGTTCCCTGTAATGCATTCTTTGTAGAAACTCAGATCACAATAACAATAATAATACAATCATAGACAGCGCTGTAGTCTCAAGTACCTGATGCCTTCAGAACCAAAAGAGCAGGCGTCATCTGATTGGGTCTGACAGCTCTCATCATATCTGGTCAGATAACACTCTGAAGAAGCCCTGTCTATACAATCACCCAGTTTTAGCCGGGGAGGTGCTGTAATTTAAGTGATTACTGCTGAGATTTTAACCCAGATCTCAAATCTGCAATGCCCATAGTTTAAAAAAGTAATAATTCTGGATCAAATTATTAGCCGAACTCTGTGCGCCCCTCAGTAATTTAAGTCCTGTTCCAATCAACATAATATGCAACAGCAGTGCACAAACAACACCAGTGACAGAAATCAGTGACCTGGAGACCAGGTTAACTACTAAAGCTTTATTTGACCTAGAGGTGGCTAATATGACCGTTTTTATTGTTATTGAGATTAACGTTCAAATCGCAATAAACAATGCGCTTTTCCACATATTGCGGATATTGTATGTATTCAAAGAACACTGTCAAGATTAACTGTATGTTTCAGCAAAACGAGCTGAATACTTAATAAATAATGTTTAGCTGAATTAACTGCGGCACTCTATGAGAAACATTCAATAAAAACCAATGTGGCCAGAGTTCTTAATGACATTAAGAATGCATTGTGTTTGTCTCAGGATATCATGATTCATATGTGAAAATGTATCATAATGAGAGGCATTTTACAAGACTACTGAAACCCACAACATTATTTGATCATGTTTGAACATGGATTCATTTGACTGAAAGAGTGCAAGAGTGCATCCCTAATGGAACATAACTGCATGTACATGATTGAGCGTCATCATCCTTCAGGATGAAAAACTGAAGAGTCTACTGCAGTGTCTATAAGACCCCAGTCAATATTATATCAGTAATGTATACTTTATGGAAGAGAGCCCTTTTTGTTCTGCTAACTCTGGCCCTGTTCTGGGGCACTCATAAGGTAGTGCAGTAGTAAAGCAGGAAGAAAGCACTGAGGGCAGCACTGGTCTTACCTGGAAGTTTCCCACCATGATGAGACCTGCAGAACAGATCCAGCCCGTGGAGAGGCTTGCAGTGTTTAATACGCAGTTCTGATGCTTCTCAATCACATGAGCGTAACGCAGCAACACAATCACCATCACTGAGAAAGAGAGAGAAAAGATGTTCAGGGGTGTCCGTCTGTATAAGGATAAATGAAATCAAATGTGAAATGTAATGTGGCAGACTGTACATATGCTTTCACAACCATTTGGGTTGGGTTCAAAAGTTAAAATAATTACCCAACAAATTCATCCAACTATATGAATCAACATTATTTACCATACCATGTTTACTGAAATCTCTCAAACGGGATTTACACTCATTTTCAATATGTCTGTATACTTAGATTATTAAGATGAAAACAAAGCCATTAAAAGTGGTTTGATGTTCATCATTCTAGAGAAACCTCCGCAGTCTGAGTTGTTCACAGTGGTGGTGATGGGAGCCAGACTTTTGAAGAGTTCAGTGCTCTTTAAAGCTCCCCTCACAGAAAGTTATTAGGTGATATGGGTATGAACACGCTGCCTGCCACCTGAGACATAGTGTGACCATGATCAACATCACATACAGTATAAAAAGCCAGAAGACACAGAGAGACAGAGTTCACTGTTCTTTTCAGGTAGCAAATAAAATGGTGAATAAAGTAAGTACTGCAGATATCATAGTCCCCAGTTCTCCTTTAACAAATCTGTAAATTAAACAGAAGCAAGTCACACTATTTTAGCAAGAACCGTACCATCAGGGGATATTCCTGCCTCCAAAACATTTAAGATGAATATCAGTTTAAGGCATGATCCTCAAACTAGCACTTAATAACTACCGTCTTCTCTTATCTGTGTTTAATCTTCCTGTGTGATCTGGCAGCCGGAGAGAGAAAGTGGGGGTGCGCTGGCATGTGCACGTTTCGGCATGGTCTGATCCTGCGTGACAAAAAAAATAAGGTCTGCTGTTCCTCTAACCAGAACCTATTCATTGTTTTCCTGGAAGAGCAGGGTGTGGGGTGGCGGAGGAAAGAGTGGAGAGCTGTGTGTGTGTGTGTTCAGGGGGTGTAATGGGGCGGATCTTTATGTGCTGAGAGTTGTCTAACGTGGACTCAGTCGCTCCAGCTTGTTCCTCTGTTTGCTCTGCTGGGTTAATGCTTAATGCTTAATGAAAGCTGACTGGAGCTGCCCGGCTGGGGGGCAAGCACGGGGACAAATCACCCCTCACACCATAACGGCCCATAACGGCCTCATCAACCTCACACTCCGAGGGAACAGTTCCAGAATTTTCGGACACAGAGCCTCGATGTCTGTGTTTGCCAACAGCTGAGAATGAGACAAACTGAAATACAATACGCTCCAGGGGTGTGAATCTCAGACCTGGCACCAATTTGATAACAGTTCTTTAAGAAACTACTGAAGGGACCCTGATATCGCATACCACGATCCAATTTGATTGTTTTGGAACAAATCAGTATTCCATCTAAAAATTCTACAACATGTAAATATGCCTGAATATGCCATTTTCACAGCAGCAGAACACATGCAAGGAAAACAATATTCCATGCTTGTTTCCACGCAAGTCTGAAATATCCTAGAAGAGCATACTTAGGTTTAAACACAACCAGCTGATCGTATGTCTTATGCTACACAAAGTAAAAAGATACAAAGTAAATTATTTTGGAAATTGTTAAACAATATAACAACATAAAATAACTAAGAAATTGTTAAAATGGGAAAACATATTCTTGAGTGGCTGTAAATAAACTTTTGGGGACTGCCCAATTCTAACCTTTATGTAATTTTATTTTGGACAGAAATTACATAAATTCAATTATAATAGACAGGTGGGTTGAAATACAAATATATGACAACATCTGAATCATTTACATTTGCATTTGCCAGACGCTCTTACCCAGAGCAACTTACAGTTTGATCATTTCTTACTCAGGTAGGCAAAGGTACTGTAACATTAGGTGTCTTGCCCAAGTACTCTTATTGGTATAGCGTATGCCACTCACCCAGGTAAGGGATCGAACCCCAGTCTACAGCAAGGGAGGCAGAGGTGGCAGAGACCCTCTATGCTATATCAATCATATTATTCATATTAATCATATTGATGTCACCAGATAATTGCTTAAAAATATATATATTTTTTCAGACAGATGTTATGATTTGACTGATTTTTCAAACTAATATTTGACGACACAACATTTAGGCTCCATATGTATCGATAAAATAATACATAAATAAATATTTTAGTTCCTCCCCTATACCAGCAGCATTTTTCAAAAATCCCGACTCAAAACCACTCAGGATAATATGGCAGCCCTACAGGAAGCAATAAGACCCCACAAAATCTGAGGTCATAAACCTCAAGAAGAATATTGTACAAATAACAGAGCACACCACAAAGATAAGCGGAGTTATTCTAACCACATGACAGCGGTTCATTACAAATATAGCAGACTTTTTCTGCAGGCGTCAGACCTCTATAATTCGATATTTCGCACAGATTCAAAGTCTGATTTTTTTCCTAGGAAATATATATATATATATATATATATAAATAAATAAATAAATAAACACTGCCTGCCACGTAGACAAGGCCTTAGGTGATGCTGGCCAAAATATCTGCATTTTATTCATTTTACATTCGCAAACAAATAAATGCTACAATTCTCAAGTAGATCTAGCCCTATGTTCCAAGGAATCAGTCCATACGCACATTAACCGGATATTACCATCGTCCCACAATTCCCATAATATCCCCACATGCCTAGAGAGAACCCATATTTTTTGAGAATGTGTGTGGGCACAACACGCTTTCCTGACAAGACCTAAATCATTTAGAAGTTAGGAAAGTTACAAGCACGGAAAAACAAACTACATGTCTTCGGGGAACAGGAAATTATCCTCTTTTTTCTTTTTAACCAATCCCAGCTGTAGCAGAGAGAGGTAACGCTTGTTTATTCCATTGCATTAAAGTGTAGCTGGAGCCGGCCCTCAGGAACATCCACTAAAGAGACACTCTAGTGAAGTGGACACGAAGATACAGTCGCAGGAAACAAGTGCAAATCCAGCACACACAGCAATTCACAAACAGCTAAATTTATCAGCGGCATGACGGCTCTTATCGCTGACTGTAATATGATGCCAGGGCTTGACACACTTTATCGCGTCTTATCATTCATACCATAGGGGATCGGCACAAGAGCACCGCAGCCTAGCCTTGAGGATGATTACCATCATGCCACCAGGAATATTTACTGGAAGTGGGGCAGGAAGGTGATAAAGGTCATGAAAGGTCACTGGTCTGTGGTGTGAACCTGTGTGCATATGTATGTGCGCAAGCATTTCCTAGAGTTGAACTCAGTTCCTCAGAAGGCAGCACACAAGGGGGAGGGCATGGTGGGCCACATGCGGCTGTTGGCCATTCGCCATCATTATTTTCTGACTCTAAACAAACACAGCGATGCCGTCTACTTTCACAGGGGCCAACTGGCTGCGAGGTTGAGTCAACAGAGTCGGTGAATGACCCAGCGAGCGGTCACTCAGACAGGACCACTGCTCCTCCAGCAGGTTTAGTCACAGGCCAGCCCTCATCAGCCTTGCACTTATGTAAACCCATTTAATAACACCCACAGAAAGCTCGCTGTCGCGGATACATGCCACTTGTGACCGCTTGAGGCGTATTGAGACAATTCTCCATTTAAGCACATATCCAACAACATCACCGCAGCAGCATCTGCGCGGTCACTTTGCCAGTGTAGGCCGATGCCTTGTGACTGAACATGTGATAATGATAAACACATCTGCACTTTACTGGAGCTGTTAAAAACGTGCTGTGCGCGTTAATAACACTGACAGCAGGCATTGTGTTAGTCACCCCCTTGGTGCGTTAACTACCCTGTTAAAGTTGATGAGACAGATTGGGGTTGGTGCTCTTTCATGGCTGCTGCTCCCACAAAGTAGACACTGGCTCTCTAACAATGCCAGGCCACGGAAAACCGGCATCATTTTATGGATATACTCAGAAGAGAGGCCTGGCCATCACAGACCATAGGCAGAAGTGTCCCAACAGTATGGCACAAAGACTGCAATTCGCCTTTCACTCAAGAGCACCCGAACTACTCAAATTAGATGGAGGTGGACGTTCTTTCGTGGCAGTGGTCACCAACCCTCCACCTGGAGATCCACCTTGCTGCATGTTTCACCTCCAACCCAAATCTAACAATCAGCCAAAGATAAAGAAAACACAGAAACCAAGTAGCAAATGTTCTTTTATTGAACATGACAGCAGCGCTCACAGAATGGCAGAGATAGCAGGCCGGTTATTAACAGCCACACACTCCAAACTGATGGTACACACAAACACAGGCACTTCCCTACTAACCAGCCACACAGTCCAGCACTCAACAGCTACACATTTACACATCTTTAAGCTAACACACACAAACATTTACAAGATTTAAAAGTCACTCTTAGTGGAAGTCTGGTGTTTCCCATGAGCCATACGAGCCAATAGCAGAATGCTACAATAATCTACTTTTTAGGTGACAGTACTGATGTCAAACAAAAATATAGCAGCACAAAGAGGAGCAAGCTTGACAGACAGCCAAAAGACATTGGTAGGTTGTTGTGTTGGATGAGTAATGGATGCTGCCTCTCCAGATAACAAGCTAACAGAGCTAGCAAACAAACGTGACGTTGGATGATGATGATAAAGATTCAGTGTCTTCTACACTAGGCATTTTCAACTCCAGTGGACTATGTGCCGACATATTTGTCAGAGAAACAGATTTCCATTTGTCTCTGGATCTAGTCAGCATCAGTTAGAGTAGACCCAGTGAGCAATAAAGCCTCACTAATTTTGGCTTCTCAGCCATACCCTTTACAACGTGCTCACATAAAGGTGCTCGTGTTTTGAGGTATAATGTAATATTTAATGTGTAGTAAAGTGGAATCATTGCAATAAACATCACAAATCCCTGAAAAAAAATTCAGTACTGCAAAACTGAAACCTTGAATGGTTAACCGAGACTTGAGTTCTTGTGTACGTCTTTAGTAAAAA
The DNA here is from genome assembly GCA_034552555.1 of Semaprochilodus insignis. Taxonomy (NCBI): domain Eukaryota; kingdom Metazoa; phylum Chordata; class Actinopteri; order Characiformes; family Prochilodontidae; genus Semaprochilodus; species Semaprochilodus insignis. The sequence continues at coordinate 9,833,008 of CM067478.1, forward strand.
TGCATGTATTCAAATTAAACTCCAAGTAATGTAACCCACCCTCAAAGAAGTAGTTAAATAGTTCCTCCGGTTAGGCCTGCCACAGTTATTACTGGCTTGATTGCAATTATCTGAGATGATTACAACAATTTAAGCAGGATGCAATAATTTCCACACTTGTTAGATTTCAAAGTCAAACTTAAATTGAGGTAAATAAATGTAATAAAAAAACATCACTAGGCTTACAAATACAAAACAATCCAACTCACAGTAAGTACTGTTTGAATATTTGTTAATCATTAGGGATACACTAATACTACTTTTTCCATTCTGATACCTAATCCACAAATATAGGATCGATACTCTACCTACTAAACTCTACCAGCTTGAGAAATTAGTTCAAAACATAACCAAACAATATACATATAAGTATGTGGTGTGTATATGTAAGCACCCAGCAGCTTCTCTTGTTTGGCAAAAACTGAATCATTCATCCCATACGTGTGTCTCGTTCACTTGTGCTTACAACTCCAAGATTCAGACTCTGCTGGAATTTAGCACTGTAGTTCACAGTGTCTGACATTTTTTCAGCTTGGCTTAAGCATAGAGCCATTAGATCCCACTAATGAGTGATACTGTTGACCAATGGAGGTGCACCTCAGGGGACACAGTAGCCCAGATAGCAACTTGCTATGCTAGCTAAATGCTAAATCAGGGCTAAGGGCCACCATTATGTCCGGCGGTTCCTTCAGCCCCCTTAGTAACAATCAGAACTAACATCAACTTTGACTGTAAGCAGCAACACACTGGCAGATGAGTATTTACTGAAAGAAGCCTGGCTCACACATTCAGGGCCCCAAAACCTGGCATGCGTAGGCTCCAAGTTTGAAAGCCCCAAGTCACAAGGTTGGCGTTCAGTGACGATTCCCATTAGCGGGCTATTCCATACTGCTGTTACAGATTTAACCATGAGCATTTTTACTGCTGGTAACATTATGTTCTGTCTACTGGAGCACGTGTATGCATCAGAAACTACTCTGTAGTGTTGGTCATATGTATCGGTATTCCCATGGCCAATACCGATACTGGGCTGATGAGCCAATTAATGATACAGCATTGGCGCAACACTATTACCTACGTAGCTACTTAGAAAACACAACCTGTAATCGTAATAATGGTTAACTGGAGAGATCTGTGCACACACACACATACACACTCAACAGTGTAGTTTATCATCTAGCTACTAAGTAAACATAGTTAAGATGCAATTAGCCAATACAGCTTTAGGCACTGAAATACTGCATACAGTGATCAATTAATCTTCAACTAAAATTCCAAGCCCAACTCCAGCATCTGTCAATACACTTAATGCACCATTTATGCATTAAGTGTATTTTAAAACTAATTCTGTATTTGGGTGAATTTGAGATTTCAGGATGCATTCTGATGTTTCTTAAGGAACTGAAACAAATTTACTCCATTACAGCCTGTTGTATTCAGTTTGTCTTATTCTAGTCTTCTATCTGCACAGAAATCAGCAGCAATGTTACACAGCTGTTGGCAAACACCGGCAACAAAGCTCTATACAGAAAACTCTGCATCTGTTCCTTATCTGTTGTGAGTTAGGCCATTATGAGCTGTTACGGTGAAACAGCAATTGTGAACTAAATCACTGTGAGGTCAGAGATTTACACCTTTATATTTACACACAGGAGGAAAATGACACTTATAGTAAGGCCTTCTGCTCTCAGTCCAACCCAAAAGCTCCTACAGGAAAACAAAAAAAAGGCAGAAGCAGTATATTTTGAAGTGAGGACAGGCTCTCTGGGCGTCTCCATTGGCCTTGGTCAGCTCCCACAGCTCTCGCTACATTCTGTTTCACCCCTGTTATTGTGTTCCCAAGTTGATGGATATTTCCTTCTGTGCCTGACTCTTTTCACTTGAACCTCGGACTGAAAATCAGTGATCATTATGTAACCTGCAGCTACCGCGAGCCTGCACAGCTCTTAAAGGAAAACCGTGCAAGAGATATTTACTATGCCGGCAGGGCCAGTCTAACAGCTTTTCCCCCTACAAAACCCTTTCTAGAGGTTTCCCTGCACATGGTATTAGCAACTAAATTGAACTTGTACTGTTTGGCTACAGCATAAATCACATACCACAGACTTGCCAGTTGATTCATAGCAGCATTATATAACCAGAATCAGGAAAAAATAAAACCAAGTACAACTTTGTATTGTTGGAGAAAGGGCTGCCCTTTCCGAATGGAAAAGGGAACAGTCACACATAGTGACCTAACCTGGCCTTTCCACAACAATACAGGCCTTGAGCCCTGAGTATGGGCTTTTACTACAGGCAAAACTGACCAGGTCATAGGTCATGTTTCACCAGCAACACTAAACAAACTACCTCTTCCCATCTCCGACCTGCAGCATAGTTCACACCTGGCTGTGATCAACTGGCTCACATAACGTTTTTCGTTCAGTACCAGACTTTCCTGTTCTCAGAACGCTGTGCAGTCAAATTTAGCCTGATGTTTCAGGTTTTACAATAAGGGCATGCTCTTGATCATTCATCTCTCTCCTGACAGCTATGAAAGACTTTACTCTCAGATCCTGACCATATTTCTGAACTGGTTAACTTTAAGAAGCTGTGATTTATTTTGGAAACTAAGTGCAGTGCTTGCACAGTCTCTGGATGATATGGCATTTGGTTCTCTAGCACTGTGATAATAATGATGCAATTGTTTTCTTGTTTATCAACCTTGGATGACTCTTTGTTCTCTGCACTGCGTGTGATCTGATTCCTGCTGAATTTCATGATTCATCTTCAGTGCCCTGCAGATTATGCCTGATAAACATGGACAGTAATACAAGATGATCACATCAGCCACTCACTTTCAGATGCTCCAATGCAAATGTCATGGAAAACTGCCTGCTGAAGCTCTGGAGCAGCAGGTTCACATGTTAAGGCTCAAAGCCCCGTAGACTTGGAGCACGTACCAATAGGTTAACCCAGAATTATTTCTTGGCACAAACTGTAATTTGATTTGTTTTGCTTTGTTGGTCAATTAGGAACAGTGAATCTCTCTAATTCACTCACACATACACACTGGGCTAAAAGATTATTAGGCAGAAAGTGCAATAACATGTTTAGAGGGCAGCAGTATGTAATGTTTATTTATTTATTTCAAGATAACTAATCAGCAAATCTGGCTACTTTTAGTTGCACACAACTAACAACAACTAAAGACAAATAAATCTTAATATCACAACTATTTACATGGCAATTAATCAACAGCTAGAATTTCATGACTGTAACAGGCCAACCCATAACATATGTGCTTGTGAACTGTAGATGAGTTGTGTACCTGACAACACAATAACTTACAGTCGTGCACAGCATTAAAGCCTCAAGCATGAAAAGCGGACACTTCTTGGCCAAAAAAAAAGGGGGGACCCACATGGGAAACTGAATTTTCCACATTTTTTTGAAATAAAAGTAGTTAATGCAGTATGTAAAAACCGTTAAAATTCCAAAATGTACCATTTCATTCCCAGCCCAAACATGGAAGCCAAGCTGCAACAAAAGCCTATAACAAATTCCCTGCTTTTGCCACAGAAACCAACACATTTACATATATCTGCCTATTCAAAACAGTGATAAAACATAAAAGCATTTCAGCTCAGATTGCCTTTTTTTAATGAGACATAATACAGGGCAGCCAAACAGAACAATGCCAATTCCATAAAAGTTGGAACAGTAGCTAAAGTAAAAACAATAATGTGTGAATCCTTTTTGGCCTGTATTCAACTAAAAGAACTACAAAGATATTTAAATGTTTCAGCTAATTAAGTTTTTGTATACATATGCTTATTTTAAATTTGATGCCTGTAACATATTCCAAAAAAGTTGGGACAGGGGCACATTTACCACTGTACAACATCACCTTTGCTTTTAACAATGCTCAGTCAGAATGTGTAAATGCTTTACAGTCCGGGGTGTCATAATGCACTACACATGAATTGGAGACAGGTTTGGAACACAGGCAGGCCTGTGTAGCACCTACATTCTCGTACTACAAAGCCCTGCTGTTGTAACATGTGCAGAATGTGTCTTGGCATTGCCTTTCTGAAACAAGCAGAGACGTCTCTGTAAAAACACGTCATTTTGATTGCAGCATATGTTGCTCCAAAAGGCATATGTACACCTCAGCATTAATGGTGTCTTCACAGATGTGCAAGTTACCCACTAACACGCCCCCATACTATGACAGACACTGGCTTCTGAATTTGCTGCGGTGACAGTCTGGATGGTCCTCCTCCTCTTTCACCCAGAGAACACAACATTCATTATTTTGACAAGGAGTTTCCATAGTATTTGAGCCCATGTAGTTATATTCATTATAGTCAGTTTTAATGCTGTTCCATCTGAGTGGCCGAAGGTCACATGCAATCAGCTGTGGTTTTCAGCCTTCCCCTTTACACACAGAGATTTCTCCAGATTTCCTGTATCTTTCAACAATGTTTTGCACTACAGAAGATGAAATACCCAAAACCTTTGCAAGGGCTCCGTGAGGAAAGTAGTACTTAAACTGTTAATGCATTGTTTGTAGTTTGTAAAGTAGTAAGCCTCAACCGGCGCATGCTTATAAAAGACTAAGCCTTATGTTAACTGTTAAATGTTAAACTTCCCTTGTCCCAACTTCTTTAAAAATGTGTTGTAGGCATCAGGTTCAGAATGAAGGTATGTTTACTAAAGTTAACACGTTTTTCAAAAGCTAACACGTTAAACATATGGCCTTTATCTGTTTCTCATTTAAATACAAGTGTATTTACAAATCCATTTATTTGCATTTTAACTACTGTTCCTTTTTTTCCAAACTGGGTTTGAACATGTAAATATGTCTTAAAGGCACAGTAACACACAGCTTGCTCAATTTTAAGCGATGTTTTTGATAAATAATCCCACACAAATGTTAAAAAGTGATATATAAAAGACACATGAGAGGAAAAAACTAAAATATAAGATATAGGCCTTTAAAATGGACCCAATATTGTTTCGAAAAATCACAAGTAGACATTTTCCGCCCAAGTCGTTTAGCCCTACACACATACACAAACAGAGCGAGCATGTACGCTAGAGCAAGGAATCACTGTCTGAAGCAGCAGAGGCCCCTGTTATAGAGAGCTGTGTCAATGTCAACTATCTGCATTACATCATGAAGCCTGGCTCCAACAGCAAGACAGACTGGGCGGCAGCCTCCAAACCACTCACACAGAACTGCCACTACATTTCATCACAAATACCCTGAATAGCCATAAATTTAAACAGAAACTCAAACCACCGTTTATCACCGCAATGTATTCATGCCTTTCCTTCTATGGTCTACAGTGTGCTATTATTAGTTTGTAGCCCAAACAAAATCCGAACTATTCAAAGAGTTAAAATGAACACAAACAGGGCAGAATGCATTAGGACGAACTTTTTGTGACGTGCAGCTTGGTAAACACACACTCACCCATGAAAGATCCCGTGCTGCAGATAAGACTGAAGAAGCAGCTCTCTGGGGGCAGCGTGCCACACTTACTGTAAAAAAAAACCCAAAACACACACATCAGAGCAAGAGTTAAACACCGAGCTTAGGATTCTCAAAGCAGGTCACAGGCCTGAACCTGGATCAGGTTTCTTTTGTGTAACCACAAAAAAGACGAGTAAATTGAGGGAAAAAAAACCCCCACAGAACACACACAGAACACAGAAAGTTTAACACAGCACGGGTCACAATGCTAGGTCTGAGGACATCATCGCAGGACTGATCGATTGGGGGAAAACCTCCCATTCCATCCATCTTTTCTTATTATTGCATTCTAATATTGTGATTTAAGCAGTGAATGTTTTCTAAACATTAACGGAGAACGTCACCAAATGTTCTACATTTCTCTATAATTAAATGCCTAACCTGTCAACTAAATCATTCACTGTAGTTTGGTGTGAAATGTTTCAGTTTCAGAGAAAATGACCAAGTCAGAATTGTCCACAGTGGCAGTGATAGGAACCAGACGTCAGAACGCCTCTAAAAGCTCCCTTGCAGGAAGTTATGGCATGAAAAAGTTATGAATACACGGCCTGAACACTGTTTGCAGCTCTGTGATAAAATTTGGACAAAACATCCTGTAAACAGCTTAATATAATCTATGAACTTTGGAGGGGATACAATAAAGGGTGTCCTAAGGCAAAACAGCCCTGAAATAATTTTTATTTATTATTATTTATTTTATTTTTTTGATTTTCCATTATTTTTCTATTATTAATGTCAAACAAAAAATAGACATGTGGCTTCACTGGTGGTTTTGGACACTAAATATAATAGCTATATTTGCCTTGTAGGCCGCTGGTTAACAACACCACCACTGTGAGGAAATAATGGTCTGTAAGCTTCTCTGTAAATGAACCATTTCACACTAAAGCACTCAATTTCGAAAAATCAGTTCCCCTTTAAGGTCCAGAGGCCGGATACATGACACATCTCAAGTATTAAATGCTTAAAGATAAAGGATTTATTTAAACGTGTACACTTCTATTTACATTTTGCAGCTGTTAAAACTGTAAGCACTGAAATCCACTCAGTTTAAAACTCAGTTTAAATTTACAGATTCTGAAACTTACAAAAAACAGCTCCCTGAAGCTCATTTCAGGCAAAACGAAAGTACAAATTCATTCAGGATGTTAATGCAAGTGATTACAAGCCTGTTTGTTTTTATTGGCCAAAAAGACCAGCATTTCTACTTTTCCTGGCTTGAGGAACGAACGCTGATCTAAGTTTGCCAGACGTTAGTTAGTAGTGCATGTGTCGTTATGTTCACAGCATGTGGGTGTTTTCAAAGCTTCTAATTGGTCTGATCCATTTACAGGTAGTTTACAAGGTTAATTTTCCCCACCATAATCTTGTCATGGCAATGTAGTCGATAATGTAAGTTGAAATTTACACTACGGGTATCATAATCATACTTTTACACCAATTATAGTAAACAACTACATCTATAACCAACGTTTAGTAACTATATAAACTGCATGGTAACAAGTAGCTGATTAAGCCACCATCATCACATGCTAATTCCTAATAAATTACACACACGGGCCTGTACCCAGTAATGGTTATTGGAGTAACAGTGTACAGTAACAGCACCATAGTAATGGTAAAAAACAATTTTAGAGAAAACATGATTTATTTTATTGGATTTATTTCAAGCAATCCCTAGCAAAACACTAGTGCTCCCACACGTAAACAGAACTGAACTTGTTAATATGCTGCGTGATCACATATCCAACACAAATACTGTGTTTAATGAGCCAAATATAGACTAGAAACCAGACTGCAGTCCTTTTACAGTGGGACATCAGGCAAAACGGTCTCCAGCAAAAGGCATCAAGCAACACGGCCACAGACAAAATAGCCTCCAGCTTTGCCTGAACTGAGCTACTATGATCTTATATTTTAATAAGAACTAACTGATTCGTTTTCCACTTTGTCCACTGTGAGTGCTAGGTACCGTCACAAAAAAAAGACATTTAGCAAAGGAAAGAAACTTTTCCACACAAGATTGTGTAACCAGTGCAGGCCTTCAAACACCAAAGCAAGAGTTCCTGTGATGAACCTGTCATGGCAGTTGATCAAACTCGGCTCTGCTTGGGCCCCTGGGAGCACTAAGCAGCTGAGCGAGAGGAGGAGAGCAGAAGCTGACAGAGGCCAAAGGAAAGCTGGAGATTCATCACAGCTGTCAGCTCGCATGCACAACTGAACGAGACAAACAAGACAGCACGGCAGGAGGATGATGCGAACCAGAGGAAAGCTATTCCACTCATTACCACTGAAGTGGATGTGTCCACGGCATGCATGTGCATCAGAGTCTCAACCTTCAGGATACACGCTTTCATTCAGGAAGCCAGCACAAAGTTAAATAGCAGGTTATATTAGAGAATGAAGAATCGTGTACATACAAATCCGACTAAATACAAGCAAGCATATGTGACCGTTCGTCCAGTGTAGTCTGGATAGCTTCGCCTGCATTAGTAATCAAGCAGTCTGCTAATTATTTTAATGATGGAGTTATTGAATTGAAATGAAAAGTAATACAACTCAAAGCTTTTGACTCCTATAAAACACATGCGTCCATCTGGATGTTTCCGTTAACCTTTCCCTTGTGATCCTTCAATTGTGTTTCCATATCCATCGTGTGAATATATATATAGAAGGTGTGATAAGTGCTGATAAGTCTACTGCAGTCTCCAGTGAGTTTGTTACATCTCATACTGAGTCTGGCCTTTCACCTACTTTACTACAACTCTGTGCCAGGAAGAGATGATGATGGGAAAGCGGTATAAAAACACCACCCCTGCACACACACACTCCCCCTCACATACACACCCATGCTCCAAACACAGTGCTGGCATCCACATGGCCTGAGGACACACCCAGGAGCATATATAAACACATTCATATAAACACAGGTTTATTCATCAAACTCCATACCCTGCACTGCTGTAAAGGCACAGGAGAGAAAGGAGTTGTGGAAAAGGCAGGATCTCCACAACCCCCAGGCTGCTGAAGAACAATATTCACATTCTTCAGTGGTGTTCTAAGTGCACGAAGGAGGCACAGCAACTAAGCGAACAAAACATTTCCTGTAAAATCTAAGCCTGATTTCTATTCTGGGTAAACTACAGGGGAATTCCTTCAATTGCTAGACAAGCACATGCCCATCCCTTGATCGTGCTACAGATGCACAGGAAACCTCTCACCACAGACTTCCTTCACGGCAGGGGACGGGTATAATTAAGTACAAGTACTTAGTCACTGTACTTTATACTTGGATTGAGTATTTCTGTCACTATATTTCAAAAGGAAAACCTACACTTTCAAGTCACGACATTAAACCAGGATTGTTACTCAAGATTTTTTTTTTTTTCATTTTTTTCATCTATTTTATTATCTATTTTTCCAGAGCAGATTGCAACTCCGGTTAACAAATAACAACTTCAGCGAAAAAGCTCCACTTACGTGTTACTTTTCACAAGGTAAAAAATTTAAAAAATGAGGGCAGGTAAAACTGTAGTACTGTGTTGCATATGTTTGTGATTACAAAAATACTCAAGAAAAAGTTCAAAGATTGATAATTTACTGGCATAATCAGGATTTACACTGTCATCTCTATGGTCTGCTAAAATACCTTGAGAAATTAATGACAAGTACCCCTCACCATTGCAGCTTTGTGATGGTGCTAAAGTTGGTGTTAGTGATAATGGAGATGTCAGTGATAGTGACAGCGATAGTGATGGTGGTGACCAGCGCATACTCTGGAAGGTGCAAAAATAAAATAAAATAAATAAAATAAAATCCCATCCATGGCTCTGCTTAGAAGAACTAAGGTCACTTAAGCTCATGTACCTAACAGCATGTAATATGCCCTGAACACGAATAACAGCTGCAATACAATTTGACATGGACTGGACACAATTCTGAGCAGAATTTCCTGTAGACCGGGATTTTTGCCACTGCTGGTAGACCCATATGACCGAACGCTTCCATGCACCTGCAAATTCAGCTACTTCCTTCACACTGTGGTCTTTGGCTTACCCAAATGCAATCACTCAATCTGCCTTACGACCTATTTTCCACACATGGAACGAGACATCTACTGCACTGTACCACCTCTTCTCAATCTATGAATCCCGTCACTCACACCCCGCAGGTATTTATAGCCTGAACATCATTGTGCTACTATATGCATCATATGCTTCACAGAGGTCCACTACCTCTTTGGGTTCCCCCAAGCACATCAACAGTGCTAATATGTTGGGGCTGTCAACATCCATACCAAACTGGATTCAGTACTGCCACAGAGCAACAGAATAAGGAAGTTACGGCCAATTTATTCATGAGAAGTTCTCATAACTCAGTACAAGTGTATTTTTATACAAGCAGACCATGACCTCTGAACCCTCCTTAGTGTTCCCTCTTGAGAGTTTTTTTTCCCTATTTATTACCCTCACAATAGAGTAACGAAATATCCACCCATGACTTTATCTCTATCCCTCCCTCTCCCTCCACCTCCCTCCCTAGAAGGCTGACATGTCCAAAAAAAGAAAGCGGGAAGACTAGAAAAGAGAAGCCAGAAGAAAAGCAGAAGAAGCAGCACAAAAACAGAACCCACAATAAGACAGTTAAAGATAGTTTTGAAAGAAGATATTGAACAGGGTCAGGTAGAAGCAGCCCTCACTGAGCACATGGCCCACTGACAATTGGAAAACAGCACATAACAGTCCAACAAGCCTGTGATACTATGGGCATACATTAGAGCCTTTCAGCCACAGAGAGTAAAGCACAAATGCCCAAGTTCCCCTCCAGCATTCACCCTTGTAAAAGTAGCTGGCAGGCTTCTGATTGGCCAGTCACACTCGGTTCACTCTGTAGACGCTGTTGTAACTGGCTATCACCATGGCACAGAGGTTCTCTGTGCTATAAGCTCCTAAAGCAAACTCACACTCTTTACCAGGTCATATAGAAGCTATGGAAACTTCCCAGTGCTAAACTGTGATAATGGATCGCTTTGCATCCCAGTGTCAGTTATGCTTATATACAATTTGAAAATTCATAATGAAATAATAATTGAAAATAAATTATACAAAAAAGACCCATATTAATAAGTTAAACCGAGCAAATAAACAGAAACTGGACACATTTTTAAGTCTATTACATGAAGATGACGTGTTAAATTTAGAGAGAAAGAGAGAGAGAGAGAGAGAGAGAGAGAGAAAGAGGGTGAAGAAGAGAGAGATACTGTAGTATATAGAGGGGGTTGACTGACCTGATAAGTGGCACATTGTCCAGAGTACAGCATAGTGTTGGGCCCCTCTGCATGGGCAAAACCTCCTCACACGACTGATTATACATCCTAGAACACACACAAACAAGCATACAAAGTCAAAGAAGTGTAACCAATGCAGGCTAAACCAACAGAATAATGGATATGACCATCTGAGCTCCATCGCTGTAAGAGCCATCCATCACAGGCAGGTCTAAACATCTTTTATGAGATGAGAGCACCTGGCTAAAAACACAGAAAGAGCTGGGATGTTGCTATGTGCTGCATTCCAGCCCTTCAATGAAAAAAAGAGTGTGTTGAAAGTTTCTATTACAACCCCAAACGAACATGTTTTGACAACCTGGTCAGCAAAGCAAACAGAACCTCAATTCTCACTCTTAAAAGTACCTTAAACATTGTAAGGGCATGGATGTTTTTAGGACATCAAATTATCCTGGAATGCCGTCTCCTTGCATTTGGTGAAAGGTGCCATTTAAACAAACTAAATGGCTCATTTGCACAGAGCTGCTGTGTGATTATTCATAATTAACCATTTACACTTCCATTACAAAAATAATGTTCAGAAACCTGCCACGTTTTCGGTTCTCCTCTTTTAACATGAAGCTTGCTGTTTTTCCCTACATGTGATGCTTCTACAATAACAGACTGTGGCTCACTTGTTTCTCTGCATACTTTAGTCCCCTTTTACCCTGTTCGTCAAAGTTCAGGACTCCCACAGGACCATGACAGAGAAAGGTACCTTGCTGGACCACCTTACAGATGTAAAGTCAGAGACGATAGCTCATCACCACCCAAATAACACCTACTCTGTAGTGGTCCTGACCACTGAAACACAGGGTGAAAGGGGGCTAACAAGGTATACAGAGAAACAGATATACTACAATTTACAACTGCAGAATCATCTTGAAGAATCATTGCATGTTAGCAAACTGCTGACAATCTTGACAGCTGAGTAACAACATTAGGGATAAAGGAGAGACTCTTCAACACAGATAAGCAATAGGCAAATACCCAAACTTGCATGACCATACAGATTGGGCAGAACATCATAGTGCATCAAGATCACTAACGCAACTGGATAACATTCTCCCATCAACCAAATCACACTCAGGGCTCACACATGCGCTGTGATCTCACACTATCTGAACCAATCATGCTGATACATGTCAGCTCTGCTTACATGCAAGTAGACAATTGCTAACTCTCTAATGATTGACCAAAGGCTCTGACTGTCCTCAGCAACAGTTAATCTGAAATGTTTGACTTTAGATAGACAGAAAGTTCAAATCTGTCATTCACTAACCCGCCTATCCATGATGAAGAAACCTGACATTCTTTCAGCCTCTGAATAAATAATGTATTAAAACAGATGGCAATGCATGAAATCAAGAGGCTGTCAAAGTCATATCGTGATATCAACACTGGAATAGACGTATATACTGATATCAATACTGGAATAGATGTATATACTGATGTCAATACTGGAATAGACGTATATACTGATGTCAATACTGGAACAGACGTACATACTGTAAAGTCAAAGCAAGTTTATGAAGCCTTAAAGTCAAGCTACAGCACGACATGAATCCAGATGGTAACAGTAAAAACTCTAATGACCAACAGGGCTGCACCATATATCGAAGCATCATCATCATCATCATCATCATCATCAACATCATCGTGTGCGTATCCGCAATAGTCACAATGCAGTAATGTCAAGTAAGGTCAATTAAATTAAACACATCATGCTACAATGTTTTTACTGCTTGATACAAATAAGAAAACTTGTATAGTTCTCATTTCCCATTACTAATCTACACAAGAAGTCTAACAACACAATTTACTCTTATTTATTTATCTATGGTTATATTTATTTTTAACTTCCAAACGATACCTACACACCTGAATCGCAAAAATGTAATCAAAGTTTAAAAGTAGGGTTGAGTATTAACAAAAACCTGCCGATGCGATATGCATAACTGTGCAGGAGTTTGATGTATTGCAATATATTTCAATACTGTAATTGAGACCAATTTTAGGAAAACACATAGCATAAAACACACCACACTTTTATAGATTTCTGAATGCTAATGTTAGCGGTGCACCCTTATGCTTCAAACCATTAAATCACAGTGTTTAATACTACTGATATTTACTTACATCCATTTTAAAAAGGTATGTTAGTTAGCCAGACAGCTGACGTTAGCAACATAGAAAATGTAAAAACAAAACCAAAGTCCAGTAAACTGGTAGTAAGGAACACAAATGTGAAAGAGCTCCATGACAAAGTGTCGTAACCTCCTGTGGTTCACTTTCGTTTTCCCCAAACACTTCAGTCGATTCGTTTGTTACATTAAATGAAACCATCTCTGTAAGACTCTTTGATTGGCTTTAGGTCCCATTCTGGTGTTTACTGGGAAGGAAAACTAAAGATTAGCCATTATGAGTTCAGCAGCGCTAACAATATTCCTCCCAATAAACAAATGTGCATTCAGATCTGCCTCCTCATTATTCACCACCATCACAGTAATATTTTACCTGGCAAGTTTTCATCAACGTTAACACACAAAGGTAACAAGAGGAGATGGTGGAGATCGAGTCCACAGTGGCTGGGATTTTTATATGCAGATATGCAAAAAAAGCAAAAAGATAAGCTCCACAAAGTAGATAAACACAATGTCATTAGGCTAGTTACAGTTATAGTGAACTGCCTATCGCTAGTTAGGATTTTTATGTAATACTGTTTTCTTATCCGGAGTTAGGGTGGAATAATAAACTTGGGAACTGTTGATCCGTAATAGCTTCTGTCCTAGCTCAGTTGCGGTGACGAGCCCCTTATTTTAGAGTAAGCAACATGCATAAGTAATAGAATGGCGTGTTAGATCATTGGGTTTAGTCTGGATAGCAGGACAGTGTTATATGAATAAGGTGGTGGAATAATATGGGGAGTCGGGTAGTGTATTAAACTACCTGATTTCCTTCAAAGTCACTAGGTAAGAGTAACCACTGTGCACACCTGCTTTTGCATGTGCACTAAAACATGATAGCTATAAAAGTTAAACAATTGACTGTTTATATTCAAAAAAGCCTTCAGATTAAAATGTCATATACACTGCAGACCACAAAAAAATTTCAAAATCAGTGTTCAAAATCAGTTCTAATATTGTACAGCCCTAATGACTATCTAAATGGAGGAGGTGAAAACAGTTTAAGACACATAAAAAACATTCATACTCAACAGAACCGAATGAAGTGTGCATGTAGTTAGAATAAAAATTACAAATAGTGTGAAGAAAATTCACATCTCAAAAAAAAAAAAATAAAAAAAATACCCACAACAACATTCTTAAATGCAAAGAACTGAATTTCTAAATCTTACCAGTTATCCACAGGACAGACATGCTGGTTGTACAGGGCCATGGCATACCTGATGGAAAAGATAAGAGACCATTAGTGATTATTAGTGTACACTATACACACATCCCAGCTATTACATTGATGCGGCCTGAAGGTGAAACAAACATCATTTGTAAGTTAATTTAAAGCTAAAGTAAAACAATTTTATTCCCAGTCATTCTGGACCTCTGCTATTGACCCATTTATCATTACATTTTGACAGTGTCAATGGCAGCCAGAATTTCTAGACTATGTAGTAAAGTGACAAAAACAGAGAAACAAGGTGATGTTGGCTAATGTCTGAAGACTGCTTGAATTTCAAGTTGAAATGCATTTGAGTCTTCAACGCTCTATATCCTTTGATGTTTTGGCTTTTCTTAGTTTAAACCTTTATTTCTGAAAACCTTTGTATTTCCAAACCAAAATAAATTGTCTTTAGTCTCATGAAAGTCCATCAGTTGTAATAATATAATAATAGTCTCATTTGAATGACAACAGAACAGCACCCTAGCAAAGCATGGGAAGGGGACTCTCAGAGTGATCACATCATATTAATGACATTCTTGACGGATTGTTTGCTGTATTTTTAGATTGGGTGAAACAGCAGATCGCTCTAGGAATTCCACAGATTTGACGGGTCAGTTCTGAGCTCACAGCAGCACCATGACCATATTTCAGTCCTTTCACTCGCTAGCTGATGCAACAAGGTTAAAGAGCAGCTGATTCAGAGACACAGTGACCCTCAATGGACGTCAATGAACAGAAGGGCATCAGATAACGGTCAGAGTAAACGATGGCTCCTGAATGTCCACATTGTCAATTTCAAAAGACTTTCAGAGAAATGGAGTTTCAGCAAAAGACACATGCTTAGAAAAGGACAAGAGGTGTCCCACAAGAAGTAGTCAAACAAGCCACGTATACTGAGTACACCTGACTACTGTCAGCTCTCATCTCTCCTACCCAACACACACTATTTGTGTTTGTCCAGTGTAACTGCATCTGACAGTGTGCAGGGTCAGCAACAGGCTAAACACCAATTAGGACAGTTTCCATCTCTCACTGCATCTGTGTGCGCGCATATGTGCATGTATGTATGTACACAGAGAGATGCACCGCAGGAGCTCCATTCAGTGCAGTGAAATTACATTTGGTAAACAAACATTCTGCCATCTGGCTCAATCGGCGTTGTGAATAATCACACACAACGTTACCAGGTCACTCCTAACATCAGTTGGGAAAGAGGGTGAGAGCCAGCGGAGATCTACAGGACTATCATATGTACCAGAAATGCTATGGTGTACGCCTAAACCTGAGAGTTTCCTGCTCTTTTATTGCCCTTTTTCTTCAGAAAAAACAAATAAATCTTATCATTAGAGTTTTTCCCATCCACCAGAAATATGTGTTTCACTTAAAAAGGCCCGATCTTACATTTATCTAGTATTTTATTTGTTTCCCTGAGGTCCACCAATGATGTCTTTGTGGTTTTACATACCAAAAACACTCACAATTCATTTTTGCATGACCATTACTAACTTCTCTTTATCCCTTTCAGTTAAACTGTCTGCCTTTGTTACAGTGAATTTAAGATCAAGATATGTAAATCACCTCTGTTCTGACTGGCTGCCTTGTATTGTGCCCCATACAAAAAACCAGTCCGGCCTTGAAATGTATTCATTGAATAAAGAGAGTTTGATCCAGTGTGGAAACCTTGTCAAAATTTCAAAGCACACAGTACCAACTCTACCCAGTCCATGTACGATATCTAAACTGCAAAAACAGCCTGTTTGGAAATTCACTGTTTGAGCCTAATCAGCTTATCAGATAAGTAGTGATATTAAGCTGAACCTGTGCTGATGTGGCATTCAATAAAACTAAATCAAACATCAGAAAAACTGAGTTACTACACTGTACTAATAATGCTAGCTCGCTTGGCAGGACCGCTTGCGCTAGATGGGTTGGATAAACTGTTAGAACACATGCTGTGACGGTCGTATCACTTTGTGGTTTGTCAGCCTTCTTCGAGGATGACCATAAACATGCTAAAAGAAGTGAAAACCACTTTCAGTCTCGTCATGTAGAGCAGTGCAGCAGGTCAGCTTGTAGAGCTACCACAATGGAAAAACATGCTAGTTTCTGCATTGTTTTTTTTTTTTTTTCAATGCACAGTACCGACAGCTTAAGTGTAGCAATATTCATACTTTTGACGCTTTAACAACATGGGAATTCTGATGATCCAGTGATATTTGAGAAAGAAATGTTCAAAACAACTCAGTTCTGGAGCATCTCTGATTACCACAGGAGGTGAAGGAGGCCACTTTCGAGACTTTTAATTCTTTGTTCTCATAGGAAATTCCCTTTAGACACGGAGTATAATATATGAATGACTACATGACTTCAGTGGTCTATATGTGGACAGATGGAAATGGTTTACAAGACATCACAAAAACAACCCTGAATTTCCATACCGTCGCTGTCCAATGAAAAACATGCATCTCCATTTTTGTCGATTTTCACTTTTATGCATCCTTTGAACGCAGCAGCTATGGTTTACAGTGTGTATACATTTCATGATGAGTGGACCAACAGAAATGGTGCCATTACCACTGACTGGTCTGGTTCCGCTGACTTTGGACACCGATAATATACTGACTGGGTTGTGGGGGGGGGGGGGGGGTTACATTAAGAAAATTTAACCTGGCTAATCGACATCAAACCCTTGCTGGATTCGGTTTCCTCTTATATGGACCCTTGAAATGAAAAGGGCAATCTGAATATGTCTTAATAACATCACATCTCTCAATGGCAGAAAGTCCAAACAAATCAGGAAAAAGAACTACCAGACTTAAAATGCTGTGGGTCTGAATGAACAGTCGAGCAAAACAGATGGCAGAGTCTGGCTTGTACAAGACCTCATCCTTCTTACATAACGAAGCAGAGGCGCTCACAAAAACTCATGTTTATAAGCCATGGCACTGTGGCAGAGGTAGAGGGGCTAAATGAGCAGCCCATATATCAAACCAAAGTTACCATTGTGCTCAGACAAGAGGGCTTTTGATGTTTTGCTGGGTAAAAAAAAAAAACAGCACATTTTCTGGTCATCTACATATTCAACACGTTTACACATTTAAGATACATGGTTTGAACATGTGGTGAAATTAAAAGGCTTAATTACAGGCTGCTGCAACTGGCAAGCAGCGTTTTTAGTAATAACAACAAATGACAAAAACATCACAAGGTCGTCTGTTTCCCATCCTCTGTGTAAAGCAAGAGCCAGCCCTGGGGCAGTGGTGGCACGGTTTCAGCGTTTCCCGATCAAGACTTCGAAGTGACTCGGAAAGATGATAAGCATTAAAGACAGTGTATGCGTATCACAGCCTCACACACAAAGAGGCGAGCAGGACTGAGCCAGCATGTGTGTGTGTGTGTGTGTGTGTGTGTGTGCCCGAAGGCCGAGTGGGAACAAAACCACATTTTCCTGGTTCACATTTAACAGCTTGAACATAAAGAAAACTCAGGATCAAAATACTGCCATGGAAACTCAGCCTAAATGGCAAGGTTTACACAATACAGCACCGAGACTGAATTATTCATAGTAGCAAACAAATCATTCTGTGCTATAACCAGGGGGTCGTGTTTCATACACAGCCAAAGTTCCAAAACTGCATGCAACTGTGAGCATTTTGGGCCAAAACATTTGCGACAAAAACAACAGTATTTCAGGAACCCCTGAACGTTCTTTCAATGAACACAATGATTCAATGTGTACGTGAAGTTCTGGGGTTTTCAATAATTCCTTCTATGGGGTCATAATTACAGCTGCCTTTTTTAACCAGGCAAACCAAGACTCAACTATTTAAGGAGCACTGCAAGTTTGTCCACGTTTTATTGGGAACAGCTCCCAGGCTGTAACTAGAGGAGACGTGGAAAGAAAAACCCAACTCTTTCCTCAATCCTCCTCACAGCCAATGAGAAGTGGCTGATGCTGTGCAGAAAGCAGCTCCACCCCTGTGTTTCTCTCCTCCTCCCAGGGTGGCGGGAGCTTTGCGTAACCACCCCTGCCCTGCCTCACTCGGGGGCCAGCTGGACGAGGGGAGGAAAGGGACGCTTACGGGCGCCTACAAGCATTCCTCAGGAAGGAACTGTGGCTGATCAGACTACTACTTCACGTCAAGTGAAGGGGAAAAGAGAAAGCTACGTGTAGCGTTGCCGCTTGGGTATGCATTCCAGAGCAATGATCACAGAGCAAGAAAAAAAACCCTGCAACAGAGAACAGGTGGAGAGTCCCGTTGCCCTCTCAACTTCACCCAACCTTTATCAGGTTCTTCTTATTTCTAACATGCCCGCACCCTACCCAGTCATTTCCACAGCTCGTCTATCTGTCTCCCTCTCTCAGCGATCGGCCCATAAAATATACAACTACAACATGCAAAGCCTCTCTTCTAAAAAGTAGGTATGGAAGTAATTGGCTAAAACTTTAAAAACACTTGCAATGTAAAAGTCTTTGACAATAACTCAGCTCCTCATGTGTGGAGAAAGAAGAGTCCAAGAACACCAAAACCACTGCAAAGTGCAAAGCATCATGATATGAGGCTGCTTCTATGCAAACCAGACATCTCTAATCTGTAAGATGAAACTGGCAACAAAGACTCTGCAACAAGACAATAATGTCATTAATTTGGGGTGTCTAAATGTCATTTCTTTATTATTTTTGTGTATGCTCAGGAATCCAAACTTTTTTGTTCCTATTCACAACTACAGAGTCAAAAGACATTTTGTGCATAAATCTGAAGTGGATATAGAGGTGAACAATATGACATTATTTTATTGTTATCGTGATACATTATGTATACAGTCAGCATAATTAGTGCTGTTTAACTGCATTTCATGTAGCATAGTTTGTAAAACATTTAATAAAAAATACTGCAGTTGTAAAATAATAATTAAAAAACCTATTATAACAAAAATAATATAATATATTAACACTAATATTCTTATTTTTATTATAATAATAAAATATTGTAATAATTGTTGTTGATGTAGTAATGGCACACCAGGTTTTGTTTTGTCTGTTCCATCTTATTAAATGACAGTAAAACTATATATTATGATGCATATCGTGTATCTTGAAAGTGTCTTCAAGTATCATGATTTCCGCCATATGACCCACCCCCAGATCTGGGTGAAACAGTCTCTCTAAAACAGTGACTTTACATGACAGGCCAAACATATTCTTTACTTTCAATGTTTTTCTCTGGACAGTGACAAAATAAAAACAAATGTGTCTGAATACTCATTTCATCTCATTCCATCTGAATATAGAGAGATACTTAGCGAGTCTTGTGTAAGTGCTACATTTAAAATGGTTATAATGACGCCCGTTTTCATACTCTAAATAACAGGGTATAATATAGTTACTATATTACCTCTACACCAGTTTTTACCAACAACAGGATATCACTACATCACTAACGGGGAAGGGCTCTGCCTCGTAGAAGTAAAACCTCAAATTAGAAATCTTCATTAGAAAGATATCTCTCAAAGTCACAAAGTCAGTGGCACGATCTATAGTCAGTAGAGCTTTAAGACCTATGAAATCACACACAGAGAAATGATTGAAAACTTATCAATAGTAATTACTATGCAGCAGTTCCCGTGAAACTTACTTAAAGGACATAAGAATGTCTTAAAATGTCAACAAAGACTCTTCCGAAAAAAGGAAGTGTGCATAATCTTGTGACAGAAATTAAAGCTTATGTGGTTTTAATATTGTGCAATAATAACTGTAAGACACGAAGCATCTTATATCAGGGAAGCCATTATAAGATTGTTTGCGTCACTTAAATGATGGGTCAAAGTACGTTTACGGTAATTCAAGTTTTTTTTTTTAATTAAGTTTTTGAAAAGATTTCTTTTTGCTCAATTATACATCCATAAAAATGAGAAGGCCAAAGTTTTCAATTTTGAAAATGGTATGTTTTTAAAATTGTGTGAACATTTGGTTCCCTTAGGTTGCCCTATTCTTATGCATAATAATTTTGCTTTCATGCCAGCAGGGGTGGAAAAGGTACAAAGACCCTGTAATTAGGTAACAGTAAGGGTACTGTATCATAATTTTATGCTTAAGTGAAAGTCAAAAAGCATGTGCAATTAAACAAACTCAATTGTATGACAGTAAAAACCTAGAATTAGACCATGTAATTAGAAGTTGGCTCTTTTTTTGGGGACGTGTAATGTAGTGCAGAGTGCTGATTAATGGCCTTACACAAAGATAAATTAGCATTGTTGTGGTAAGTTTCATCTCACACTGATTTGAAATTGGCTGACTGTTTTATTTTTATCTTTTTATATTTTACTGTTTTACATCTATTTTCCATAATATTTCATGGTTGCATTTAACTTTTTTCTATTGCTTGTAATATCTTCTATTACTGCCCACTGCATAAATGTTAAAGGAGCAATACGCAAGATTTTTAGTTTAAAACATTACATAATTAACTGAAAATAATCAACAGAATGTGAAGAAATAACAAGTTTTGATGGCATGTTATAGATGTCCAAATAGTACTGCAAAGATATCTACTGAAGTTAGCCTGCTAACCAGCTAGCCCAAGCCTGTCCTGTCCACAATACTATTATGTACCTAAAGAGGTGATAATGAGTCACTGTAGTTTTGAGTCTGCCTTCAGTCCCCACATGAGAGGATGAAGTGGTAGCAATGCTGCCCTGACAGCATATTTTATCCTCATATCAATCATTCTAATCGTCCTGCTCCTGGTTAGATCAATCAACACGCCGAATGAAGCTCTTTGCAAGCCTCTCTGCAAGAATCCATGTTCAGCAGCAAGCAAAAGAAGCAATATTTATAGAAGCAAAACAAGTTAAAATTGGCATTGCTTTGGGTATGAATGCCAAATTAGCAGCTTTTCTTCTAGACTGGTAAGAACTGAATTCTGAGGAGACGTGACTGTGAATTTACTGGCGATTTGTCGCCCCCCCCTTATTGTTTGGAGTATGAATTCTACAGGTTGCGACATCTTACATACTGATCCTTTAATGTATTTTTTTTAATTCAAAGTAAAAACAAAAAATAATCTTTTTTTCTACTCTTCAGAATATAACTGAGTGAAAGTACAAGTACTCAATTTCAATAAGAGTACTGAATAAGAGTAAAACACAATACCCCACTTCAAACTATGAATTCAACAGATGGCATCATCTTACATATGGCTCCTTTAATGTATATTTTTTGTATTCCAAAGTAAAAACAGTAAAGAATGTTTTTTTTTCTCTCCTCTTCCAAAATATAACCGAGTGAAAGTGCAGGTACTCCATATCAATAACACTCGAGTAAGATACAACCATCCCAAATCAGAACTTACTACACCATAAGAAGCACAATTACTCAAGTACTGTCCAGACCTGTTTGCTTGTCTCATGGACCCTAAGAGGTGAAAGTGATGTGTCTGAACATTCAGAGGAGCAGAGAAAGGAACACTCACACGACCCATATGCCAGTGATGGTGAGGGCAGGGAGGCTGACGGGTAAAATCATCCAGAGGGACATCATCTCCACCCGGCTCGCCTCAGCAGCCACGCCGCACAGCACAGCTTCTTCCTTCGCCTTCGCCAGCCTGTCACCCTCTGCTCATCAATTTGCATTTAAGGTCTTGGCACGAACCCCAAAGCCTTCATTTCCGAGCAGATCCGAGCTGTAGCTGGAACAGAAAGGCTTACTGGCGTTAGGATACGTGTCGCCCTTACATCTGTAGTTACATTAGGAGCGTCTCAGGTTGAGTTAATCAGGTTAACAGCCTCCTAAAGGTAGAAACGTGAACTTTCCAAACACTTTTCCAGAGCAAAATGGCTGAACCCAACAGCGGCAGTAACTTCTCAACAGCCGTACAACGGTAGTTAGCTGGGGTAGCATATGAGCTCCAGCCAGGTCTTTGGTTATCTTACCTTCCCCCTCTGATGAGGGACAGTAATAGCCTCTCTCTCTCTCTCTCTCGCTCGCTCTCTCCCACCTTTTGTTATTCTCCAAATCTCGAGCACCGCAGACTGACGGGTTGTCTGTGAGAGACTACAGCCTGCGTCCTCTGCCAGCGTCCACCGCCGACTGTAGCAGGAACACCGAGCCGCCGCACAAATCCGTGTTTTGCTCAGAAGTGTATTTCTCTCTGGCTGGCTCTCCAGGCTCGCGTCTGCTAGCGTAGCCCCGCTGCCATGGGCTGGCTGCTCTGTGGCGCTGCTGGGTTAAAATCAGACAGCTGGAGCAGCTCCTCCCCCTCCCTGCACACCACTGCACCTCCAAACACACACCACAGGCACATCAGCAGAGCTCCACACCTTCCTAAAGCCTCATAGGACCCGAATCAGTGTTTTCTTTCTAATGAAGTAATGTATTTTATTTTTCATTTCTTTTCCCCTTCATTTATATGTCTGTGTGCTTTTCTGGTCTGTTTACTAAGTTTGTGTGACTCACCAAGACAAACTCCTTGTATGTGGGACATGCTTGGCATAATAAGGTGTTTCTGATTCTGGGCTACAATGTACATGCACAAAGTATGTCTTCTGAATAGTTTCCCCACGTCTAGTAAATGTCTGCTCACCATCTATCTCACCATATTTCTCTCCTATCTGTAAAAACTGGACGGTACTAAACGTGGGTAATGCTTCTGTAAGCATTTCCTAACCAATCACAAGGCTGACGTCTCATGCCCTGCCCACACAAAACATTTCCAGAGTCAGAGAAACTTGGGGTATGTCCCAATTGCGCACGTAATACTAATACTAAGTAGTTTGCAGTATGTAGTACAGTTACAAGTGCCAAGTTGTTACAAGTTGACTATACACAAAAACCCACAATGCACACTCACCCTACGTTCACACTAGCAAGAGACAAGTCGCTTACGCTGCCCTAAGTTTGTCTCTTGTGTGTTCGAGGCCACTCGCATTGTTGCATGTGGCCGTGTACAAGGTCCAGGATAGCCATCGCTGGTTTTGAAAGCTCATATTATTATTGACAAAAAATATATATGAAAACCTAACTGCTTGGGTCTGTGGCTAGCTTTATTGGCCATGTAGCATGCTGGCCAACCTATAGCTACCAAGTGACCAAACTCACTAGACACCAACAATATCTGCTACCTTCTTTCGCACTTCATTCTTCTTCAAATGTATTTGTGCAAAGATGCATCACATACACTCATCATCAAAAGAATAGTTGCACCCAGAAGGAAGTGTCAGATTGTAATCCTGATAAAGGTTACAATAAAGGAATAAATATTGAGCTACACACACAGAAGTAGTGTCTCTCAGAATGGCGTCGGGCCGCCATGTTTGCTAATGCAACATGCCAGTCGTCTTATCATGGAGTTGTAGAGTTTCCTAATGGTGTCCTACAATAATCCAACCCATGCAACTTGGATATCCTCACGCAGTTCCTCCAGATTTTGCAGCAGGGGTGGAGTTGCAGTGACATCAGGCCTTCTGGACGTGTGATGTGTGACAACAAACCATTCACCTTGGCACTGACCACGGTACCTCCACACACGTATCCGCACAATTGGTATGGCATGTAATATATCAATAAGACCATCCTGCTTCCCGACCCCTCCCAAACCCCTCCAACTGCTCGAATTGCTTTCGAACTCTTGTCTGAGGCATACTTCACTTGCAAAGGATGCTACCAATACAACAGCACGAGTCAGAATGGAAAGCATGTGGATAAGGCCCATCCTTGCTTACGTCACATTAAACTTAAATCATTCGCATGTCTCTTGAAGTCTAACCTACCCTTCTGGGTACAACTATTCTTTTGATGATGACCACACAGACACACATACACACACACACACACACAAAAGATGTAGCCTTGGTGATAATACAACAACATTGCTTGTCTGCAGGTCTGTTCGTTCATGACTCACATAAATAAAAACATTAGTTATGTATGTGAGGCAGAGCAGGCTAGCAGCGTTAGACAGATAGCTGTCAATCAAGTTGTTTATTAGCCACACCCACACAGTTCTCAGATAGATCTGATCAGCGTTTTTAAGCTGGGTGTTACCCTATCTATACCTTATCTATAAATTTTAAATTCCATTCAGATGTTTAATATGGCACTCAAGTTTATTATCATGCAAGCCTTTTACTATTTTACTGTGTTCACTGGGACTTTAAATACACCACTGTAATTTACTAATTTTACATAGACTTTACACACCCACACTTACACAGACTAGACATATTTATCCATGTTAATCGGGACCTTCAACATGATTGACAAGAGGTTAGAATACACCATCGTGGCAGTGCTATTTCTTCATCCTCTCGTGTTGAAGTGAAGGCAGAATCGACGCAACAGTGACTCACCATCGCCCCTTAAGGTACAAAGAAGTATTACGAGACTGGATGGGCCAGGGCTAGCTGGTTAGCATGCTAACTTCAGTAGATATCTCTGCAGCGTGGTACATAGATGTCTTTGACCTACCACAATGTTTATTTCTTCACATTTTGTTGATAATAATGTTCATTTTTGATTGTTTCAAAACTAAAAACTAAAAATTGTAACTAAAAATCTTACACGTTGCTCCTTTTAAGCTAATAACACAGAGCTTAGACCAATCACGCGCAAGCAAACCACCATGAACTGCACCTCACTGGCAGTCTGGCACACTACATTCAGCCTTAAGCTAGAAAAGGTGGACATTCTGGTCTTCTTAGCCAACATAAAGCTGGACTGAGCCTTAAGTCGTGGAACATAATTGCAACTTAATTATTATAATTATAATATTAATCCGACTTAATATTATCATATTTCAATCTTAGTCCCATGTACCATATATATGTGCTTTGAAGTTATATACTTTATAGAGTTTGATTCCATAAAACATTATTGAGCATTTTTAAGAATGATCTTGATAGAATTCATCATGATAAGAGCTGTTGTGAGTGGGCTTTACACATGCACTTGTTTTATTTTCTGATTAATATCATCTTACAAATATCATTACAAATAGAAGTGTGTTCTCCATTATACGCCAGCTGTTATTCTTTTCTAGAACCTGTTATATCCAAGATTGTGGCACATGGATTTACAGCAGATTTTGGAATGAAACACTCCACTGAGCAGGTATTATTTGGACTGTGGACCATTTACAGTACAGCAGTGGCACTGGAATGGTAATTGCACCGACACTGTGCATGAGAGTGGAGTTTTTAAACATTAACAATGGCCAGTGAATTTGTTATCTTCTCAACTGAATCTGAGTAAATGATCAAATATGACTTCTCGTTTTGAAGTAGATGTTTTTTGAGCTATACAACACCAAAGGGAGGCTTTCGCTGAACGTTTCATTGGATGTTTGACTCTTTATTAAATGTTGTTGAGTTTATCAGTGAATGTGAGCGGAGTGCTGACGTAAGAAGACCACTTATGATAAACCATGTACTGTTTTCTTTTGTAGTTTCATAACTTTGTAGCCTCTGCTGAGACTCATGGAGGCACAGGTATGCCTTTGTATGTTGCATGAGGACATTTGTGGAGATCATTCACAAAGCCTTTCCACGTCAGTGTAGAGAGAAAAACACATAAATGGTTTATTGTGGCTGTTATGTTACATGCTTGTGTGTTATCCTTTGCAGATCTGAAAAAAAGAGAGGCAAACAATTTGCTGTTAAAACAAACTATGCTGAATTTCACTAGACTGAGGAACCAACTCGAGTAGTTCCTGAACTCACCAGTTTCTGTTGTTGTAGTTCTCACGTGTAATGTCTTAATGTTATGTTGTATATGAGATCTTATCCACACAGCCAGATCTCTAACAGAACAATATTTCTATTCATAGAAAACTAGGCTGCATGTAATGATATTCAGACAGGCTCCTAGTAACGTGTGCGACATATTTCTCAGCATTAGCATGACTAAACTTAATCCAGGAGGTAAAAATGCTGATGGTTAGGTTAAATTGCTTTAAATAGTCAGCAATTTCCTGACTGAGTTATTTGGTCACTGTGCCCAGTTATGGAATGCACAAATCTGCTTCAAAGGTTTCACACATTCAGTAGAAACCAACATCCACATACATGAGATGAGTGGATATGAAAAGTCATATCTACTGTATTTTACAATATTACTGAACACCAGTCATAGAAGCTTGTGGCTATTCGTTTAGTTGGAAGCGTTTAGATCATTGGTTAGTTGGGAGGCTCAGTTGTTTTACATTTCTGTAATTTTACATTTTTGAAAAAAACAAAAATAGCACCTATGACTGTTTGCTCAGGACAGTACAGGCTCAGGATTTGATTTCTATTTTGTCCTCAGTTGTTCCAGGACAGAAATCTGGAACTGGAATTGGAAGAAATAAGCAGCTTTTAAAGAATAAAAAACACTTAACTGACACTACTCACCCTCTTAACACAGGGTTTGGATTAGACTACCAAGTAAATCTAAAAATGAGATGATATAGCAGCTGGGCTTTCTGTAAAAGTATTATATCTGAGTTTCATAAGTAGTGTGTCTTTAAATATTAAACCTTCTCATAAACACAATTTTACATTCAACATTCAGTGCATTTCAGACCAATTTCAAGTTCAATAGACCTGTAAGAACAACCACTGGACAATATCAAGGAAGTAAATAGGAAGCTCATAGAATTATTATTATTATTATTATTATTATTATTATTATTATAAACATTACAGACTAGGGCTGTGTCTTGTACTTGTCTCAGTTATGTGGATATAAACAGAAACCAATTTGTTGAACTGACTGAAAACAGTGGGAAAAAGTCTGAAACCAAATTAGAAACACAGTCATGTATTTATTTACGTTTAATTTAGTAACAAAACAGATGGAATTACTCCACCTAGTGGATTGGTGTGGTATTAGCAGCATATTTCCCTCAACCATTTACAGTCATTTCTCCCTTTCACTTTTATGTCAATCATTCAGTTTCGCTGAATAGTCAGTGGAATTTAAAGTACAGTCGTATGCAGATGTCTGGATAGAATTTATGCCATTTTAATGCAAATTTTACAGCACAATTTCTCATTTGTTTGCTGAGTTTCATGGTTCAGGCTTCATGATATGTTTTAGTGTTTGTCCTGTACACTAAGCGCTAATAAACAGTAACTGTGCATTAAAACGTGTTCTCTGTAGAGGATATATATGTACTTATTTTCACTTAGAGCACGTCACTTGACCAGGAGCACCCAAACCTTTGCATACAACTGTAAGTCTTTTGGTTATCTGGCCAAAAAAAAGTGATCTTACACTGCAGGCCTATTCAACATTTATAAGCCTACATTTAAAAAAAAAAAAAAAGGGCTCTTTGGAATGATGACATTAAGAACCACTTTTGGTCCACAATGAACCTTCCACTTGACAGTTCTATGAGAATGTATAATGAGTGTAAGGAACCTTTTAAAGTATAAATAATCCTTGTATTAGGAACCCTGATTTTAAGAGTGTACTGGGTGTACTCTATGTAACCCTTCTATAGTATCTTTATAGTAGTTCCATAACCCCAGACTCCAAAGCCAGCATAGAGTGGCTGAGCGAATGAGGTGTTCTCCTTGTGCAGAAGAGTCATTGTATCTGACACGCTGTAAAAGGCCAGAGTTCCAGCCTTGAAGTCCAGATACACTCCTATTTTAGATGAACTGGGCACTGATAAAGTGGTGCTTTTGTTGTTGTGCATGAAGGAGTATTTGGACTCGGAGCAGTACAGGCTCCAGGATTTATCATTCCATCCGAAGCTGCAGATGTTGTCGTTGCCTTTCCTGCTCACTGTCTTGTAAGTCACAGCAATGTCAATCTCTGTACCACTCCAGTTCACCTCCCAGTAGAATCGGCTGCCAGACAAGCTCTCCCTGCACAGCACCTGCTGCCAGTGGTCAAACCGCTCGGGGTGGTCAGGGTAGCGCTTGGGGTCGCTGCTCATGCGCACGACTGTGTTCCCCTCAGAAAGGTGCAGGTTAGGGTGAACTGTTAAAGGATCCAGAGAAAGGTGACAGGCATCTGCACAGAAAACAGGAAAAAAGCAGCGGCTCACAATCAGGGTTTATACAGCCTATTGGACACTTGTACTATATGTCCAAAGGTATTCAGACTCTATATAATTAGTATATTTAGCTACTTAAAGGTGCAGTTCTCTGAAAAATCTGCTTTACACAGTTTTCTCCTTATTCCAAATGTAGATCATAAGAAATATCGAGAAATATTTGGTGTCAGAAATCTTTAGTTTTGTACTGTAGCTACAAGGCTAATGAACACTTACCAAGCTCTTCATTAGGTACACCTCCTTGTATCTACACTCACTTTATCAGCTCCATTTACCATATTGATGCACTTCATAGTTCTACAATTACAGACAGTAGTCCACCTGTTTCTCTACATACTTTGTTACCCTGTTCTTCAGTGGTCAGGACCCCCACAGGACCTTCACAGATTAGGTATTATGTGGGTGGTGGATCATTCTAAGCACTGCAGTGACATTGATATGGTGGTGGTGTGTTAGTTGTGATGGTGTGAGTGGATCAGACACAGCAGTGCTGCTGGAGTATTTAAACCATGCCTAATGCCAAGTGTAGGCTAGAGGGCTATGAAGCCCCCAGCACTGGACTGTGGAGCAGTGGAACTGTGTTCTCTGGAGTGAATTATAGCTACGTTGGTGATCCAGAACTAATCCAGTATCAGTATCTGACCTCACTATGGCTGAACACAGTCAAATCTTCATAGCAATGTTCCGATATCTAGTGTAAAATCTCCCCAAAAGAAGAAGTATTAAATGAGCAGGTGCCTCCAAACTTCCAAACATGTAATATAAATAAATGTCGTTGTGAATTAATGATTCTATATCTGTTGTCAATGAACCATATAATACAAATTCTGTTCTGAAGTACATAAATATGTGATTTTTGTAATACAAAACCCAACATATTTTTAACTACAGATGAATTCATTACATGTTTGAGACTGAGCCTTTTATAAACTCTTAACTCTAAAGATTCTTTAATCATTGGCTTCAAGCCTTTACATTATTTGGATGGTCTTTTACAAAAACGATTCCTTAAAGAACCATCCATTGCACAATTGCTCAGGGCAGTGGTTCCCAACCTTGTTCAGGAGGACCCCCTGCCCTGGATTATGGATATTACGATTAGTTGGATCAGGTCAGGTGATCCTTCAGGACCGGGGCTGGAAACCTGTTTTGAATACACTGAATCAAATAACCATGGAGATGAATCTGTTGTCCTGCCAAATAGCATCAATCAGTTTGTATGCTGAAAGACAACATTCAGATCTGAATGCAGGCAACAATACTACATCTGTATCTTTGCCAAGGTCTTACACGTATGTTCACTTGGATGCTGAATGAGTGACAGTTTTATGGCATTGAGCTCTTCTTGTGGAATGGGAACCTTTACCGGTAAACCTGTTCCGCAAAACTGGAACTGCAGCTTCGCTCACCTTTTGTACAGTACATGTGTTAATCAGGCCCCTGAGGTTTTAAGGTCTCATTCTTTGGTGACTTGACAGATTTATGGAGGTGTAGTCGTTGGTCACTCTGATGATTAAATTGTGATGGTAATGTGGTGAAAACAGCAACTTACACTGTAGAAAGTCTTCTCTCGTTTTTGGTTCCAGAGTGTGCAGAATTTGAACTTCCTTTACTACAAAGACAAAAATGCAAAGTCACAAAAACAGGAAATGAGGTAAATTCAATCCACTGATAGGAATAGGTGTTCATAAAATATCTTTATTGTACTGACCTGCAGATGAGATCTTGTTCAGTTCCTCCTTACTTACGTCCTCTAACTGCACTTTAAGCTCTGAGATGGCTTTCTTTGCTTTATCAAAAGAGTGCTGTTGAGCCAGTGTCACTTTGGCCAAGTCCTCATACCCTGAGGGTGCAGAGAGAGACTGCCAGCTCTGTTGACCAGAGAAGAAAAATTAATTGGATCATAATTAACATGTTAATGTTCTAAAATTGTATATTACACAAATATTTTTATATTATTATATTTCAGTATTTGTTATATGCTTGATTTTCATTAAAGGTCTTAGCTACAAGCAAGGATTACTTTTTATGCCATCTACCTGCAGGAAGTGGATGTGATCATCAGAGTGTGATAGCTTCTCCAGATCGTTGTGTTTCATCCTCAGCAGAGTGATCTCCTCCTCCATTCGGTCCAGGTGCCTCTCTGCCTGAGTCATCAGAGCTGTCTCCTGAGCTCGGATCATCTCCTTCACATCAGCGTATCTTCTCTCCAGCGCTCGCATCAGCTCGGTGAAGATCCTCTCGTTCTCCTCCAGCACGTTCTGAGAGGATTGCTGTGGAAAAACAGCAGAGGAGCTTTATGAAAAGCTTTATGAGCCACGGACATATATAGCAAAGAAGAGGAAAAAGAAGAGTTACAGAGAGTGTCCCCTTTCGTCCAACTGTGCAAGCCCCACCTTTAGAGACTCCGCTGCCTGCCTCAGATCCTGCCACTTCTTCACTCTCTCATCAATCTTCTGCTGAGAGGCCATCAGCTTAGCTCCAAGCTGCTTCTGCAGGAGTTGACCAGATCAACACTTAAAGCAACAGTTGAGCACAAAAATTACCCCTGATCCCAAATATAGACTTATTTTGTGGGTTCTGAAGTTTGCTTCTTTAGTTTAACCACAAACTAGCATCACACCATCAACAGCATTCCCAAGTAATCACATGCTTCACTTTAACTTTAAAGTTGCTTTAAAGTTTAAACTGTTCTGCATAATTACATCATTGAGTCACAAACACTGTAATTAACAATGGCTTGATGTAAAAAGCTCTGTTGAAGAGTTTGAAGAGCTTTTGTGGCTCTAAAATCTACATCACAGAAAACCTTTACATGAAATTGAACTGAGATCAAATTTTGACATTAATCCTATCAAGGTGGAGAGAACCATACAGGACGTTGCAAGGCAAAACAGGCCACAAATTATAAATTTTGTTCAGATTTACCATCAGCATTACATGTAACAACCCACAAGACACACGCAGGTGGATCTGAGTTGTAAATAAAATGGTTGTTTTCGCACTGTAGACATTACGACCCTCCCAGTTAGCAATATTTGCATCCTTGGGTTTGTTCTGGCCCAATATACAGCTGTGTCCTTGGTCCAGATCAGGCCCAAATCTGTCCAAACTACATTGTTGGTGCTTAGTCTGGCCCACATGCCTAATATATGCCTGATGGTCAGCCAAAACTCAGGTTGGAAAGCCAGAATTGACCCAAAACTATCTGCTATCTGGGCGGGTTTCTGTCACCACTATTGCAAAGAAATCTGGCTCGGCAAGTTTCACTACAATGAACAATTTCACGTCCAACCAACCTGAATGACTTTGACTTTGACACGGCTGAATGGAGAAATTCTGCGTCGATAGAACAAAACAGTGGAGTAGTTACTTTAACTGTAACTTTAATGTGTGGTTCCCAGGCAGAGCCACACCACATGTCATTTATAATCAGGTCTGTGGTTTCTGATACTGTACGTGTAGGGGATAGATTCGATTTTTTACTGAACTAGTTCTTTAATGTGTACCACATCTCACAGCAGTTATGTATGTGAGGTTGAAGAAGCCATTAATGTAATACGTAAAGTTATATGGTTACTTTGTCAGTCAGTGCAGTTACATATACATATTTAACAGGCAACTATTCTTGGAAAATTATATGTTCCTCACTTTTATTTATTTATTTATTTTTTTAATAAAGTAGTGCAATGTTCATTTTCCAAAATGTACCAGTCATAAACCAGTCCATACAGTATATATATATATGGCATCTAAAAACAGTCTATTTTGAATTTGCTGTTTTGTGATGTCACAGAATACATATCCATCTATTCAGCCTACATCTGTTTATCAGTATATTCACACTGGAATTATAAGGTGTGTTTGAATGAAGCACGGTATAGGACAGCCTTAAAGGCATAGTATGCATAAAAAGACCATTGGACTGGATAGAGATAAAGAGATATTGAAAGTGTGTTAAAAACACCTCTGACCTGCTTCTCTGTCCTCTCGGCTGCAGCTGAGACGATGTCATGTTTCTTGTGTTCTTCCATGATACACAGCACACAAACACATGCCTGGTCAGAGCGGCAGAAGACTTCCAGCAGCTTGTCATGTTCAGCGCAGATCTTCTCCCGCAGCTGCCCTGTTGCTGTGACCAACTTGTGCTTCATCAGCGCTGGGTACTCGTAGTGGGTCTGCAGGTGGGTCTCACAGAACGAGGTCAGGCATGTTAGGCAGGACTTCACAGCCTTCATCTTCTTTGCCAGGCAGAAGTCACACAGGACATTCCGCTGACCATCCCGGCTGCTGGGTCTTGGGCTGCTGTACCTGCTGTATGAATCATTTCTTTTCCCCATTGTGCCGTATCGGCCCTGGTCAACCACACTACTGCGGCGAGACATTGTGCAGCTCCCGCAGACTAAAACCACAGGTGAGGAGTCTGTGTGCTGTCAAGTTTCAATGAAACTGTTGTGTCACAGGCTTTATATGGGGGAATGTGAACAATGAGTGAAGTCGAGGACAAACCAGTATGCCTTGTTGGAAGAGAAAAAAAACTGGAGAGGTGTGGCAGATGACAGAAAGTGACTTCGACTCAGGCTAAAGGTTTGGAGGGTGGAGGAGAAAAACATGCCGCAGTTCCAAATAAGGTTACTTGCTGCGTGCTGATCAAAAGAGAAGTACTGATGCGGTTCTTCATGCTCAAAATGTGGGTAATGCAGTAACAATGGGAACTGGAGAAATGTCAGACTGTTCAAGAGCTAGAAAACTACAGGGAACTTTTCCTTTTGAGAGATTAACTGTATAAGGCCTTTCAATGTATCCCTGATTGTTGGATTAAAAATAATAATAATAAAAAAAGGGGGAAATTGTATTGCAATCATTTACAGTGCTGCATGAAAGTTTAGGAACTCTACATCATCTACATCATGCAACCTAAAAAGATATCAGATCATCATTTAACTCATACCAATAGATAAAGAGAACCCAATGAAACAAATAACACAAAACGTATATAGTGTATATAACGTACATATAATTCCCTAGGGAACTAAGTAATCCAATTTTAAGTTCTTTGCTGGCAAAAGTATGTGAGCCTCTACAAAAATCTATTTGATATAGGTGATCATTGGGGTCAGGAGGTTCAATCAGCTGCATGACAATCAGGTGTGGGCATGGCTGACCTTACATTATGTAAAGCATCAACATCTGGTCTTTACAACACACCTTTGTTAGAGCATGCCATGTCTCAATGAAATGAGATTCTTGAGGAAAATAAGCCAGTGCTCATCAGGCAGGAACGAATACTTCTGCTGAGTAGTATGAATGGAATGACAGTAGAGAAATTTACTACTCTCCGAGGCCAACCATTCTCCAACTGGCTGAACCTGTTGACCCCAGTTGTCACCTTTTTCAAGCATTTAATTCTAGAGGGTCACATACCTTTGCCAACAAATACATTTAAAGTTAAATGAAGATCTGGTCAAATTTTTGTTCATGTTTTAGTAGAATTGCACAAAATGACAAAGAGTTTACAAACTTTCAAGCGGCCCTGTAAAGCCCACCCTGTCTAGTGTTCCTCTATATCAATGGTTCCCAAGCCAGGACCCCCTGCCCTACACATTTTAGTGTGTGTTCCGCTCACAACACACCTGATCGAACTAATTAACTCCAGTTAATTACCAAACCCGTCCTGGATGACATGGGTGTGTTATGGCAGGAGCGCACAAAATGTGCAGGTGTGGGGTTCTCCAGGACCAGGGTTGGGAACCACTGCTGTATGTGGTACGTTTGTGGTTTACATAAATACCAAAGTCCACCGAAGGAAGTATCTCTGAATTAAACTGTTGCAGCCCTAGGTTGTGAAAATCGATCTAGAGGTAATTCAGATCAGGAGAATCACCTCCAATTGTATTACAACTCGTCCTCATCACAGAATCACTCATTTAATCTTTATATGTAATTTATTCCACTAACTGCTTATAACTATAATATCACCCCTAGATCCACTAGTTTAGAAGATCAGAAGATCCATTAGCAGTAGATCCATTAGTTCATTGCCTCCACCCCTGTTTATTAGAATCAGCAGTACTTCAGTTGTTCAGTATATCCATGTCTCGAGACAAAGAGCAATGAGAATAGCACTCACGTAACCAAAAGCATGGAAAATAATAAGTATCTTGACAAACATAAGAAAAGCTGAGAAAACCCTTTGCCACCTTGGACTAAGTCTTTTTTAGGTGATAACAGCCTTCCTGAGCCGAATCCAGAACCTCATGTTACTGACGGGGTTNCCAATATCTCCACAGAGGAAGGAATACTGGTGGGTATGTAGGTGAGATTCCTTCCCTCACACGAAAAACATCTGTCCTTTCTAATCTGTGCCAATCAAAATCATGAAATAATCAGCAATAGTGTTTACTGACTCTAGTACATCAGATATACATTCCAATGAAAGTGTTCAAATTAACGAATATAGACAAATAACAATACCAATCATGTATTAAACGCTCCTAGATTCAGACATAGTGAAACATACCTGTGTGCACTCCTCTCCAGTTCCATTTTGTACATGAATGAAAACTACATACAGGAATATGGCTCTACTCATACACAACACC
Organism: Semaprochilodus insignis; assembly: GCA_034552555.1. Classification (NCBI taxonomy): domain Eukaryota; kingdom Metazoa; phylum Chordata; class Actinopteri; order Characiformes; family Prochilodontidae; genus Semaprochilodus; species Semaprochilodus insignis. Next base: position 9,867,937 of record CM067478.1, read on the forward strand.
GTCATAGCAGAGTATTTCAGAGATGGTGTCGGAGTGTTTGTGAAACTACAACTGTCAGAAACTCCTGCTGTGCCAGTATACAATAAGGAACCAATTCCTGTGTGAATAAGGTGCGTCACTTGGGAAATAATGCCACCTGCAAAAATGCATGCACTGGTTCTGGTCAACACCATAACTTTCAGTTTAGGTTTACACTATGAAAACGGTAATGTAATGAAGGCAGCCTGGCAGTTATTCCATCAAACAAAAATATTTACAGGACTTTGAGGAGTACACTGTGTACCTTTGTACTTACTGTGCGTGCATAAGCAACTCTCACTTCCTATCCCTTTTTAAAGAGTTCTTCCATGCACCAGAGAGGAACGGGTCAATATAATCCCACGGACAGTAAGTGGCTTTGGTGTATTGAAAATAAGGCATGTGAATTTGAATGAAAATTCTGTTAAAATAGGACCCTGAATTTAGAATGTTTACATATACCCAAGCACTGTACATTCTCCTACACACCGTGCACCTTGGAGCAGTACAATTAGACACCAGCCTGCAGTTTTGCTTTAAATGTCATGCTAACTAACAGATGAGAGATGTGATGCCTTGTCTCTTAATACGGATCCAACAGACCTGGGAGCATTACACTGCAGAATGTTCTCTTCTGCATGATTTTAATTTTGTTGTGGTTCCTTTAGTGAATAAAGCTCATAAATGTTTATTTAAACCTTTTGGTTCCCTGAAGAACCGTGCCTGAAAAGGAGCTTTATTAGTGTGAAGAATCCTCCATATTTATGAAGTACAGGTGCCCAAACTTTTTTTGTGATGAGCCAAGGGTCAAAACATGAGTACATATACTGAAGGCATGTTTCAAATCCACTCTTTATAAAATTGTTTCTATAACATTGAACTACAACTTTAAAATACATTTAATATATATGGATTTGGATACTTTTCCTGGCCTAGCCTTGTAACAATACCCTGTATGATTATCATCCTATAGACAAGCTTAAAAAAGATGGGGTTTTGGGGGGTACTTTAGTAAAGACAATGGTTGCATATATAACCTATTTGAAAATGGCTTCATAAAGCACCAAAAAAATCTGCTGGTGTTATTAAGCTTGTGACAATAGAAGAACCCTTTCAGTTGCTATATAAAACAATTCCCAACACATTCCCTTCAGTCTGAATTTAGCATTTAAGCAAGTGGTTCTTTGAGTGTTCATAACGTGGTATATGTATGACATCGCCATTTACATACGACCACTTACTGAAACTGAGTTTTTGTACAGAAATCTTAAAAGATGTATACGAATAAAAACTTGGGGCTTAGGGTCTTTCTTCTGCGCCGAAATTCAGTCATACACCATTAACTGTAGTGCACTATTAACGTCATGTGCCGTTTAAAAAGGTGAACATGCGGTTTTCTAATTCTTCCCCGAGAAGCAGTGACGTCAGCCTGCACAAGACTTTCGGGATTGGCTCGCGTTGCTTCACTCTTGCATCTGTGATAAGTGAGAAACACGGAACCGAAGGAGAGCATCCCAGACGGACGCGGTGTTTTGTAGAACAGATCAGGAGCCGAGTTTTCCCGCGCGCGTGCCCCAGCAAAACACACGGAAATAAACCTGAAAATGAAGAGCCCGAACAAAACGATTCCGTGCGGCATACATGTTCATGGCTGCTCTACCAGTCAGATGATATCGAGTTTAAACAATTGCTTTCTTATAAACTGATATTTCTATTGAGCAGTGACCGATTTGACTCTATCCGTTTGTACACCTTCATCGCTATACGCTATGAAAGGTCGGCGCGCGAGTTGTACCGCGCAGAGCTCACGCCACCCAGAGGCAGCATGTGTGAATCAGGCCTGAGACTGACTGATGCTCCCGTTCAGAATAGACTGCATGCTCGCAGGTTCTGTGAGGGCACGTCCGCTCACCACGGGCTTTACCAGACACTCCTTTACATACATGACGGCATTCGGCCATGAGGGATCTTCCGGAGAAACAGCTCAATACCGGCGATCACGGATGTCATGCTATGAGTAGTAGCACATAGCCGCCATGTACCATTCCGTATCCAACAGCGACCCACAAAGGCGGCTTTTGAAGCGCAGGTCTTTATTAGCCTTCACACACATCTATAGATGCAAGGTTTACCTTGTGTTGTAGCTCAGTTTCCTCCCCATCCACTTCAAAGCAGGGCCAGAGCAGATGTGCAGGGCAGGGGGCACTCTAGGCCCAGGATACAACTATAAAGTAATGAAAATTAATGCTTACCAGCGATGTGCTTTTACACCAGCCGCTGCTCCACAAAGCAGGATTAATCCATTAGATAGATAACATCAGACCAAAAAACAAAAAGGTGGAATCTACTACACAGACCTGAGTTTGGGCTCAGATTATCTGGCCAAGAAACCCTGCTTGGTGAAACCCGACCCTTGATGAGCACATAAAAAAAGCTTTTATTATGGGCCCACTATCAGGAAAGAGATCTACTATATAAAACCACATCAACATCCAACTGCTTCATAAACAAGCCCCCTGAGCATCTTCAAGAACTAACAGTTCTTTACTCTCTTCCTGAATAGACGTAAGTGATCACAAGACCCAAACAACTTCTGGCCCACTCTCCTGTAATGTTTTCACATCAACTAAAATTCTTCCGTACAGGGAAAGGAGAGGGAAAAAAATGCCTTTTAACTCAACCAAGAAACAGGTAAACAGATAGTCAAGAACCTTTATTTATCCATGTGTGCCACTCAAACATTGGGAAGAGACATGGAACAAGATCTGACCACTTAAAAAGAGGGCGACCAAAATATGAATCAATGGCATCGTAACTTCTCATTTTAACCTCTAGTTATTCTACAACGAGGCCAGCTGACAGGTAAATTAAAAGACAGCAGTAACAGTGTAAACATATATTCATATACAGAGAAGCAAAACAAATTACCTGAAGTCAAAGTAAAATGTTGGTTAGTATGTAAAGGAACAAAGGGAGGAAGAGCCAAAAAATCTTTTTTTTTCTTTTCTATTACAGCTCAACATACATTTCTACACAGCATGCAATAAGGCACCTATCTAACACAATGAATAAGCCTATGCTATGAGTTGAAGCACAATTGTTATTCAAATGGAAAAAAAGGAAAAATTCAAGAACGTTCACTCCCATAAAAACAGTATTCCTTTCATTTCCCTTTCTGATTACCCAAACCATATTAAAAAAATACATCAGTTTGTAAAAGATTTTTTTCCCCATACACAGAACTGTAAGTAGAAAGCGTGTATTTATGGAATTTTGAAAAACTGAATCCAGAGCAAGCTATATTTTTTTTTTATTTGTTTTGATAAGTATACACAATCTATTACACTAAATTTTGATACTTTGCTGCATGTGTCCAGAATATAAGTTAACTACAAGCTATATATTTATATGGATGACTGAAGTAATTCTATAGCAATTGTAAGGAATAAGTTTGTATGGAAATATGCACAATTTACCCATTAGTAACAAGTCATGGAGTACCAAAGAAAACCAATAAAGTAACATGAGGGAGCATTTCAATCAAATTACACCAAATTTGTACAATACAGTGATTTATAATCTGCCAAATTAGGTGTGTGCAAATCAGTCCATAAATCAGACTAGACTGGTCGAAAGAAAAGAATACAAATTCTTCATCCAACAGTCTCAAAGGGCCTACCAAGTTCGCTGCTCATTTTAGAATCAAACTGAACAACGCAGCACATCAAAATATTGAACAGGTTTGTAAGGGCATGACGGCAAGCACATCATTGAGGGTATGCTACAATTGCCTTTCTCCTAGTTGGTGCGTTTTCTTATTTACTACTTGGCTGACTCGAACCACTGAAAGCATTAGAGCTTCCCAAGTCACTCAAACTTGCCAAACTAACTTCGAACCAACAGCTTGTACAGGGCCAGAGGAACCCTCTCAAGCACCATTGCATGTCTTTTTTTTTTGTCTCACAGATGGTTAAGACTAATTGGATCATAGATCAAAAAACAAACAAAAGATAAGGAAGGGGGAGCTCGATACTTAGAAGAACTGCACACTACTCACCTATACACATGAATATATATATATAAAAAAAATCAACATTATTTACAAATGATATCAGCTTCTGAACAGCCCATAAAGATGGGATGGGTAGATACAAGGACTGGGGGAGTGACCAGGTGAGTCAAGACCTGCTTTACTTGGTCTCCAATTATGCCTAAAGCCAGGCTTGAGCCAAGGTAGTTTCAATAACTACCCACCCTACCCTAATTTACTCCAAGGACACTGCTAAAAGCACAATTGGCCCAAGTCACTAAGCAGGAAATTGCTACAAGTTTGTCTACATCATCATACAGGAGTCAAATTAAAAACAGCAAGCTCTGTATGCACATTAGGCAGACCAGTATTAGCTCAATGTCAATCATACCACTTATTGAAATTCATCGCTCTTAAAAGATAAAGCTAACTTTCAATATAGCATCAAGATCACTGTGAAGGCCCAGATTAAATTGGAGATTTTCCTTATGTCATTTTTCTGAAGATAAACTCACCAACAAACTGTTTAAGGTTGGCCTGAAACTAAACTGGGACAACTGTAAAATACTTCCAACACATTAACGGCAAGCTCACTGATCAATATGACTTCTGTGATGCCTAGACAGGGAGGAAGAATGATTGAAACCCTTGCCACACTGAGAACACCTGTATGGCTTCTCACTTTGCAGAATTCTTTGTTTCAAGATGGTAGTATGGGGGAATCCCTTTCCTGATGGAATAGCACTATAAGAGGACTTCTCATCCAAATGAACACGTTGGTGCCTTGCAAGAGAAGAGGAATGATTAAACCTCTTGCCACAGTGGGCACAGGTATACGTTTTTCCATCAGAATGAGTTCTCTGGTGCCTAGACAGTGACGACGAGTGATTGAAGCTCTTCTCACAGTGGTTGCAGCTGTATGGCTTTTCACCCGTGTGCATTCCCCTCTTCATAGGGGTATCAAATGGGAATTCTTTGTCAGGCTGGGGGTACATCTTGGCCTCTAGATGGACCTTGTGATGTCTTGACAGGGATGAAGAGTGGTTAAAACCTTTGTCGCACTGGGAGCATCTGTAGGGCTTACCACCCTGGTGCACCAGTTGGTGCTTCTTCAGGTGGCGTTTCCTCACAAAGCTCTTTCGGCACTGGTTACACTTGTAGGGCTTCTCACCCGAGTGGATTCGCTGATGTTCTCTCAAGGTGGCAGCCGCAGCGAAACATTTTCCACACTGGGAGCACCTATGCGGCTTATCACCGGCATGGGTCTTCTGATGCTGTTTCAGATTAGAAGACGTAGCGAAGGCTTTACCACACTGGGGGCAGTTAAATGGCTTTTCACGAGCATGCAATTCCTGATGTTTCTTTAGATGGCGTCTGCGGACAAAACTCTTCCTGCACTGGGTGCATTTGTAGGGTTTGTCATCAGAATGCATTTTCATATGCTCTCTAAGCGTGATGGCTGCAGCGAAGCTTTTGCCACATTCGGAGCATCTGTGTGGTTTTTCAGGGGAGTGCATCATCTGGTGGGGTTTCAGGTTGAATGCATCAATGACTCCTTTACCAACCAAATCCACACCAGTGGGGACGTAACTCTTTTCTTTCATGTGGATCTTCATATGCCCTCTCAAACTAGCTTCTATAGCAAAGCTTTCACCACAGTGGACACAGATGTAGGGGTTGGTCGCTTTATGGATTTCAAAGTGTTGGTGCAGGTCAGTCATGCTGCCAAATATCTCCCCGCACTCATTACACTGCAGACCTTGGGCTTCGTGAATGATAACACCATTCTCCGACTCCACTGTAAGCTCTCCCCCATGGTCGGATTCAACCTTTACCACGTGCTCTGCGCCAGCTCCACCCATCTCTGCCTTCAACAGCACTTCACCAAGCAGAGCCTCATTGCCCTTCATGTCCGCACTCGTAAAGTAATGTGGCTCGTGATGCACCTCAGATTTTGTGTAGTCATGGTCAGTCTCTGTTACTGCATCAACACAGGTCACAGCCCCCAGATCTCCATGAATGGCTTCCAGGTCAAGCCTTTTGTCCTCTTGGGTCATGATTTCAGTCTCCGCTGCATAGTGCAAGTCTCCGACTTGTGTATGCGCTATGACACACTCAGACCCCAACGTGTCGAGGCCTGGTGTGTCACACTCAGTCTCTGACTCAGCCATCAGGACGCACTCCAGCCTGACGACTTCCGTTTTTGAAGATTAGGTGAAATTTAGCGCTGCTCCAGGAGCACCGCTAACCCAGAATAAGAAAAAAGTGAGGCCTTTTCAATCAGCCTGAGCCAGGAAGTAATCCTGCCTGTTAAAGACAAAAACAACAATAACTTACAAATGCATGTCTGTACACAAAGATCATATCAAAGTATACAATAGACAAAGAAAAGCTCGACAAGTGGACTCACTGCATATCAAATAACCAAACCTAAACTGAAACAGTAACAGAACTAATTACACTGAACAATGTCAACACAAACTATGGCTAGCTGCAGCCGAACCGGCAAACTGCTTGCCCATCAGGCTAACACCTGAACTATAGACGTGCTACATGAACAAGATGCATAAACAAACCAGTTACATAAGAACAAAGTGACTATTAACTGAGACAACAGAGCAGATGCATGAACAAAACAGCACCCAGCATGGAAAAAAGGGATAAAGCCCAAAGTACTAACCTCGCACAAACACAGTGAACACAAATAAAGCTACCTGGCTATTACCATTAAGCTAGTTAGCAGATTTCTGTAGTGCTAAAATCTGGCTAGTGTTAGCCGAAGGACAGTTATTATTGAAGCTAACTTTGCTGGCTAGGTAAACCTGTGGAAAAAGTTTATACGTCCCTGAGAGTCCTTAAACTCCAACTTAAATCATAAGTTATAAAGCATGAATATTTATAGCTGAAGCACTAAAGCCTACAAAAGACATCAACTTCAGAACCTACAATATTTAGCCATATACTGAATGTAAACACTGGAAATGCTGCTGTTGGCTAAGTTAGCTGGCTAAATAGCTTGCTAGTTAGCTGATATTGCATGCTTCATGAAGCTAACTAGCGGGCTAACTAGCAATTTGGCTAGTTCATAAAGCGCATCGCATCTTTTTATGAGAAAATAAGTTTACTATCACGTTTAATCACTGCTCACCAGCCCTATATTAAACCCAAGTGTGTCCAGTCAGGGAGATTCTGACTGAACCGGTTCTGAGAATTACGCCGCCTTTAGCGGTGGGCATCTTGTGCGACTGAGGTTGGAACAGCTAACTAGCTCTAAAATGGCCGCCGCTAGCTTCCGCCCTTCAGAGGCATGTAGCCACGCATTTAGTATCCAACACCCAGCGGCGCCATGGGCAAATTAAAATAAAGAGGGTCATAACAGACGCAAAAAAGCCCTTGGGGCAAGAAGAGACACCTGCACCGATCATAAAACGGACACGGTGTTTATAAATAAGTAAGTAACAAGAGCACACCCGAGGCTTAAAATGGATGGCTACCAAAATGGCTAACCATGGCTGAACGCCTCGCAAAAAGCCCGGGAAAGGCGTCCCCCATCTTACATAACCAGCCTCGCTCGTCCCTTTGTCATCAAAATAACTGCAGATATGCACAAAATGTGCAAGCACTGAGGACGGGCAACCCTGAGGAAAACCTCGAGCTAGTCGACGGGTGCGGATAATGCTAGCTAACTGTGGTATTTCTTATAGCACGATCCTTAGCTCGGTGAAACAACATGGCCTACCGTCCTGCTAACCTGAACCTCGCTAAGCTAGCAGACTACGAGCTGCCCACCGCCATTGCTACCCAACAAGAGCTTAGTGACGTGCTCACAGTTTCGCTGCTGGCACGACCAAGATCACCATCAAACACCAATTTATACCATCCGCAAAGATAAATACGGCGTCTTAAAACGAGTAAGTGCTCCATCGCAAACAAAACGGGACGAAGCTAACGCCTATCGCCAAATAACTTGGTCCCCATAGCACGCTAGTTAGCCACCTAGCCAGTCTGTAGAGTCTAATCTTAAAGCGTGGATTAAACTGCTAATCCACACGTTCACTGTTAGAACACAAAAAAACTAGCGTACCGATTTTCCCGACCTGCTTGTCCTCAGATCGAGCTTCAGAGCGCTAAACGCGGCCTGTTATTTTTGCAGGTTTCGCACAACAGACGGCCTCTCTTGGTTATTGCTTGCTTGCGTCTGCACTGCTTGGCTGCGGTCTGCTTGCTCACCCCGTCTCTCTCTCTTTCTCTCCGAGTGTGCGTGTGTACGCGCTGGCGCCACAGAGCTTCTGGCGCCAAGTGCGTTTAAGCGCATGCGCAAAAGGAAAAGACTTCAGCCGCATGGTCGCACGACTGCCACCTACCGGCTCGGCGATTGAACGTAGATTAATAATAATAATAATAATAATAATCATTTAATACCCAGACTATTGGACTAGTCTGCTGTCAGAATGACTACGGATTGGTTAAATGAGTTAATTTATTATGATTTATTATTACACCACCATATTCTGTTTTATGTGGTGCTTAATTTGATTAAGAAGCTGGCAAATACTTCGCCAAGAATTGACGTTTAATTCAAGGTCCAATGTCCGGGCTCAGGTTTGGTTCAGAAGCTCATAGTTTTGCTCCAGTACTATGTCAGCTCAGCTCTGTCGTTAGCTGCAGCGCTAATGGCGGCCGGATCATGTTTTTCCACCAGTAGCCACGCGAGGGCGCACCTTCTTCCCGCTCTGCCTCCAGATCAAGTGAAAGGAGGGGGTGTTGGTGTTGTTCAGCAGATCAGTTTAGACAAAAGCATTTAGAAAGCGTGTTACTTCAGTATGAAACTCTCGTGTTTGTCCTCTGTAATAGCTGAGTACCCTCTTTTGTGGCTGCCTGCACTGCAGATTACAACCATGTTCAGCTGTAATTCCTGGTCCACAGGTCCACGTGGTTTATTCAGGAACAAAGAAAGGAGGAAGTTTCTTTTTTCTTTTTGTTGCTGTTCTCTTCCTACCTGGCCCATGTGAAATATGAGACAGGCAACCACCTTTCTGAAAGTCGACTTTCAAGATCTCTCAATGCTTTTGTAGAGCCTTTTGTCTGTCCTCCAGTAATAGTTAAGGGAACAACAGTATGGAGCCCATCAGAAAAAAACAGGCAGTCTTCATCTGGATGAACTTTGCATATGATATATAGCCATGTACATATATCATAAAAGGTTAGGTATATATTTAAAATATATATGTACATAAAATGAATATGTACACACAAGTTGTATACATGTATCAAATATTAGGACTTATGCCTGATAGGTGGGTCAACACATGCACAATATACACCGATCAGGCATAACATTATCATCACCTCAATGTATTTACACTCTCCCACACTCCACTTACCACATATGTGCACCTTGCAGTTCTACAATTACAGACTGTAGTCCATCTGTTTCTCTGTATACTTTGTTATCCCCCCCCCCAACACATTTTTTTTTGATGGTCAGGACCCCCACAGAACCACCACAGAGCAGGTATTATGTGGGTGTTGGATCATTCTCAGCACTGCAGTGACACTGATGGGGTGCTGGTGTGAGTGGATTAGACATAGCACTGCTGCTGGAGCGTTTAAACACTGTGTCCACTCACTGTCCACTCTATTAGACACTCCTACTTTGCAGGTCCACATTGTAGATGTACAATCAGAGGCGATAATTCATCTGTTGCTGCACAGTTGGTGTTGGTCATTCTCTAGTCCTTAATCAGTAGTCACAGGATGCTGTTGGCTGGATAGTTTAGGTTGGTAGACTATTCTCAGTCCAGCAGTGACGCTGAGGTGTTTAAAACTCCAGCAGCACTGCTGTGTCTGACCCCCTCACTCCAGCACCACGTCAGTGTCACTGCAATGTTGAGAATGATCCACCACCCACATAATACCTGCTCTGTGGAGGTCCTGACCATTGAAAAATGAGGTAATTGGGGGTTAACAAAGTATGTAGAGAAACAGATGGACTACAGTCTGTGATTGTAGAACTACAAGGTGACCCTATGTGCTGATAAAATGGATAAAAGGGTGAAGAAACATTAAGGTGGTCATAATGTTATGCCTGATCGGTTTACACTCATCAAGCATTTCATTACCTCCTTGCATCTGCACTCATTGCCCATTTTATCAGCTCTACAATATAGATGCACTTTGTAGCTCTACAATTACAGTGCGTCGTCCTGCACATTGTTAGCCCCTTTTATCCTGTTCTTCAATGGTCAAGAACCACCGCAGGTATTATGTGGGTGGTGAATCATTCTCAGCACTACAGTGACACTGACGTGGTGGTGGTGTGTTAGTGTGTGTTGTGCCGGTACAAGTGGATCGGACACAGCAGTGCTGCTGGAGTTGTTTTTTACCTCTTAGTTCTACTCACATTTCTTTTTTCTCCTTGTAATTCTGTAACATCATTGTGACATTGTGATTGTACTTACTGTATGTATCTTATAGAAGAGGCTATGTTAAATCACCACATTTAACCCCAAACTCTTTCATTCGTCCATAAAAGCTGATGTTTTGTTCTTTTATTAATCCATGTGCAGGCTTAATCTGGGTCAGGAAAACAGTCACTGATGTCCTGCCACAATGTCCATGATGTCTCCTGAGCAATGTCTGCCGTTGTATTCTGTTCTTGAGTAGAAGAAATACACATGACAACTGCTGCATGGAAATTTTAAGTACATGGTTTATTTTGGTTTCACTGTTTACATGGGTATTCATATTATGAATTTGAAGAATAAAGGGTTAATTTAACTAATGCATCCCTCTTTATAAACAGAGGACCTTGGTACTAAAAATCGCACTTAAGAAAAACTATAAAACCCTAAATCAATACTCCAAGTACCCAAAAATGCCAGCGAATGTACTACCCAGAACTGTGTGAAAAAAGATATTTACATGTAATAGTGATAAATATACACATTTATACAGAGGCATCTGAAGGAGCTGAAAGCACAGTGTGTTGACTCTATTCACACATTCATGACAGGTGTGAGCTGAAGCAGAGAACTCTGAGGATGAATGCCGTTGCTTTTGGAGTGGAGGTTTTCAAGGTTCTGTAGGAAACCACGTCGCTTTAACCCTTTCAGTATCAATGAGTTACTTGAGGTTAGACTCATGCGTGTTCTGCAAATAAACAAAAACAAAACTGAGATCACTACAACAAAAACTCATTCTATACATGCCAACAGCCTGTAGGTTTGATAGATATTTTTAGTAAGGCTACAGTACTGCACAAGAGTAAGACCACCAACATTTTCTTTATTTAAAAAACAGCCATTAAAAACAAGTTATTCAGTTTTCAGTGACAGGAAAAAAGGGGAAAACATACCTAACAGAACATTACAACAACTACACAATATATATTTAAAAAAAAAAAAAAAAAAAAAAAAAATTTCTTAGTTTTTCTTGCTTCTTACACATACAAACATACAAAGTCTTAGAACTTGGTTGGTTGATTTTATGCTTCTCATGATCCAAATGGTCCCAACACGTTTAAGATGTTCATGTTTGGACTCATTGTTCTAAGAACAGCAGCTGATTGTCTTGTTGTAGAATGAATCTAATTAGCAATCAAACATTTTCCATCATCAGTTATGACCACCAACTGCAAGTACACATCCCCAAACGTGCACTGATCCTGCACCTGCTAGACTGCCTGATGGGTCCATCACTGTTCAGTATAAATACTGCCTTTACTGTTACTCCAAAAGATCTCAAATTTAAACTCATCAGTCCATAAAACTTTACACATCTTTGATGTCCAGTGCCAAAGTTCTCACAGTGGAAGGGCAGATGGAAACACAGTGGAGGTTGACAGTTTTTGGGACTCTATCAGGTCCAGGATTCCCATTTTCTCCATTTTCTTCGATTTGTTTATTTCATTTCTAATGTTTTTTTTATTATTATTTTTTGAAACTTTTTATATTTTTTTGCTTATTTTCATTTTATTCTTTAGTATTTTCTTTTCGGTATGCAAGTGGATTATCTCATATCTAATCCACTCTAAAATATGTCCTAAACAATAAATAACTTGTACTTTAATGGCTGTTTTGACAGTACTTTAATGGCTGTTTTGGAGGATGGTCTTTGATCACTATGTTTCTACTTACTAACCGTACGGAAAAACAACAGAACAAACATTAATTTCAATAGATAACAACTGGCTCTATTCAGTTTATTTCAGTTTTAACACATTGACATTATGTAGATTTCAGATGAGAAACCATTACGAGTGACTGACCTTGGTGAGTCAATCCCACTGTCTGCTGTGTTGCTTTGATGTTCTGCTGTTTCCACTGTAGACGCTCCAGAGGGGTCACCATGACTGACGCTTGCACACTGAAGGTCATCAGCATCCTTTGGCGTCTCAAACTGACCCTTTACTTGCGGGTGACAAGTCCAGTGGCTGGAGTGGCCATCTACATCCTCTGCAGACTTGAGAACTGTTTCAGTGTCAGAGTCCCTTTCACTCATCTGACAGTAATCAAAGATGCTGCTGTCCAGAGCCTCATTTGGTTCAGAATGTCCAGGACTGGGCTCATGAATCCTCTCTTCCAGACACTGAGCTTTTAGGTTGGGGATGATATCTGTTTCCAAGTGGGGCAGAGCTGGCTGGCGCTCGATTGCCTGCCACCTGTATTCATGCTGTCTTTGGGTGACTCGTATGGGGTCTTGATGAAGAAGTGGAACCCTGTCCATGAAAGTGCTGTCCCAGTCCCCATCCAGACAGACTGGCTCACGGCAGCGAGCTGTGCCAGTATGAACTACCTCATTGACACAGTCCTCATTCAAGCAGAGTGAGCTGCAGTCATCATCGTCATCGTCCTCCTCTACTTTCTGGTAAATGCGGTGCTCGTCATCAGTGTACATTTCACTGTCTGGGCGGCAGATGTCTCTGTGCGTGCCCTCAGTGTCCACTACTTGTTGGCTACTAATCTGCTGGTGTGAGGACAAGAGGTCAGGACAGTGTTCAGATTCTTCCTTACTGTTAACTAGGTGGAGAGACAGTCTACGCTGAACTGTGGGTTTAGGCCAAGACATGGGTAATTCTGTTGTGTCATAGGGATGTGAAGCTGGGTTCATAGTGTGCTTCTGATCCAAAACACTTGTCACGTCTCCCTCTTGAAAAGCCTTCTGTTTAATCTCCTTTCCTCTCCCATCTCTGAACTCTCTGCTTCTGGTTTTGCTGTCCTTCAACTTGATTTTGTCCTCTATCCTCAGTGTGCTGCTTTCAGGGTAGACAGAACTGTAGTCTCCAGGAAGCTCTTTAATGGCTTTAGAATCTATGATGGAGTTTAAATTCAGCCCTCTTTCATGGAGTCGCTCACACGATCGGTCTATTAGCATCTGGGATTTCTCTGTCTCCTCAGTGACTGCTTTTGCACGGTGAGGGTCCCAGGATTTGGACCTGTGACTCACTCGCTCTCGCCGACTGGAGATCTTGGCCTCTCTCCTCCTTTGTTCTTTATTATTGGTGGTTGGTACTACGTCCCGTCCTGGCAGTGACTGAAATGGATTCTCAATGCGTTTCTTGTAGACACATTTTGTATCCAAAGCAGTACAATCCTTATGATTGTCTGTTTCATCTTGAACTAATTCGGGCCTGAGGCGAGATGGAATGAGATCATCTCCCTGTAAGTCACTGTCACAAGTAACATCTTTGCTCTTTGTCCTCTGTTTCTCTTTGGCAGAAGGGCCTCGTCTCTTACTCCTAGTGGCTTTAGAGACAGGCTTCTTTGCACCAGTCTTGGATGAATGGTGTCTCGGCTTTGGGAGCAGAATCTCTGTAGACATGCCTTTGTCACTTGTCAAGGCTTTTGTCATCCTTTCTGCTTTCTCTTCCAGTTTCTTCATCAGGACTGTATGGCGGACCAGGTTGTCTACTGTAAGCTCAGGGTTGATACGTTTAATGATGGCATGTTCTAGATCTCTGGGAAGGTTGTTAAGATCATCCTCATCCCTGACTGGCCACTCCTCTGGTGGGAATTGCCCAGAGAAAGTGACATATTCCTTCTTCGGCTTGGTCTCTTTCTTTCCTGTGTTACGACGAAACAAGTTGAGTCCGAACTTCCGTCCCGGCTTCTCCTTGTCCTTGCGGCTAGTCACTGTGGACTTGCTGATCTCGCTAGCCTGGCAGTCTGCTGCTGTAGACGTGGACTGATGCTGCACAGTGGGCTTATGTTCTCTGGACCACTTGAGGCTTTTCCCAGTACATTCACTCAAACTGACAGACTGCTCCTGAACAGATGGAGGAGCTGTTGGCTGAGGTGTGAAACAGCTACAGGATTTACAGTGGGCCATGATGGGTACTTCGATGGAGGCATCCATACAACTTTCATTGTTCACAAGGTAGGTGACAGGAGGAGGAGAAGGATGATCACTTTCATTTGCCCACCAGTTCTTCTCCTTGGCCATGCTGTTGGTGATAAAGTATGTCTGAGGCGTAACAATGAAGTAGCCCTCTCCAGTGTGGTAGATTTTTCTCTCTTTAATGAGTGCTCCCAGAGCATTGTAAAGGATGTCTTGAGTGGGAATGGTCATTCCTATGAGATTGAAAAGAAAACAACTAATAAATGAAAGAATAATGGCACGTATCCATCTCAGTGGCATAAAAAAGAGCACAGATTTTTACCACCTTTATTGACGTTTTGTGTCTGATTCATGGAATGCAAATGATGAATCAACTGCAGTGTGTGAAACCAAGCGCCAGCCTACCAGCACTTCATCATTTACATGAAGTATGCCCTAATTCATGCAGATAATTTGGTAGGAAGCCAATAAAAAGACCCCATTCAGCAGGTCATGAGCTAATGGCTATGCTCAAAGGTAGAGTTTGAGGTCAAGCAGTGAGTGCACTTCTTCTTCCCATACTGACCAATCTTTGACGTGTTACAATTACGATGACTGAAAAGAATAACGTGAAAAAAACAAAGCGTCTTAGGTTTTTTTACAGTATGGCAGAACGATGTAATTGTGTAGCGTGATTATCTTCATAAAATATCATTGCAGTCCAAAGAAAAACAAGTAGCTCAAAAATGGCAACGTTACAGGAGAAGGCAAAAACCTAATTTAATTTTAATGTAAGTCAATGGAACTTTTTTCCATGTCTGGAAATATGCATAAAAGTAACAATCAACTAAAATGGAGATGCACATGTTTTCTTTGGACAGCGACGATATTTCAATGCTGTGCTATAGCAGTGGGGGTTGGGGGATGGCATTAGTAGTATAAAACAAAAGCACATGGTAAATTAGCTTTAAATGGAACTGAAAGTAGTTAGAACATTTGTTTATACCAATGTCCATGTAAAAGAAGTATATCTACTTTTGTACTAGATTGCCATGTTGTCAACTTAGTGGTTTTGTTATGTTCTATGTTATGCTAATTATTGGTATTATAGATGATATTTAGGATACATGATAATAGTTTTGGTAACTGAACTGCAAATCAAACATTTTTTCTTGCTCATTCTGATTAGTCCGTATGACACTTTAAATTAGGACCATTGTTCCCTTCCAGACAGATCAGATCATGGCAACAAGTAAAGGACAATAAAGGACAACACTGAAGGACCAACCCTATATTGACCAAAGTGGTAATAAGACCTGGTCAGATGTGTTATAATGTTTTACCTGGATGGGCCTTCATCATGTGTTTTATTAGAGCTTCCTGGTTGACCACAACATGAGCAGCATTCATGTCAGATATGACCGAGCATAGCACCTCAGACAGAGGGATGAACTGCGACTGGGAGATAGGCGACATCTGCACTGGGGACAAGTCACCTGAGAAAACACAGACACACACACAGAAGAAATAGTCTTTATATTCATTCTCATACCTCTTTCTCTTTTCAAGGCAAGCATGTTTGCTCTCAGTCTGCTTTTGCCATTCAAACCTGACTGAAACAGGCATATTAAAAACGGTGCCTAAGCCACTGTCTGTGTTTTTAAGCATTAAACAAGGGACGACATAAAACCACATAAAACACCGTCTGAAGTTTAGAGCTAGGACCAAAAAAAAAAAAAAACAGTAAAACTTCAAAGAATACTCAATCCAGTCAAGAGTGAGTTGTGCTTTGTTTCACTAGGCATGACGTGTAATTACAGGGATATATTTCAATAGATCTGTCAGTGACATTTTTATGAACTTGAAAGAATTCTGGAGCTCCTGCAAAAAAAGGCAAAAAATCTTATTACAAAAATTAATAACATTCTAAAAGTCAGTGAATCAAAATGATTCTACAATGGCAGCAAAATCTCTCTGTGAACACTGTAATAATGTTACTATAGTGCCATTACAGTAGTTCTAAGCATTAGATCAATCGTAGTTATTACTGTTTCCCAGTTGTGGGTGGGAACATGGAAGAGAGATAATCAGCATTAAGGCCAATTTCAGACTTTTAGATGACTGTTCTTAATTGATGGTCCCAGTGCTGGTTCCTCTGTTCCTACATCTCTCTTCTTCAAAAACTGTGTGCTGTTTTCAACAAATCATTTTTCTAACACCAAAGAAGACAGGGGTCTTACAACCCCTACAAGTACACGGCATCTGGTTTCTTTGAACATTAATCATTAACTGCAGACGGCCAAATTAAAACCAGAGAGACTGATTACACACTCCATTTTACAAACACCAGACTAATCAGAAAAAGTAAAACCACTCCTATACTGCTCACATCGCATACAAGTTCATACGCAACCAATATGTACAGTCGTATGCCAAGGTTTGGGCCCTAAACAAGTTTTGTTGTTTAGTTTTTTTAAGTGAAAAAAGTCCCTTATCTACAGTGAACACTGCACATTTTTAATACACAATTACTGTTTATTAGTGCTAGTAACTGTTTAAGCCACAATGAAAAAACAGAACATAAATGGCAATAATAATAATAAAAAAATTATTAATAATATGTTAGCATGTGTTAATACATGTTAGCATGTGCAACAGTTATAGCACTTTCTATATTTTAGAACCTTAGCAAAATGTGTAATTTCACCCAAATCACATGGGAACATTTGTATATGACACCATCACCAGTAATTCCCATTCTATTTCCTAATTTTTCGAGACCTTCCAGACCTCTGATGCCACCATTCACACCTGATAGCCACACTGTCTGGCTAATAGAAACCTTGTGAAAACTATTTTTACTGCTACTAATATAAAAGTAAGCAGCCCTCACACAGTTGGGGTAAAGAAAATAAAATTTTAATCAGGCAGCTGCTATTACCAAGCTGAGCCACACCACTCCTCCACCCTGCTGCACAGGAGGGTGAACAAACTGCAGAAAATATCACGGCTTAAAAGAGGGGAATTCTGTTTATCATTGGAACTATTGCATATTACACCTGGATAGTGTCTGAGTTCCCAGTCTTATACAAGTGTATGTGGTACAAGGCTGGATCCCCTGGAGGGTCCTGGGCACTTTAATATGACTGATGGTCAGAAAGG
This sequence comes from Semaprochilodus insignis, assembly GCA_034552555.1. NCBI lineage: Eukaryota > Metazoa > Chordata > Actinopteri > Characiformes > Prochilodontidae > Semaprochilodus > Semaprochilodus insignis. The sequence goes on from CM067478.1 coordinate 9,885,464, forward strand.
CAATTCTACTGACACTTTTCCTAAAGAAATATCAGGCTGACTGCACAGTGACTGGGACTCCTTTAAATAGGAAGGCAATAGAGAAGCTACTGTAACAGGCTTTGTTAACAGTTTTTTTGCCGTATTAGATTGCTTAAAGATAAAAGCTCTCTGATCCCTGTTATACTCTCATTTCTTCCTCCTTCCCAGGGGCAAATCCTGTCTGGACTCTGAGTGTGGAGACAATACTAGAGGAAACAGAGAAAAGAGTAAAACACATCATCATGGACTTGTGCTCCGAAATATCCCAACTTTAACTTACATTCAAATTTAAGAAGGTTTTGGTCTGTAAAGTTACTATGCTGAACATGTTTTTTGGACAGTGACCACATACTCCATGTCAAATTCTCTCAGAACTTAAAATATATAATACTATAAAATAGAACTCAACAGACTGCATACACCAAGTTTTCCTTGATGAACATCAACACATCACAGGCCAAATGTTTTAGACCGGCGACTGGGCTTCAGTTTGAATGCGCAGTGTTCTCAGAAGCTGGTGGGAAAACATCTCACAAAGACTTGGAATTAAAGTTCTAATTCAGCTGGTGGCAGGGCGTGACTGCAACCGTGGGGTAAATGTAACTTCCCCGCTCTCCGGGGGAAAGGACTCTGTGTTCATTGTAACATGAGGCAGCTCTCCGGACATTAAGACCTTTGTCACATACAACATGAATACCCTACCAGGTGCCATGGTAACTCCGCAGCATGCCACAAAAGCATGGATGGGTGGCAGGAGACCGGGGCAGAAGTCATTAGTGACTTTTACTTAGGGCTGATATTCTTTGTTAACCAATAAAGGTTCTGTTTTGGGTCACAAAGCTTAAATGTTAGACTTCAAGAAAGATAACAGTCCTTCATGTGGACATGGGGGCATTACATTCTTATTTTTAAATTTCTGCATAATTTAGTCATTACAATGTGAAAAAAATGCTCTTTACAGTCTTTATTACAGTCTATCTTCTTTTATCTTTGTTTGCTTTTATGTATCTAAAGTATACTGAATTGCATTTTCATGAAATGCGCTATATGCACAAATATCACTATTTTGTTTTCTAAAATGAACTATCCAGTGAACCACGTTTTAGCAAAACTATTCCACACAACTTTGTTCATATGTCAATCTTTAAATTAAGCAAGAAAACATTCACTTTCTAAAAGAGACTGTATGCAGACAGTGAATATTTACATGCTAGTGGCCAAGGGCAAATACGTTTTTTTCAAAATTACAATTAAAACAATTTTTTAAAAAAAGTACATGGTGTGCATTTGTATATCTGCATATCGCTGCTGTTGGAATAAAACCTTGTTTCTCCAAAATTACTTCAGAGGAGAAGAAAAAACATATTTTATTTTATTTTAATGTAAGTCAAAGGAATCAGACTTTTTTCCAAGTAATTTTGGGTCTGGTTACACCATTTGATTTTTTGGTTGTGCCATCTGACTTTTCAGACTAAATTAAATTAAACTCAAATTAAATAGGAATCTACATAAACACACATAGAAATTACTGCCCTTGAACTTGAGTTCATACTTATCTTTTTTTTAATTAAATAACATTATTATAATAATTACACAGTTTTCCTAAGGAGGTTGTACCACCTGGCATGGTGAATTGAACCACTCTAACCAAAATCACTCAAAATTTGGGAAAGGACTACTGACTTCAACATTGCTCCATAAAGGTCACTTGGGGTCTCTTTTGTGTGAAAGCATGTTGATATAAAAGTCCATTGGTTGCGCTGCCTGGCATTTGAAGAAGCAACAACTTACGGAGAAAGAGAGAGTTGAGTACTTTTAAAGTTGCCTTATTATAGACCGTGGTTTTCATTTATATAAGATGTATTTAAAAAATTATTTACATTTCAAATATAAAATCAGGCAAGACTATTATATTTAGAATTTTGTACAACTTAATGGCCTTTTTGATAGTTTACTTAATCACTATATATGGTTGGACTTTGTACCTCCTGACATTTTTAGACTTGGGGGAGGTGGTGGCATATAATGTACTTGGACACAAAAATTACATTTCATGTCAATGACCCCTTTAACATATTTGACTATGAAGTTAATACAAATATGTGTGTAATAGAAAACGTGAGTTTTGTCCTTTTCTGGAAAAATTGTGGTTTGCTTTTCACTCTACATTTCTGTCACAGTAACTGGGTTTATTTTTGATATCAAGCAACAGTGTTTCAACACAAATCACTTCTGCCTAGTAATTTTCCTTCATGGTCTAGGGAGAATGGCCCAGAGAATGGCCATTATGTATGAATTATTGAAAAAGGCAAAGGGTGAGTGCCTAGCCCTTCAGCAGCTAAAACTAGTCCAGAGCATAAATTAGCTCAAAATAGTTTAATTATTGTTTGAGTTTGCCGTCACACAATTTAAGGTGAAAAAACAACTGCAGGCAGAGAGCACTCATCTACTCCGCTTGAACTAGAGGAAATTCAGCCATGTGTGTGGGAGCCAGACTTTACTCAAGCAAACCACAGAGGTAATTAACTTGCAAAGGTGCTGTTGATTCAATTCACACACGGGGGGTTGAGACTCCCCTGTGATACATGTCCTTGTACTAATAAAGCCGAGATTTTAATGTGGTGAAGTTCATTCCTCATCACGACCACAAACACCATTCCCCTCAATCCAACCGCAGCAGCGGGGAGGTGAGGTGAGGGACAAAAGCAAACGCAGGGGTGTTTAGGGTGTTTCTGAGGCTGTGTTTTCCCTCTGAGAGGCGGGGAGGAGGTGAAGAAAACATAACCTGAGCAAACTGCCTGTAAGGCACATTGTCTAACTGTCTATAGGCTACTGCACATGTTTGCAGTGTCCATAGTTAGGAGAGACACAACCGAGCATGTTCTGACTTGAAACGGTTTCCTGAAGCACACAAACCACTGAAAGGAGACCTTCACATGAAGAGGATGGATACATTAACTGGAGTGGGTTTAGGAAGTGGTAAAAACCTATAACTTTGAGAACAAACAAACTGCGGAAATTTGCAAACTCAGTCTAAGGCTGTCCTTGGGATTTTTGGACAACACATGAAATGCATGAATCACAAAGCATGAAGCTTTTTGGCCATTTGGGTCCAATGAAAACGCAGTTTCAGCAATGTGAAAGGCAACTACTTTTTATGTGTTCAATGTCAAAGCAATTTATAAGTTACTATATAAAATTGAATAATTAATGTATTATTCAAAAAAGCCTTCATCATTTGTATCTTGGAACGAGAAGGTGTTGACATTAGTGTAATCAAAAACATTCATCTACACTTTACAAGAGTGGAAACTGTCCCTTGGCAATGAAATGTTTTAAGTTAGGGGTGATGAAATTTTACATTTACACTGATATAGCAAAAGTCATGGGATAGCAGTATGTAAATTGATACTGAAGCGGTGTTACCTCAGGGGACAGCACAATGGCTGCCCACAGGTGCTTTATGATTGTGACCGGTGGTGTTTGGCTAAAATTGACAGTGTGAAGAGATTCTGGCAGGAATCGCATCCACATTCAATACAGGGGCCACACACACATATCCCACAGGTCAGTGCAGTGTTCTGTCCTTCATTGACTTCATGTACCCCCACATAATGGGATATTCCAGCTGGATAATGCACAGTACCATTGGGCCCAAGTTGTTCAGAAGGAGCATTCTGGGAAGTTCTGACGAACGGTGTTTACCTGACCTGAGCCCAATCAAGGCATTCCACTTTCAATCCTTGTTCAAACTCTGATAATTCATGTCACCTTGCCACTTCATAATCAGTTTATATACTGCTACTCTATAACCTTTGGTATGTCCGTGTAAACCCTACATTTAAATAAAAGCAGTACAAACAAAACATATTGAATATGAAATATAAAAAAACAAATAACTAATGTGACATTTCTCAATGCTGGTTTTATCTGCTTCTTTGCATGGAAGATTTTAACTAGCATTTGTGGAACAGCAACAAACTGTATTCAGTGACGATAGTCTTTAGAAGTGTTCCTGAATCCAGGCAGTGATTTCCACTACAGAATCGTGTCTGTTTTTAATGAAGTGCCATCTGAGAGCCCAAAGACCATGACTATCCGGTACTGTTTTTTTTTTTTTTGGAGATTTCTCTGGACATTCTGAATTTTAGTGACATTATGTACTGCAGATGATGAAATCCCCAAGTTCTTTGCTTGGTTACATTGGGAAATGTTATTCTTGAATTGTTGCACATGTGCCCATGCAGTCTTTCACAGAGTGATAAATCCCTCCCCATCTTTACTTCTGAAAGACTCAACCTCTCTGGGATGCTCTTTTTTATACCCAGTCACGTTACTGACATGTTGCCAAACAACCTATTTAGGTGTGAGAAGTTCCACCAGACGTTTTTCTTTTCTTACCCATCTTTTATTTTTTGCCCGTTTTGTGGCCCTTTTTTTAAAACGGGCACCTATTTTTCAATTATATTAAAATGAATTAAAATTCCTTGCCCAGCAACAGGACTTCACATACATTCAACACACAAGATATCATCTGCATGCACTTTTCTTCCTTGCCCTTCAACCTGCTTGTGTTTTAGAAACATGCCCAAAGCGGCCAACAGCTCGCAAGGGATTTATTATTATTAGCAGTTTCAGTTAAACATTGCTGAAATCTGGGGGTGCTGCCATCCCCTCAGCAACCCCATTTTCCTTCTCCCACCTTGGTACTCACAACCTAATAACTTCTTAAACAGTTTTCACGCTAAGTCTATCAGAAGCACACTGACCAGTGTTGAGGGTAGGTGAGGGGTGATGTGAGGGATGAGACTGTCTTTGCTAGCAAGTTGTCTATTATTACAGACGCAAAACTACGAATTTGATTTGTTGTAATGTAAAGCTGAATCCGGCATTCTCTGAACCATGGTACTCTTATCTAACTGAAATCCTAATCCAAGTAATCCTTCATCCACTGGCACTCTCAGCATAACTCCCCCTCCTCCTCAACCACCACCAACAAGACTGCACTCCAAATGCTTACTTTATCACACTGCTTTAATCTCCTGTCTTATTTCCAACTCCCCTCGTCTCTGTCTGGCTTAGACACAGTTTCACTGAGTCCAGCTGTCACAGGCTCTGAAATGACACCTGGACACCTGGTACAGTTCCACTGTAGAACTGAGTGGGATGAGTCGAATCGTGACCACCACACATGACGGAAGAAAGCAATAAATCCTGTCTTGTCAGGTCTGCAATTAACTGTTTGATTGACTGGAAGAAAGTACTGACTTCAGAAGCTTGGAAGTCAAAGCGATATTCCTGGTCTCTATAAGGAGCTGTGCAGAAACATTAGCAATATGATATGTTATCTTTCCTGTTATCACAACATGCTTTACTTAACATATAATCAACATAACTTCTAGAATACTAAACAACCACATGTATGATGAAAAAAGACCAACCAGTACAAACAGTGTATGGCAATAGCATGGAAGCAGATATTATTATTATTCTCTTATCTGATTTTATTTGTTCATTTTTTACTGTTCTTTCCTTTTTTACCGTTCTTTTCATTAATTGTGGCACTACTCTTTTACTGGCACAATTTGTCCAACCTTATTTTGTTTACATGAAACGCAATTATAGATACTGTCTAAAATGAAAATGTCTACAAGTATCTATGAAGTCAATATTTTTACATAGTCCACCTGTACTTACAATGACCACAATGCTGCTGTCTATCTCCATTTTTGCCATTTTCCAGTTTTGGATATAAGTCATTTACATTGTGTGTACATTTAATGATGAATGGACCAAAAGAAATGGGCCAAATAAAGTTCATTTTTCCCTTCTTCTGTAAAGTTAGCATTTCCAGATACAAGGCTTTGTTCTGACAGCAGCAATATGCTGTCATAGCCCATTTGCCTGATCGGTTTTGGTCTTTTTGCAGGAGTTAACTTGTTAAAGCTTTTGTAATATCACTAGAAGGTGCCAGGTTCCAGCAACAGCATTCAGGGGCTTTTACGAGGCAGTGCTGTTCTGGCTGCCATGGTGCTCAGAAAAGGGAGTAAAAGGGAGCTATAAACAGACTGAAAAAGCCCCTCAGCCACATGCTAAGGGACATGTCTACCAATATACTTGCTAATAACAGAAAAGCATCAAACTTACTGAACATATCAGATTTAGCTTTAGATGGCTTATATGACAGGTTAGGATATAAAACAATTTTGCCGGTATGTTGATCATTACAGTACTGTCTGTAAAGATTGTGGAAATGAAGGAAACTCTTCAGGGCAGACTAAACTAAGAAGCTTTTGTGTCAACATCATTGGTTTTACATTGTACCGGCTTCCATACATGTCACAGGGATTTTTCTCTCTCTACTTCTGTTACATGTCGTCCCACTGAGCGAACATGTCTGCCAACTTTACACTAGCCAATTCCTAAAGTTAAAAAGACACCATTAACAAGTTAGGTAACTCTGGACTTTTGTACTGATTAACAGAGGAAACTGCTTCACACAGTCCTACTGATAAGACTTCTCAAACTAATGCTCCTCTGCAATTATAGCTACATTTTGTACTACAAGAACTAAAACAACCTTGACTCTGAGTGCTTCATGATTGCTTAACTCTTCTAATGATTTTCAGCACCCCAAAAAACCTGTCTCCACCCAAAAACAGGGAATAAATATTTATAAATATTTAGCACAGGACATCTGTGTGCAGGAAAGCAAAAGGAAGGCTCAGATAGTGTTTAAAGACAGATATTTAGTCTGCTTCCTTATCATCATCTGCCCATCTTCCCATGAGGAAGTAGCAATTCCAGCAAAAGTGATTCCAGTGGTCTGTCTCACAGCTGCAGCTTCTTCACACAATGGGTGATATATTTAAAATCCAGTATGTTGTGAGAAAACGCATGCTGGCATCTCTCTTGGAAGAAAACCACCAAATCAGATTTTCGAGGTTCTTCAAGGGTTCTTAAGTAAAGGGAATGATTTTATTTAGAACCATGACTTAATTCCTTTGAAGAATAATTTAAGCATGCAAATGGTTCCACGTCTATATATATATATATATATATATATATATATATATATATATATATATATATATATACACACACACACACACATTATGGTTATAAATAGAACCATTCCATTTATTAAAGAACCCTTGGGCACCCATCTTTTTCAAGAATGTGGTCATTAGTTCAGCTCAGGAAAGTGACAAAGCTAACCTTTGCTTTGAGACATCAGGCATCGGGTTACACAAAAGGAGGCCATGAACATTTGTAAGCTTGTGCCAAACATTTGCCAAATGGTACTGCCTAGCAAATACAGCAGGGAAAACCAAAGCTCTGAATTTAGACAGAATAACTTTTTGGAACTTGGAAATTTAACAAACTACCTAAAATTAGTTTTGCATCCTTAAAAACATATTTAATGTAAATCAGATTACAGTTGTATGCAAATTGTGAAAATAACACATCATCCTTAAAAAAGTCATATCCTGCAAATATTTATTTGTTGACTGCATTTTATGTATTACCATCCCCCGCCCTGCCGTATGTTCAACTCTGCAAATAAACAGTAACTGTGTATTAAAATGTGTAGAAGCACAGATGTACAGACAGCGTCAACTTATTCACTGAGAACATTAACAAAACACGCTATTTGATCGGGATGCAGCAGCTTTCGCATGCGACTCTATACAGTATTTCTCTCACTGCTTCTCTGGTTCTCCCCATTCAACAGCTGGTGTGGCATCAAAGTGTTTGCTTCAAAAGGCTTTCTTTAATGTTCTTTCGAAAGGACATTTTAAGACTCAAATTCTTACATTTGATATCATGTAACCAATATTTCTCCCCCATTTTTACCCGCCCTGATGGTCCCTGTCCACTATAATCGCTTGTTTGACAGGGAGGGCATGGAGAAATGCTGGGGGTTCCATTTCACAAGATTTCCTCCATGAGATGTTTAGACATTCCAGGTGTTTCAGGCTGGTCTCACCTCCAGAAGCTGGAGGAGCCCACGTTTACTACACTCACACACCACTAATCAAGATCCATGACAGTAATTCACACCAGATGCAAGCCATTTCCTCCAAGTAAGACTGAACTACATCAGATTCAGAGTTTGTTATCCTTACAGTGGGAGGCCTTTACCACTGCAGCAGCTTAATCATGCTCTAAATCCCAAGCAGCTTTAGAGTTAAAAGCACAATATATCTTGATTTCAATCGAGCCAGAGCACAGAACTAGGGTGGTACTATAAACATCAAAATAAGTATACCCTTTTAGGAGGTCAAAAATCATCTCCACTGCAGTGTAAATTTACATCTGTACTTCATGATATTTCCTCTTACATGAGAAACGTCACGTAAATGGGAGCAAGTCAGGATTCACTAAAAGTGGACAGAGCTTAACTGCAGGGGAACGGGCTAATCTCTTCATTTGTTTGTAGTGGCCCGGGTCTTGATTTGCTTGTGGACCATAAATGTGTCAACTCGGATCCCTTAAAAAGTGGGCTTCCTGTCTAAATGGGAAAAGGATGCAGCAAACGATGTCCAGCGTGCTTTCAGACAGAGGTCAGGTTCAAGAATTGAGGGCGAGGTCCCCTTCCATATCAGAGTTAATAAAATGAGCCAGACTCGGCTACATCCTGAGAGGAAAAAGAGTCCTAACAACCCACAAAAACTCCCCTTATTCTTAGAGAACATTTAGAAATACTAAGACATTTAGAAGCACTACTAAACCATTCACAGACCCATGTGTTCAAAACATCTGGAGGGCTTTCACATTCAAAATGGGAAATCTCATGTGTCATGTTTTGACGATATTCAGGCTTGGACATTCGGAGGTAATTGAAGTCACAGGGGGAGACGTAATTCTGAAAAGCATATTTAGCCTCAGTAAGGACAGAAACACCCAAGGCCTCCAGGAGTAGAGCAGAAATCCAGAGGCTAGATCACAACTCATGCCTCCAACTCATCCATCTGTTTGCCGTCCAGGTTGTTTAACTACACTGATGGATAAAGGATACGAGGGTTCACCGGAGTAAGAGGATGAAGTCAAGGAGGCACCACACACAGCTGCTTGTGGTGGACTTTGGTTTGGTGTTTGGTTACCACAGGAAAACATTCCAGTGATAGGCTTCTTAGAAACCAGATCCAACATACTTTGTCTGTCAACACTGGATATCCAGAAACCCCTTGTCCCTCCAACGTTCTACTTGTTTTGTCACTTGTTTTGAATGATCTTTGCACTGTTACCACATCCAGATAAATATAGATGTTTTCATACTGTGCCTAGAATCCCCTGTTTGCAGCGTTTGGACATCCCCTGTTTGCAGTGTAACTGCATAAACACACTCGTATTGGTCCTCATTAAGTCATTTTGGGAAGGAAAGTAAGTTCTGCTTTAATGAGAGTAAGAAGGCTTGTGTTCTTTTACAAGCACATGTTGACTGAACTGGGCCTCCTCTGTGCACAGGGCACACCTGGAACTGCTGTGTTTATCTGCTGAAGTCTGCAATGAGCTCCTTGAGGACAGGGCAGGGGGCAGTGACCTTTGTTGGCCAGTTAACTGAGAGGGCAACCTTCAATGCATAAGCACCACAGGGTGCTCCCTTCTGGTTGAAGCAGTCCAGCATGGAGCCTGGTCATGGCTAATATGCTGAGATTTAGGAGAGGTGACCCACACCAATAAGCAGACCTTTAGTTCTGTGCTAGTCATTTACAAAACAGTCATCTGGGTTTGAGCAATCTGACTCCCAGACAACCAAGACAGTTCCCAATTTCCCAGTTCAGCATTTCTCAATACCACTGCCACAGCAAGATAGCAGGGTGAAAAATACCCCATCCACTTTCTCTAATAGAAAGCCTTTTCTGCTGCACGAACAAATAGAGAAATTGGGAATTACATCAATACACACTACCTCCAGATAAGCCATGACATAAGAATTAAGGTTAAGAATAAAGTTACTATATAATTATTTAGTTTTGCTGTATTATTCAAAGATTTTTTTGTAAATGTGGGATTTGTATTTGATATGCGTGTAATAATGCATTGTGAAATCATGATATCGTAATGCAAAACTGTGACAATGTGATAGATGTGACAAGGCATTGTGGAGATTGGATCTTGTGCAGCTACACTGGTTAAACACCAAGTTTTAAGCAATCAGCAACAATCAGCACCTCGCTCCAGCACTCCTCCTGCCTCCCAGCTCCAGTACCATTATGAATTTATGCAACAACATGTTTAGTCATAATTTTAATTTGTTAGAATTGTTTTTGTTAAAAATATCATAAGAGTACCAAATCACAGATCCAACACTGTGTATCAAATCATATTGTTACACCCACAGTATTTGAAGGAGAAGACAACAGTGTTTGATGTTCACAGTATGTCAGTTCTATGTAACTAACTCCCTTTTTTGAACTGGGCCATTGTAAATACAGTTTTCCATTCTATGCCACCTTTACATTCAAGTACAATTACATGAAAACACAAAATAAAACAATGTCAATTTTCATATTTATTAAACTTACGTTGCACTGTATATGCAGAGAATATCTGTAGCCTATTTTTAAATGCAAAAACACATTTTACAGTTCAAATTTACTTACACAGAGACGAACAATGCCTTATTTAAAACTGACACTCACACTTTTATAACCTTCAGTTGCTGTCATAGACCATAATGATGTGTGGCACAGCTTAACATCATCTTTATGGTGATTTGCTGCTGAAAGAAGTGAATTTCACACTACTGTAAATCCTGACAACAATTAACAGCATGCAAAAATGGAACGGGTGGTGCTCGGCTTTGTACAACAAATAACTGTATCGCAATTTATGACTATAAAATATATTCTCTTCTTACAAAAAGAAAGTGATATTGATTAAAAGTTTACAATCTGCTCTTAAATGATCTGGTGACTTTCAAAGAGCTAAGAGTGAGAAATTCTGAATTACACCATGCAACGTCTAAGGGAAAAACTGCAGGTTTATTACCATTCAGTTAACATGTTTTAGCAGTTTCATGGTTGGAGAATTCAGATTAACAGTGCTTGATGGTTCTGGACACCTATGCAGCTCAGTCTGGCTCAGCACGAATGTGTTACCCTTTAGATCCCTGTGGCTGTTCTGAGCTCGATCTGGAGCCACTCAATAATGCAGAGGCCCCAGTCCACCATTGTGAGTAGAGCTTCAAATTTCACTAGACGGGCACACAGTACAGAGACAGCCTTGACAAGACTATATTCCAGGGCAGAGTATTAAAGCATGTCAAAACACATCACTGTGATGTACAGCGTGTGACTATACTTATACCTCAAGAATTTATTTTGGAATTCCACCAGTTTTATACTCTAAATGTGAACCAAATTTTCACTGAATTATTTACAGTAAACTCCCTCCAGTTGCTTCCATGTGTACAAAAAAGGAGCATTTAAGCTTGTCTGCTTAGCTTCCTAAGAGTGAGCCACTGTTCTAAGTAACAGAGTGCACTTTAGAAATACATGGACCATTCACAAACAAACTTAATCAAAATCCCATGAGTCCTGAAAAGCACAGCTCTTGTTCCAACTCCAATTTAGAGCTACATTAAGCTATGTTTCTGTTTTTGAACAATACAATTAAATGGAGCTGGACTAAAATTGCTGTCAGTGGAGTCAGCAAGTTATAGTGTTCATGAGGAGAAGCATAAGAAGCTTTGAATACAACTGGAACTTAAAAAGGTCAAATTAAGGACCATGGACGAAAGGCTTTCTCCACTGAAAAAAATAACAGGGTCTCATCATTCTCACCCCACCAGGTCAGACAGCGGCGGCCCCAGAGAACAATCCGTCTTTTCACTTAATGTACACTGATAATCAGGAACCCAGAATGAGGGGAGGTGGAGCAATTCATCATCACATCTGCTGATGGGTAATCACAGGCCGGCACTAACCAGCTCCTGCTGACTAAACACAGGCCTAGAACAAGCTGGACTTAACAGGAGGTTTATGATGACATGTTTTACTAAAAAATGAAAAATCTATGAAAAACCCAGCAGAGTAGCTACACTGGGTAAGAATTAACTGGGGGGAATGTGTACATCATTTTCACATGAATAAAATGCAAGATGTGGGATAAACACAGATTTGTCTGTTTTCTTACATTCGCCAATAATTGTGCAGATGTGTTATATATTTTCAATTCAGCAAAGATGTTGAGATGGCACCAATCTGACACTAGGTATCAATGTCAGGCACACATCAACAAAACATGCTGATTTGGACATTGGAGAGAAAAAAAAAGGATGAATCCCATCCAAACCTGGAACAAATCAAGCCTGAAATATTCACACTCCCATTGTGTGCTGTGATTATTAGGTGTGTATTTCCCCCGGTGAGGTAGTAGAGTGAAACTGATTTTTAGATACTCATGTTAAAGCGACACTATGTAAGACTGGGGGATTTGGAGACCTCTCTGGTGGAAAGGGGTAACTACATGCAAAGTCGATTGTGCTTTGAACCCTGGATTGCAAGTATGTTAAAAGAGTTTAAGACTTGCAGTGGTGCATAAACTCTTTGTTTTAGCATTGTTCCTCCTGACTAATGCTACTTATTGCAATTTTAATAAAAATGTCTTACATCATGCAGTTTTAAGAGAAATGCTGCAATTAAAATCTGATTATTTTAGAGGTGAGTAGTGTTCAAAGAAAACATAGCACATTGAGGCTGGTATTAGTGCTGGTATCGACTGATACTCGGGGTTTGTATATCACTACTGGTATATGAAAAGATAACGTGCCATCGTGCCATCTCTATATGTATCACCGTTTTCAGCATATCACCAACAGATTAAACAGCGCACAGCAAAATTAAAATCTGGTGCAAAGCGTCATGCTCCACTCCAAAAGTGTTCATATCTTCCAATAACAGCGGAGGTTCTGAATTCGGCCATACAAAATGTCTAGTCCCTTTCAGGGTGCAGTAATGCAACTGCAGCTTTCTGGTGAGACAGTATCAGTGCTCATGACCAAGAGCTATAATAAAGAGGATAAAGAGGTCTTGCGGAGCAGCCACTGGACAGGAGATAAGTGTGCACTGTGTGACATGGTGAATGGGTAGTAAATTACAGTGACACTGGGGCTGAACTCACATCCCAGCATGACAATAGTCACCCATCTGACCTAAACTCATTAGAAAATACAAGCAATGTGCATGTGTTTATGTGTCTGAACTCTCCAAGAGGGCTCAGTGCTAAATGAGTCTCCCACCGACAGATCCAATCCCACTGTGTGGTCTTGCCCCTCGAATTCCTCAGCTTTGTGCTCCCCCCCTACACACACATACTGACCTCCACCTTCCATGGCCCTGACAGCAGGAGCAAATGGCTGATCTCACACAGCAGTGATGGCTTTGTGTAGGTGAACCAGCAGCCACCCAGCAGCAGTAATCATGTGTGAGGGTGCCACAGACCTGCCACCTCAACATGTGTGCAACACAAACAACTTAGGCCTTTATACAGTGAAGTCCCAGGCAGCGAATCCAGAAAGACAAATCTGCTCAGGATTCTAACTGAGCGTTGAGTATAATTTACATAAGGTGAGCTCATGCCGTGGGCTGTGCAGGGGTGTGTGGAGGTTAAAGGCCGCTCTCCGCTGAAATTATATTTCCTGTCATCTGGAAATAATACAGTAATGCTGCACACACTGTTATGTCTCAAGCATGTTGAGATATCTCCGAGAACTGCTGGTCAGGTTGGGTTCATGGGGCCACACTTTACTTTAGTTTACTACGACTGGAAAACACAACTCGAGCACTTAGAGACGTTTAGAGAGTCAATATGAAAGAAGCATACAAAGTGTATTCAAAGTATATACAAAGTGGCTGCCAAGAGTATTCAACCAAGTACAGTATGATCATTATTGCCTGTCAAAAGGGTGTAAACATGCCGTTCCTCTTCTCTTGAGGGCCAGCTTGTGCAGAGGTAGTAGTTTAATAATAGCCAGCAGCTGACCACAGTTTACAATTCTGACAGTGATGTAAAATTTAAAGCCTCAGAAGCTCCAGAAAGACATAGAAACCTACTGGGAGTATTCCAGGCCTTTAAGAGTTTTATGACAACCACTCAAAGTGCAATGTAAACAGCCCTGCCTTCCCATGGGACTCAATGCACAGCTTTAATGCAGACTATGCTCTCGTCTGAAGCTTCACGGCAAAGCTCACCTCCTCCAGTCTGGCACAAAACACAAAACAAAGAGAGGCGTTTGCGATAACCTACCCACAGCTTTAATGGTGAATCCCTTCGGAGACCTCAACGCCCTGCGCATCCACGCCTCCCTCAGCACCTCCAAATTACTGCCGTTCCCCTGAATGAGCAGCACAGAATTCTCCATCCATCCCTGAAAGTAAACTTCGGCCACTGCCTTGACCAGTCTTTTATTCCAGAAACTGCGCAGATTTTGGGACTTAAAATCCATGAAAACCTCCTGCCCGTTGGTGCAGGTCGCGCTGCCACCTCCACCGGCGGCTGCTGAGCGGTCCTCCTCCTCCTCCTGCTCCCTCCACAACACCACGGCCAGCGAAGCCGCTGACAGCTGCACCACCCGCTGCTGCTGAGACATGACTTCTCCCCGGTTTCTCGTCAGAACGTGAGCTTTAACACCACTCGGGGCATAAAAGCGACGCCGCCTTCTGCCTCACCCACCGACGGAGCCCAGTTTCCCCCCGTTTTCCTCCCTCAGTGTTTCTCATTCCCGTGCAGCTCCTCTCGGCCTCTCTCTCTCTCTTTCTCTCTCTCTCTCTGTCTCTGTCTCTCTCTCTCTCGGCTCTGTTGGCTCGCCTCGCTCCCAAGGCAACCACTGCTGATGACGGTAGCGGAGGGGGCGTGGTCACTGCGCTCGACTTCACAAATCACCAACCAATAAGAGCGCTTATAATGATGACGCAGGCGTGCTCGTCTCCAGCCTGCTGCGGCAGGGCAGGTGCAGCTGGAGCAACAGTTTTTAAAGCCCCAGTGAACACAGAGAAAGACATTATATGTGTTTATATGAGGATACAGTGTCTTATAAACATCCAGCAAAGCTTGAATGAAAAATATAAGATATAAATATGAAAAAACACGGTAAAAAATGCTGCTCAGACCTGTCTAGTGGGCGTGGCTTATTGGTCGCTTGATTGACAGCTCTCTGTCTAACACTGCTAGCCTGTTCTGCCACTCATACAGAACTAATATCATTATCCAGCTTTTATGTGACTCTAACGGGATGAGAAACTCACGGACGAACAGACGTGCAGATGGACAAAAGAAGCAAAGTGTGAATTAAGGAAAGGATTAAAGAACAATGTGGGAGTATGGATAAATGAATGAACAGTTTTTTTACAAAACGCATTACACATAAAAACGCAAACACATAAACACATTATTTACTACAGTATATCTATTTATACAGGCCGTTGTGACAGTTTTGGGTTGAACTCACATTTATACACCATTTCCAGTGGTGTATTTAGTGGTGTATTCCATTTCCACACCGGATCACCGTTTGCCACTTTGTCAGATTTTTCCACATGAGAAGCTCCTCCCTTTTCCTTTCCCGTTCCATTGCAGGACAGTAGTGTCCATTGTTACCACGCTCAAAAATTGGTTCTCATGTGCGTTGTCGATTTTGAGTATACTCATTCATTCATAACTGTACCGAATACTACAAACTCAAACATTTGGATTTGTTTACGGACGCGTTACCCAGGAATAGGACCACCCAGTTAACGTTGAGAAGACAGAAATAGGGTGAAATCGAACAGATATTTAGTACATTATTTAGTTAGTTTTGGAAAGTGTGTTTATAAGACATACTGTACATTGTGCACATAGCTACATTGTAGGCCCTGAGAAACAAGATTAACCTAAACAGAAAGAAAAAAACTGATTTAGGCTTCCGGGGGCTTTAAACATACGGCACAGCAAATATGGTTTCCACTTACCACACATGAAATTCTGTTTATTTAGTTATATTTAGTAATACATTTAGTGCCCTAAAGTACACTGACAAGTCCATGCAACATTGATGAAGCACCTGAATGCCGTTTGAGAGATGTTTTGGACATGTATCTACAGAAAAGATTTGGGTGACTATTGACCTCTCCTGTTTGTTTGCAACTAAAGAAGCTAAATTTACACATCAAACGTGCTTTGTGTAACTGGCTACATCTGCGACATTAGGAAAATTGTGTACATTTGATTTTTTTGAAATGGGTATTTCATATGTTATCTTTAATGTTATGTTGCTAATATTTTGTAGTGCAGAGTTGCATCCCTCAGGCTAATTGGTTTGACAAAGTTCACAGTTTAGTTTTCTATTAAAAAAACATACATTATGCCAATACATCAAACAACCATTGTGAATTCATTCTTTCATCTTCTAAACCACTTATCCGTCTAGGTCACGGGGGGGTGCTGGAGCCTATCCCAGCGCTCATTGGGTGGAAGGCAGGAAACACCCTGCACAAGCTGCCAGTCCATTACAACCATTGTGAATTCTTCTATGGCAATAAACAAAACATGTTGATTGTTAGCGCAGGCAGTGATGTGGAGGCTAATGAATACAGGCATGCACGTAGAGTAGCTATTTGCCTCCCTTCTGTGTTAGCCGGCTAGCAGAAAACAGCTAACGGAAACGTTTTAAACAGCCTTCCCTGGAGCATCCCACCAATGTCCTTCAACTTATGAACTTATGTGCAAATAAATACAATTTAGCACAAAGTCCTTCAACTTTGGTGCCTCAGTTTTTCATCAAAAGGGGGTTTTCCTTGTCTTTAACCTGGAAAACTTGTAGTCTCTTATAGAGACTACAGCAGATGATTACCACAATTTATGGTTCAGTTTTCAATTTTGTTTGAAGTGTCCCTTTAATGTTCATAATAAAGTGCCAATATTATGGAAAACCAAAGTTCTCTCGCTTTTTTAAAATAAATTAGTAATATATAACATGTAAGTACTACGTAGACATTGTTAAAGTTTCAACATTTATCATTCCGAGTCCGTACAGTCCAAATATGGAAACTATGCTGTAAAAACAGTCTGTTTTGAACTCATTGTCTCTGTGATGTTACAGGAACCAACTCATTTACATGTATCCACCTATTCAGCTTACAGCAGTTTAGAGCCGTCCACTCATATTGAAGTTCTAAGGAATGTTTCAGCTCTGAATGCTTTTCTGAATGAGGTACAATACAGGACAATCATCCAATCAGAACAGAGTTAATTTATCTTTAATCAGTCTTAAAGGCACAGTAACACAAACAACCTGGTTAAATCTAAGCGATACAGAAAGGCTGGAAAATGGTCATGTAAAGTGAATTGTGGCAATGTTTGGTATAGAAAGCCACACAAATGTTATAAATTAATCTCACAGAGAAAAAATAAAATACATAATAAAGGTAATAAATTTATATAAGACAGAATGTGGGATATGGGCCCTTTAATCCCACAGACAGTCTCTTAGTTAGATTATGAGGATTGGTCTATGCAATTTTATTTCAGTTGTAGTTTATTCATTAATTACAAGGAATAAGAGATAAACAAGTGTATATTGTACTCATTGTAGGGTGTTTTTTCCATCTTTATATTTACAGTTGGATGATGCGTTTTGAGTATCTGAGTAAAGATATATTTTGACATGCTAAATTGTATTTATTTGCAGTCATAAGATTTTGTTCTTTCATAGCAAGGCACGTTAAACAGATACATGAGTTAGCTATTTATTGTAGGTGTGTTTTCTGTGCAACAGTTTGTCGTTTATTTCTCTTACATTATTAAAAAATAATATTAAAACAATATTAAATGTTAAAAAACAATATTAAAATCATACAAGCAAGTTCAAGAGAAGCGGAACTTGGTAGTGTGTTGCACTGTACACAAGTAACTTGACAGTTTTAGGGGGTTAATTTTACTTTAATCAAGTCTTTTAAGTCTTTTAAGAGGCTACCTTTGTAGTGTATCCGTGTTGCCTGGACTGCCTCCACCCTCCAAATCAGTGCACGGAGTGACTGGTGTTTTACAGGCTGAGAGGCACCTCATATATCAGCTCCCTGAAATCAAAGCACTGCTGCTCTGACATAATGAGTCAACAGACCCCCAAAAGCTGTGTCTGACCATGAGATGAGGGCTTAGCAGTGGAACAGGATACTATGTTTCCTCTGTGTGTGTAAAGTATATTTCACATCTTCCCTCTATAAATCACCCTCCGGCTGCATTCAGACACAGACATGACAGGGAGCCTTTTGAATGCTGATCCTGATGTTTACTGGCCAGTATTTAGCTTCATATATTTTTTTATATGAAGGTTAATTTAAGACAAATTAATTTAAGACAAATTAATCTCACATGTGTTTTAACATTAATGTCCATATATAAGTAAACAAACATTACTTCACTTTAAACAACTTTAGACCAATGAGTTCTGTGGCATTTTTATCACACTACCTTTAGATTTTGAATGGGTCAAAATAAGTCTATATTATATTATGATAATGTTCCTTTATGACCATTTCTATACAGTAACCTCTAAATGATTTATATTAGAATTACATTCTATTAGAATCACTACACAAGTTTTATTACTGTAAGTTTTTAATTTTAACATTTAAGTATCCTCATTAAATTATTTTTCATTGTTTTGTTGTTTTTCTAACAGAGCTGTATGGCAGAAATGTAATATCACAATATTTAAAACACATTTCATTACACAGAATATGTGTTTTTACTGACATCTGACAATTTGGAAAAGACAAAAAAGTGCAACATTTTAAAATACAATCAATTATACTCAACATTTGGGAAGAGTTTTAAGTAATGATGATATCCATAATACACTCAGAAAGCCATATTGTGACATATTATATTATGTATTTTTTAGGTGTGCCTATTCACCCTGACCCTCACCCTGTCACATGGACATCATTACCTCTGGAGAGCGTTTTTTAAAGACCAGAGGGATCCTACACTGAAAATCCCTTTTAGTCTAAGACTTAGCTCAATCCGTGCCTGGCCCCTCGGGTTAATGAGCATGTGAGCTTTAGCTGTAAACATGTGTTTAAACAAACTCTCGCCAACTCTGTCAAATGAAATAATCTTCCTCTAATTCAGAGTGAAGAGGATTAACATTCCAGGCGTCTGTCTTGTCTAAGTGACTTTTTAGCGAGTAATGGATCTCTGCCACCACGTTTAAAATTCATGAAGCTTTCCAGAAGAAATCCATAGTTGAATTGCTTTATTAAGCACATGTGCTTTGACAGTGAGTTTGCTCTTCCTGCATGAAGCATCTCTCCCTCATTACTGTTTTATTATGAGTGCATGTGTAAGCACTGGGCTGTAAACCGGATCAAAGACGCTGTTCACCACTCCCTGTTAAATCTTTATGGTGTGTGCTGATGTATA
This sequence comes from Semaprochilodus insignis, assembly GCA_034552555.1. Taxonomy (NCBI): domain Eukaryota; kingdom Metazoa; phylum Chordata; class Actinopteri; order Characiformes; family Prochilodontidae; genus Semaprochilodus; species Semaprochilodus insignis. The sequence continues at coordinate 9,904,898 of CM067478.1, forward strand.
AAGGGCCGCTAACAAGCCTAAGTGCTATTAGACATGAGGGGAAAAGAATCAATGTGCTACTGAAACTATGGCTGTATGGTAAGTCTGTCCTCGTCTCCTAAAGAGCATGTTCGTATACAGTGTTTCATTATTTTTTACAGACAACCTTAACATGCGTTCAGAAGTGTAAACAGCCTTTTGACAATGTGATGCTCTATCAATTACATTCAGCACCGAGAACTAAAAGCCAGTATCCTGCTTTAATGTAAGTATACTGTATTTAAGAAATTGATTTATTTTATATCAGGCAATATTTCTGAGAAGATTTGAAGCTAAGCCGGTGCATAATGAAGGAAAAGTAAATGGGGAAAAAGTGAAAAAAAAAAGTTTTTTTTTAAATGTATTTTTAATGTATTTAAACATATAGAGGACTGATAACATGACCACATAGACCATCGAAACTGTCAGAAAGACAGAGTTCTGTGCGACTTCTGGGTTAATTATATTTTTCCTCAAGCTGAAAAATTAATAACTTGTACTTAATGGCCATTCATTAATTCATTGTCTAAGCTGCTTATTCTTCTGGGTTGTGGAGGGGGTATTGCTGGAGCATATTCCAGCACTTACTGGGCAGAAGGCAGGAATCACCCTTCACAGGTCGCCAGTCCATCACAGGGCAGAACACAGACATACACATTCACTCACACCTAGGGGCAATTTAGTATCTCCAATTCACCCGACAGCATGTCTTTGGACTGTGTGGAGAAGAGAAAGGACAGAAAGGACCCCTGACAGGAATCTAACCCAGGGCCTTCTTGCTCTGAAGTGAAAGTGCTACCCACCACACCACTGTGTGCCATGTTGACTGAAAACTAAATAAAGGAAAGGTGTCTGATTTTTGTATTGCACAAGACTGTAAGTTAATGGGTAATAATCTTCTGACTCTGAGTGTCTGATATTGTGTGTGCCCTGTTTGTGCTTAAGGAGAATGCAAAATCTCTGAAAAAAGTTTTTCCATTATTCCTCACTGACAGCTTATTAATATAAGTTGTCAGTGAGATTACTACACTTTCACAAGTGGGCAGCAGTTACTCCCGGATTTGTATCCTAATTTTCTAGGTTAAAAAAAAGGTCACATTCTCTATGGAGAATACACTTCGGCACATCTTTTAATTGAAATCATGACATCACTGTCCAAAGAAAAACAAGAATCTCCTAACTGGAAACCTTTCAGAAGAGAGCAAAAAATGTAATTTACTTTCAGTGTACCCTAACAAAAAGAGTTTTTATTTAAAGCAATTTTGAAGCATTTCTATTGGTCCACTGATCCTGAAATGATCACACAGTGCAAAGGACAGCTTGCCTGCTCAAATGATGCAAATAAGAAATGTTGTTTTTGGGACAGCAATGGCATCCTTCTTCTGTACTGTAATGTGTCTCAGAATGAAGCACGGTATCTGAGATAGCTGAGTGCTGATGATAGGTCTAGGTGGCTTTAGGGGGAGTGAAACCTGATATTATAAGTTATCCCCCCTCCCGTCTGCGCACCGTGATGTTTTAGAGATGAGGGTTATAATGTTTTGATGGAAGGGTACAGGCAAAGAAAATAAGTGTCTTTCAAATTATATGGCATGACAAGGTTAAATGGTCCATTTTGATTTCAAATACAGGAACACATTGTTGCTAATGGACAGTCACATGATACTGGTGGCTAGTTGTAAGTGTTGCATGCATATCTTCTTGTGGCCTGTAGACTAACTTTTTTATGTAATCAGCACAGCACACAATATGCACAACAGACAGCAATATCCCACCAGGGCTTTGACAACAGTGCCGTTCGCAGCCAGGTGAGAGTGGTATACGACTGCAGTTTAAGTGCACAAGTTAGTGCCTGTGGAGCAACACAATGGATACAACATGACGGGGGAAGGCCACTAAGACTTCAGCTGAACAAATGCTAAAGGAAGCAGGTGCAGAGGTTAAAGTGTACTTTGGTAGAACTGTTGATTAGTCTGGTCTGATATTTCTCTTAAATGGATAAGATGTAAACAAACTCATATAGAACAGTTTAATGCGAAATGCACCATACTAAAAAGCCAGAATGGTTTAATCACTATAATCCCTATGTCATCTCTGGTCAAAATACCGGAAGGAGCATCAAAGCTCCTTTTAGTCCTGTTTAGAAAGACCAGCTTGAGTGCTGTTCCTTTAAATGATAATGAGCCACTGTTCACCCCACCCGCTTATTTCACAGGGCACCAGTACACATTCTCCCGTTTCACTCTCATTATTTATGTATTGCTCAGGTGAAGTTCATCTCACAGACATTCAACCAATAGACTAATAGTAAACGTTATACTGTATCCTGCAGGGAGTAACGCCAGGAACTTAATAGAAAATGACATCTCCTGTTATATATTACCTCAGCTGTGAGAGCTAGCTAGCGTGAAATGCCAAGAACTGTCTAGAAAATTACTTCTCCGGTTGTACACTCATCATCAAAAGAATAGCTGCAGCCAGAAGAAAGTGTCAGATTGCAATGCTATTGGGAAGGAAGGTAAAGGTTATCAGGAACAATAAACTATGATAAATTTAGATTGATATCGACAATATTTATTGAGCTACACATACAGAAGTAGTGTCTCTCAGTATGGCGTCGGGCCTCCATGTTTGCTAATGCAACATGCCCCACGTCTCTGCATGGAGTTGCAGAGGTTCCTAATGGTGTCCTGTGATAATCCATCCCATGCAGCTTGAATATTCTCATGCGGTTCCTGCAGATGTTGTGGTAGGGGTGGAGGTGGAGTGACACCATGCCCTCTGGACATGTGACATGTGACGACAAACTGTTTATCTTGGTGCTGACCACGGTGCCACCACACACAAATTCGTTGGTCGTCTCCACCAAGACAAAAGCGGGCCTTATCACTGAAGATGACCCGCTGCCATTCTGAGTCACTCCATGGCAGTCTGCCACAACACTACTGCAGTCTTTGGTGACGCTGTGTTAAGGGCAGTCGTCGTAGCAGTTTGCATGCATGTAGTCCTGCCTTATGCAGCCATCTGCCAATGGTAATGGCACTAACAGGATGACTCATGGAGGGCATCACTGCTCAATGAATGTCTGCAATCATGGTTTGGTCAATTAGGTACAGTGATAAGGCACATTCTTGCTTATGTCACATGCGCAACCGAGCATGAAACTTGAATCATTTGCATGTCTCACAATATTAAACCCACACACCAAGTTTCATTCCTGACGGTTGATTAATTCTGGGTGCAACTATTTGTAACTATTCTTTTGATGATGAGTGTATATTACCTATTAGCTAGTGCTAAATGGCCATGAAACATAGAGCACCACTTTTGAAATACTGGGCAGGGCTACTCAGATGGCAGGGTGGTATTATTCTAATGAGTCCCCACTTGACATAGGAAGGGGAGTCAAATCTGACTGGCTTGTTAAATCCCATCTTTTCTGATCTAGGCAGACCACAGGAACTGACAGGGCTGTCTTATTTCACAATGTGTTTGTTGGTAAGCAATCCAGATATCAAAATGGACGAACACAATAACTGAAAAAGTGATAATAAAATAATACAAAAATAATATGTCCACTATAAGATTCACTGCTGTTTTACAATCATACACTTTCCATATAAAAACTCAGAAGACATGAATAGGTTCACTGATCGCTTTGAACAATACATTAAAAGGCTATATATTTTCAAATACAAATTGAAGAAATGCTCCTTTAATTTTTTGGGGGGTTAAGCTGTTGAACAACCCACTCCTACTACTTTTAGGCCCAGCTAGAGGATATGCAGAGTGTCATCTGTTACTCCACTGCCACATCAAGGCCGACTGTAGCTTTACTATGCAATAACGCTGAAGAAAAACAGAAAAAAGAAAAATCCACAGCCAGAGTGCCTTGTGAAGAAAAGACATCAAACGACATGTGTATTGGTGGTTATTAAGAATGCGGGCATTTTAAAGGATCTCCTGCTGCTTCCAGTGACCCTGCACCAGGGTGACTCAAACCATGCAGGAAATGCCTCCGCTGGACTTCCTGCACTGTTTTAGCTCTTTGCACATCAATGAGAGAGCGATTCGGGTCAGTGTATAGTATTACTCACTCCGAGTAAAAGAGAGGCCGCTTATTCAAACAACCCAGCAGAGTTCCAGCAGCTAAAATGTAATAAGATTGGACAATGATCTGGGGGAACGAAGCAGCGGGAACACTAGTGTCCACGTCCACACGTACTGCACTTCCTCAAGCTGGTTTATCAAATGTTCAGTAAGGGCTCCTTTTGTTCACGGTTAAAGATTGGTGGTGAGATGACCTCTTCTGTGCAAGTTCAACAGAAAACTGTCAACAAATTCTCAGATGCAGTGCAGCGGCTGGAAGGAAAGAACAGCTTTCCTGTGTTTGTTCCCATTGTTGCTTTGGTGCATACATGGAAATGTGCCTACAGAGTTATTCCAAGCAGGAACGTTTCCCCACTCAAAATTGCATGCCTGGAATTTTCAATATAACATCAGGCTGCCAGAGGCCATCTACAGTGATAATTAGTCTGAGATAAGAAACAGCACACTGTAAGCTCTTACAGTCACGATTCTAGCACAGTAGTACATCACGCTCATTAGTACATCATTTACATGTGGTTGCTGTTGTAAGAAAACTTTGTATCTCCAAAATGGCTTTATAAGAGGGGGGTATGTAGTTTCTTAATGTTAATGTTAATTGACAAGATTTTAACCCATATACTTTTAGGCCATTTTTATTGATGCAGTTGTCAAGAAAATACTGGAAAATGCAGGTACAATTGCAGTCACATATTCAAAAGTTTGAACACCTCAGTCTAATTGCATGCCTTTAACAAAGTCAAATATGGCTTTTAAAATATGGCTTTTGTAATGCAAATTGTAGTGCCCAATTTGTGTTTACTCCAGAAAAAAGCTAAAACATAAAATATTCTTAACTTTTGCATAGACCATATTTTGTGTAAAGGTGGCGGTATTATCAACAATAACATCAACAACAACAATGATAAAAAATTATATTGAGAAGATGAAGTATTACTCTCATGTGAAAATAAAACAGATTAACCCCCCAAACCTTTCTTGATTTTTTTAATTCACTTTTGACTATTCAGTGGTCCAAACAGTACAATTTAAAATGTTAACAATGTTTAGATGGGTAAACTCATACTCTGTTATTATAAATAAGTGAGAAAGGTTCAGTTCTGTGATGTGGGCTCTTTAATGTCTATATTTGACTAATGAGTAAATAGTTCCTCCAGTCATTTTTGTGTATTCAGCATATTTTTAAGAATAATTATTTGATTCAGTCCTTACAAATTGAATGTGGGATTGAATTCTGGGATTACGAGGTGTATTGGATCATTTCCTAAGGAACTGTTGACATGAGATATAAACACAGTCATTTGGAGTGATTTGATATGAAATGTTGAATTGTTAAGAATGCAACTCACAGACTCCAATTTTCTTATGATGGCGGTTAAGGAAACCAGGATAGGAGCCAGATGTTTCATTGTCTACAATGCCAGTACAGCTGCTTATTTTCCTATTCAAATTAACCGGTGAACCTACGCAGGTCTTCTGAAATCTTATACGTAATGTTGACAGTAATAAAACAGCAGCAATTGCTGAAAGAAAATTGGGGACTATTTTGCCTTACAGTGTCCAGCATGTACTTTGTTGCCCTGCATGGTTTAAAAAGGTTTATGCCCAAAAATCATCAAAACTATCATAAAACAGTGTCTCAGACATAGCCAGTTCATGGAATAGCTTTTTGGGAGGGAGCTTATAGCGGCTTAAATGCTTGAGACATCTGTTTCCTGTCAGCACTGCTGTGAATTCTGATACAGTCAGTTTCTCTAGAATGGAACATTTCACATCAAACCTCTCTGGATCACGTACTCAACCATTTAATTATGTATAAAATCTGAAAACTCAGCGGACGTCCCCTGTAAGACGGGTAACTGAACAAGAACTCTTCAGTTACACACACTTTAAAATCTGGTATTGAGAATATACTCAGTAACTCCTTGTCCAGTCATGATCAGGTCTGCCCCTGCAGGTTCACTGTATTCTGGGTTAGCAGGAGCATGTGTCAGTGTACAAGTCTGCACCTCGCTGCCAGCTCCATACTACACAGGGGTGCGGTGCTCCCACTGGGGGATGCCCAGCATCCAGGCAAAAACAACTGCACAGGTTTTTCACACTGTAACCCTGTATTCCCTGGCCTCCAAGCCAGGAAACAGGATAATTTCCTCAACAACCACACCACTTTGCTCGTTCCTCAGGCGGCTGAGCAGACACAGAGCTGCACATAAGGACCCTTCACACACCGCAGGGGCCCAGGCTAGTGATAAGAAAGGCAATGCTAAAGACGCCCATCAATAGTTGCTCTCATATATCACTGACCCAAAGTATCAAACATCACATAAGTGGGTGGTTTCTTGTGTTTGTTTGACTTTTGCTGCACTGGATCTCTCCTGCGTTTTTTCTGTGTTGGTTAGCTCTCACGTTACCACATCACATGCACTCTGAGTATGTAAAAACAGAACAATGAGCAAAGCTGGTCAGCCACACCAGACTGAACCTGTAATGTGTTACGTACTATATGGCACTTTGCTTTATATCTTATCCCCCGAGGATGTTGAACTCAGCGAGTAAATACCAATGGGCAGGGGTGGACGAAGTACACAAACCATGGACTTGAGTTAAAGTAGAGATACCCAAGGTAAAATATTACTCCTGTAAAAGTAAAAGTCCTCCCTCCCCACTTGAGTAAAAGTACAAAAGTATTTACCTTCAAATGTACTTAAGAATGGAAAGTAAAAGTACCACAATTTATTATGGCTGTAATGTCCTGTTATCATTTCTGGAACAAGACTCTTAATCAGCTCATTTTAGGTGAAGAGACTATAGTGTCTCTTGCTCCACCAATCTTTTAATAAGCACAGAACACTAAAGGAGAGCAGGTTCCATTAGCTAGAACTATAAAATAACTTTTTCAAACAAGCAAAGTTTCGGTTTAAGATTTGTTAGTTACGAGTTAACGTTTCATAAAAACTTTATTTAAAGCGGCTCACAAATTAGTTTTCCTTTACTATGCTGCGTCTGTAGGTCTCTGTTCATAAACATAAACTAGCCAAAACTAATTTACTATAAAAGGAAATAGTGTTTGTATAAATGCAGAAAATGAGACACTCGCCAGTCACGAGTGCATGTGTACATATTTCTATATTGTGGTCTATTTACCCACAAAGTCAGGAACAATATGTTTTATCTGTTTACTAACCCAATCCTGCTTTACCTACCTTCCTCCAGGTGGTCCTTGATGTAGTCCAGGCCTGAAATGGACATTTCCATGGATGTCAAGAATCCACGAATAAGCTTGTTTCGTTTTAACATGTTACAATTTAGTGGAGTAAAAAGTAAGATATTTGAGTTTGAAATGTAGTGAAGTTAAAGTAAGTCGTCCAAAATGGAAATACTTCAGTAAAGTACAGACACACGGAAAAATTACAATTACAAGTGCAGTAACTAATTACATTTACTTAGCTACTGTCCACCACTGCCAATGGGGCATTACAAGTTGCACAAAAAGCCATATTTATGTGTGTTAAATTACTTATTAAGAATGTGTTAACATAATTTCACTAAGACAGTTAACATTGTATGTTCCTGGACCAGAGCATTCAAATTTTTGCATAGGACTGCACATGAAGGGTTTAGCTCCAAAACATTATACAGCCCTATTTCCATAAAGTTGAGACACAAAATGTAAATAAAGGTCTAAGATATGCAAATCACATAAACCCTGTATTTAATAAAATAGTGCAAAGACATCATATCAAATCACGAAAATGTTATGTTTTTTCAATATATGCCCTTTTTAATGTCTGCAATCCTCTTCCTTTACCAACTCCCTGTAAGTGTTTGGGAACTGAGGAGACTCCAGTAGTTTCTCCAGTGAAATGTTTTCTCATTCTTTCTTGATTTAGGGTTTCAAACTCAGCAGTTTTGGATCTTATTTGTCCTTTCATAATACTCCACGTTATCAGTGGGTGACCGGTCTGGACTGCAGGCAGGTCAGTTTAGCATCCAGACCTGGACTTACTACAGACCCATGCTGTACGTACAGAATGTGGTTTGGGATTGTCTTACTGAAATAACCAAAGCCTTTCATGAAAAAGACGTAATCTAGATGGCAGCATAAGTTGCTTCAAAACCTGTAAATGCTGATAACAAGCAAGTGGCAGAGTTTCTGGTTCTGCTTATATCTGGTTTCTTCTTTGCATGGAGGAGTTTTAATTTGTTTTTGTTATGCAGAAACAAACTTTATTGACAATAATGGTCTTCAGAAGTGTTTCTGAGCTCATGCTGTGATTTCCACTATCGAATCATGTCTTGCTTTTAATGCAGTGCGGTTTGAGGGCCTGAACATCATGCCCATCCAGTACTGGGTTTGGTACTTGTCTCTTGCATACAGAAAGTTCTCCAGATTCTCTGAATCTTTTAGTGATATAATGTACTGTAGATGATGAAAGTTCTTTTCTAGGTTACACTGACAAACATTATTCCTGAATTGTTGCACAATTTGCCAGTACACTGTTTCACAGAGTGGCAAACCCCTCCCCATCTTTACTTCTCTAGGATGCTCTTTTTACACCCAGTCATGTTACCGAGCTGTTACTAATTAATCTAAGTAGTTGTAAGACGTTTTACCCAATGTTTTTAGCATTATACATCTTTACCAGTCTGCTGCTGAAACCTGCTATCAAAAGAATAGTTGCACCCAGAAGGAATCAGCTGACAGAAATGAAACTTGGTGGGTAGATTTGACATTTTGAGACATGCAAAGATGACTGGCAGACGACTGCATGACACAGGATGATATGCACATAGACCATTACGACGACTGCCCTCAACACCACGTCAATGGCACCAAAGACTGCAATGGTGTTGTGCCAGACTGTCATGGAGTGACTCAGAATGGCAGTGGGTCATCTTCAGTGGCGGGTCCCACTTTTGTCTTGGTGGAGATGACCCACGAATCCGTGTGTGGAGGCACCGTGGTCAGCACCAATACAAATGGTTTGTTGTCATGCATCACATGTCCAGAAGGCCTGGTGTCACTCCACCTCCACCCCTACCGTAAACTCTGCAGAAACTGTATGAGAACATTCAAGCTGCATATCTATCACAAGCCCATATCAGTCTAAATTTATCATCATTTATTGTTCCTGGTAACCTTTATCTTCCCAATAGCTTTGCAATCCCACACTGCCTTCTGAGTGTAGCTATTCGTTTGATGATGAGTGATTTTCAACATTTGATGTCGTCTTTGTACTACTTTTAACTAAATACAGGTTTTAAATGATTTGCACATTATCAAATTCTCTTTTTATTTATATTTTCACAGCGTGCCACTTTTTTTTGAAAATGGGGTTGTACAGCATTTTGGAATGAAACTCTTCATACAACAACACTCCTACAACCTTATAACATAGCTTAACCTGTCAAGGAGTCATAGCAACAATAAAATAACAAATAAACAGATACTCTTGGCACATTATGAAAGGCGCTCATGACAGGCCAGACAAGGCTTTCCAAGAATGACGACCCGTCTTTGTTGTGATAATTACAACATTGTTATTGAGTAATGGGGAAGAGGGGGTTGCATGTAGAGTTGGGGCCTAAGTTAAGAAAGCATGTCAGTGTGTGAACGGGGTTGGGGGGGAAGGGGGTCTGAGGCAGACGCAGATCTAACATGCAGATCAGGGGTTAATGGGCCTGGTGGGAGACAAAGAGACGGCACTGGTCTCTGTACACAGCCCTCTAGCATCAGACAATAGCCTTAGAGAAACAAAAGGAGAGGCAGAATGATTCGAGAGACGACCAGCACCTTCAAAGTGAGAGTTCCAGCACCTAAATTACTTCAGGCAACACTGTTGGTGGCAGAGCGTGTGAACAAAGCTTGTTTACGTCAGCACTGTCTCATCTATAGTGTGTAATGAGGTTAAAGCAACACTCCACCTACACTCTACATGTACAGCAAAGTTTGGACACCCCAGTGTGAAAATGTGAAAACAAGTATCCATCCTCCACAGAGAATGCACATTTTAACACACAATCATGTATTTAACATCTTTATATAACACCTTTTATACTCTACTTTTTAAATATATGAATTTAATAAAAAATAATGCACTAAAAGACAAAGACTGAAAATAAATCATTTTTATATCAAAATGACAGTTTGAAAGAGTTCAAGTTTTATTTTAGACTTTTTAACAGTGTTGAACTGTTGCAAGCTTTAATTAGACATCACAGCCACCAATAACTGGCAGGCTGGTGCACTGTGATAAGCATTTAAGCCTCAAGCTGGAAACAGTATAGACTGGTCTTTTTAGCTATGAAAAGGCACATACCTCATTTTATAGAAAACAATCACAAGTTAAATCACAGAATTGGTCAGAAAAATCCTATTTCCATATTTTGCCAAAATCGCCCAGACCTAATTACACATTGCTGAAGCAGCTGCCCATTATCCTATATGTGTGTGAAGTTTTCTGCCCTTTTCTAAGTGCAGATCAATGTTTAGAAATGATTGTCTTCGATAATCAGCTGTAAGCTACAGATGCAGCAGACAGAGATCAGGCTGTAAAAGACCGGAGTACACCTTAAAGTACACTAAAGAAACATGCAGGGGAAATCTGAAAGCTTCTCATTCTCTCAGTTCAAAGAATCAGCCGTACTTTCAAGGACGAGTTGCAACCTAATCTTTTCTCTAATGCTGTCTCAACAGAGGCATCCAAACTCCCCACCCAGAAAAAGACAAGAGAGGGAAAAAGCACTCTAGGCCTGTGTTAAATGAGCCGATTGTCCCGTGGCTCTCTAATGTGCGAGTGTTCTCCGGGCCTGTGAGGCTGAGTGAAGGTGGAGGCACAAAAGCTCTCTGTCTCACAGACAGAGTGCTGTTACCTGCGCACGCTCCGATTTCACAACACTCCACCTGCCTCTGCTGCAGCTGGACTGCGGAGTGACATTGTGGCACTGATTGCTGGACCAGTGCTGGTGGTACGCATAGAACCCATCTCATAATGGGTTCAGGAAAAAATGAAATGAACAATGATGGGGTTCAGCTGCTTCAGCCACACACATTAGTGAAAGCTGCATAAACTAGAATAGTTGGTGCAACAAGAACAGTTGCACCCAGAAGGAAGTGTCGGATTACTATGCTCTCGGGAAGGAAGATAAAGGTTACCAGGACCAAACAATATTTATTGAGCTACACATACAGAAGTAGAGTCCCTCAGTATGGTGTCAGGCCGCCATGTTTGCTAAAGCAAAATGCCAGACGTCTCAGCATGGAGCTGTAGAGATTCCTAATGGTGTCTTTGGCGACGTGGTGTTAAGGACAGACGTCGTAACGGTCTGTGTGCATGTAGTCCTGTGTCGTGCAGCCGCCTGCCAATGATGCTGGCACTAACAGGATGACACATGGAGGGCATCACTGCATGTCCGCAATCGTGGCTGTTGGGTCAGTCAGGTACAGTGATAAGGACTGTCAAATCAAATCAAATCAAATCAAATCAAATCACTTTTATTGTCACGTCACATTTTCACAGGTGTGAAGGTGAGTGAAGAACTTAGGTGTGAAGTCCCTTACAGTACTTAGATACAAAAAATATACATAGACAATAAATATATACAATACTAAGCACAAAATCTCCGTTATCCTAATATACATTATAAATTATATATATTTATAAACAGTAATATAAAGTTATGAATAAAACCTATGATATATCCAGATGTACACATATAGCACTATGGTAAGGCTGAGGTAGATGAGAGATGCAGGGTATATACAGGGCATAGAATATATTATGCACATATACATACACTACAGATATACAATATATATGCATATAACAGTATGTCAGTCTATATGTGCAAGTATAAATATGCTAAATGTAAAGTGTAGAGTGATGATTGTCCATGGAGATCATCATTTAGATGATTTTGGTGTAGATGAGCTGAACCAGGTCCATTTACCGATGCAACAGCACTACTGGCTGTTCAGTAGCCTGATGACTTGTGGGAAGAAACTATCTCGGAGGCGGCTGGTTCTGGACCTTATGCTTCGGAAATATGCTTTATGTCCTTGCTTATGTCACATGTGCGGGCGAGCGTGAAACTTGAATCAGTAACATGTCTCACAATGTCAAACCTACCCACCAAGTTTCATTCCTTTCGACCCCTATAGTGATGACACTTCTCTATTTGGCAGCCTGAGGGTTGAATCTGGGTTTAGTGGAGGAAAACCAATACTGACAATCTGTAGGCATAGTGCCAACTGTAAAGTTTGGTGGAGTTTGTGGTAACAGGATGACACATGGAGAGCATTACTGCTTGCTGAATGTCTGCAATCGTGGCTGTTGGGTCAGTCAGGTACAGCGATAAGGCCTGCCCTTGCTCACATCACATGCAAGGCCGAGCACGAAACCTGAATCATTCGCATGTGCTACAGCATACAGGGCAGTCCCAGCACAGCAGCATTTTCATGGTCCATGTCTGGTGCTCAAAGTACATCATCCTGCATGTTTTAATGCACCCGACACACCTGATCAAACCAATTAGCTCTTTAACATCCCCTTACTTACAGAGAGGGACTGACCATTGGGAGGACCGGGGTGATTCCCAGTGGGCTGCTATGTGTGTGGGCTGCTGAGAGAGCAAGCTGCATTGAAGTATTCACTCAGTACATGTGCCAAATTGTTGTTTCTAATTAACTGCCATATAAAATGAAACCATCTGGGATAAACGGCACGCGCCAGGTCGAATAGTGGAGTGCACATAGCTAGAAACAATAGTGGCCCCACTGAATCGTCAAGGCGTCACACGAATGCCTCCACTTCTAGACAACGTGTAATAATAACAACCGGGAAAGGTAGAATGAGAAAGCTTTCTAGAGAGAGATAATGGAAACTTCTGGAAAGCATGGTGAAAAGGAGGGGAGTGATAAAAAGAAACAGGAAGATACAGAGGAAAGTATGAAACTACATGACTGTTATTTCTTTCTAGGAGATCCTTATTCTGGCATGAGACTGTCAGACTGTTCTATGCATTTATGCCTAGGAAGCCTGCAAGCGGGGCTTGTGGTGCAGTTGCTGTGAATGCAGTGGGGTGGTCTGGAGAAGTCCAGCCCTGGGTGCTGGGTTAAAGTAGGTATGTGATCACCCCATCCATCCATCAACACAAGTATGGAATTTTTTTTTAAGGTTCGGAGCCCAGCATTACAAACGTGTGCTCTTCTAGTTTCATGTTACTTCTGTAGGTCTTACAGAGTTGTGGAATGTTTCAGATAAGATCAATTTAAATGGATTAATTGTCACAGGCCAGACCGGTTAAGCGCTTTCTAATGAAACGTGCGGATGGTTGGATTAAGACTGAGTTTTAACCAGTTGTGAACACCAATGAAAAGCCTGTGTCACCTGGACCGAACAGAACATGGAGATTATATTCTTTCCATTCACTGCAGGAAAACAGACACAAAGCCTTGACACGTCTGGAGTCATGAATGTGGGAAAGGAAATGACCATTTCTGGAAGAGAAAAGGAAAACATTTGTTTCTACATTTGCTTAATGTGTCTAAAAACTGTTTACGATGAGCACAGCAAGAGTACAAGAAACTAACAGCAACAACAATGTTGCTACAATCTCCTCTTTGTCAGCTGTAGTCTTGGGTGGAATGCAGCCCAAGTAGGCACATCAGCTTCCTCCATTTAACATCCACCGCCGTCCCGGTGAGGGGGCAGTGTGGTTAACAAAAGGCTCATGAATGACTATACATAACCCTATTTAAAGAACAATACAGTGCTCAGGTCTGAAATGAAGAATTAAAATGCATCCAATGTTTCTGAATAACCGTCATGGCAGAGCCCGAATTTACTCTAAGCTCATGATTCAGACAAGTTTATAGGGTTTTTAAATGTGACATAATTTGGATTTGTATTTGTCTGAGCAATAACACATTTCACTTACAGTAAGTCACAACAAACTATTATGAGAGCCAAGTGACCATTTCTTGTTGCTACTGTATCTCAAAAAATTACAGCTGTTCTACATCAGACCACCACTGCCATCTAGAGGAGAGGCCCAGAGGTTAGCTTTGCAGATTCACCAACATCTCAGCCACTTTAACCACAACAAAAAGGACCACAAAGAGGACCAATTAAATGTTAAAATGAACCACTTTAATTTTTTTTTTTTTTTTTTTTTTCACAGGGCCAACCATAATAGTACATCTGGAATAGAAAAATAATATGCACTTGGTTGCTTTGGGCTCATTGTTACTAAGTTTGGCTCTTTTCCATTCAGCATCCACGACTCAGTGTAGCCAGCCTCAACTCCAGATGACTGACACCCCCCGCCCCCCAACAAAAAAAAAAACAAAACAAAACAAAAAAAAAAAACACAAATAACGGATTACAGAGCAAGAAGGAAAAAAAAAACCCTAACTGAACTGCTTTAATTCCAGGTTGACACATTCTTATAAAACACTACTCTGCAACAACCTGCAAAGTTGTTTGGATTTTTCCCATCAGACTCAAGTCAATTATGATAAACGCTCCTTTAAAATGATAGCTGAGCTTTTGCGCATCAATCTCCCTTGGAAAAAGACAAAAAGAAGAACGTCTTCATTCACGCAATGCCACTCTCCAAGGATTACACATAGATCACATAGTCAGGATTAAGCAAAGATGCGTGCATTAGTTTAGATGCATATCAGGAAAAATGGATAGCAGCATGTTAGCACTGTGTTGACAAACAGTAAACAAAAGAATGTGTCTACCAAGCTGTTACGTCAGTATAACAAAATGATATATTCACCCTGAGCCTGAGTCTGCACTCATTATGCAGCTCTACCCAGGTTCCAATGTGAAAAACCTTTTCAGTTCTATTCACTTTTTACACATAAATAAAGTCATTATTGCTAATTAAATTGAAATAAAGGAGTCACTCACACATACTAGCACATATGATGCTAAATGTTAACAGAAAAAACGATGGCCACCACAAAAACAAACAAAATTAGAATTACTGGCAACTGGGAAAAAAGGTTTCTCAAGAATACTACTTTGAAACGAATCACATTTGTTAAAACAAGACTTAAATATCAGGCATGGATTTGATCAGCTTCTTTATTTGTAACGATGATAATTTAACTACGTAGGAAATAGCTTGTCAAAAGACTTTTTACTTTAGGTCAAACAATTATGAGGAGGAGAGAAAAATTAAATTACAGTGTTCTCCTCTGTCCTTAAAATTCTGTACACGGTAACAACACAATGAAGAAAAAAAAACATTTATCAAAAAAGTTGTTAAATGGATTTAGTGCTTATTTACAGATTTGAAGAGAAGGATAAGTAACAAACAGATGCAAAAGGCAGTTCAGTCATCTGAGCCGTTAGTTTGAGTTTTCTGCTCGCTGTCTTCAGAATGATCGCCCTGTATCAAACAGATAAAACAACATTCATGGTCAGATGAGTCTTAACCGTTTAAGAAGCCAGCTTGATTTATTTTTAAAAAAAAATAAAACACTGTGTGACAGATTGTACATACATTAGGTAAGACGCTCTGTAATTCCTTCATGACTGTGCGAAGGCTTGAGAGTGTGCTGTGCAGCTGCTGCTGATAGCTACTTTTCTGCTGCTCAGAGGCTTTGAGGTTCTTCTCCGTCTCCCTCAGGCTGGCTTTCACCTGTTCCAACTCCCTCATCAGACTGCGGTTATTTGACTCCAGCTCAGACATATTCTTAGCATCTTCGTCTGGAAGCCAAATATCAGTTGTGCATGATTAACAAACATTTATGTAATTAGTTAACAAAGCAGTTCATTAGTTAGTGTAGCAAAGCAACGTCACAGGGATTATAACGGTCCCAGTGGTATTTAAACAAGGCGTCTATGTAGCCATCAGCCCAAATAAAAACCACATAGACAGTCTGAAAGTTACCCATTTTAGTGTCCTGCTGCATAAGTTTCTGTTCAATTTCCTCTCTGGCTTTCTCACTCTTGTCCAGTTTCTGTAGCATGCTGCCCACATCAACCATAGCACCATTATAGACTATAAGACTTCCTGATTCGCCGTGGTCCTCTGCCTCTCGCTTCGTCTTCTGGCTGGGCAGAAGAGGTCGGTTACCTGTGGAGCACAGAGGTTAATATACTGAAAATGCATATACTGAAAGCTGACAGAAAACATTGATTTATTTATGCTCAATTAGTCACATTCTGATTATCTTTCCAGATGACTTGGGACCTGTCACAGAGAGCGTAATCAGTTTAGTGATATTCCTGACCAAAGTCCAGCTTCACAAAAGCCAGGCTGGGTCCAGAAACTTCAGCTGTTACCCTTGTGCTCCCCCTCTCTTTCCTACTGATTCTCTTGTACCCAGGAATAATGCAGAGCGACAGAGGGGAGCAAATTACTGTTTGGTGTTTTTGGTGGACTTCCACTTTTGGTCTTGGATCGCAGCAAAGTCCGCCACAAACACACTCGTTTTAAAATCCGAAATACTAAGATAATGACCATCAAAAACTAGCAAGTAGTTTTTCACTTGCAACAGAAAATGATTATTTTACCACCCATAAGTTCTCTGCACAATTTCTTCAGACCAGTTACTTTAACCAAGCTTTCTCAGTTGCAGTAGCGTTGGTATTTTTACTTACCCAAGAGGTTTTCTATTTGGGAATCAGGAGTCCCTACTGGATTAGGCTCATCTTTGGGTCTATCGGTTAGTTTACGGTAGTAGCAGGACTCTCTCACCACGGGCTTGTTCAACAATTTTTTTATCTGCAAAAAAAACCAAAAAAACAATCACACTGTATCAGCACCTGCACTAATATGACACTAAAAAAAAACAGCTGTGAGATAAGAAAAACCATGGCATTTCAATTAGCCACTCAACACAGGCTCTAAAAGAATAAGTGATATATGCAAGTGCATACTAAAATGCACATGAACTAAGGTTTTTAATCAATGCATAAAGCAATACCTGAGCTCTGGAGAGATGCAGACCCAGTGTATACATAATCTCCTCTAGGTCCTTTTCCAGTAGGTAGCCACAGTGACTTTGATCAAAGTACACAAAAGCCATCAGCAGATCTTGATCAAATGTCACCATCTGCTTCTTCTTATCATCCTAATGACATATAACACAGTGTCAAGACCACCTCTTTAATCACACTGGCTGAGGTGTTAGTGGAGCTTGTCAAGAACCAGATGAGCGATACTTCACTCACTTTATCTTTAGAAGCTCTGTCTTTTGATTTTCTGTCATCTCTGCGGTCATCCCGCCTGTCCCTTCCATTGGAGTCCTCATCGTCTTTATCTGAGAATTAGAGCAGTCAAGTCCCGCAGTCAAGAAATGTTCACTATGAGAGTTTTTCACTCTCTAAAATAGAGTAAGCTGTACCATCATCATCATAGTCATCTGCATCCTCAGCCTCCATGGGATCATACTCGTCAGCATTGTTATTGCTGCTTTCATCTTCATTATCATCTTCATCTTTGGACTCTTCTTTCTTTAGAACCCTCTCCTTGTCATCATCCTGTTACACAAATACAAGAAAAGCCATTTGCATCCTGTTTCTTGATAGTAGACAGGTCTCATGTATCTCCACAACACTTGCTGCAGTGTTCACTTCAGACTTGTTCTGGTACTCAGATGCTGGTCAAGAACCTGAACATTTTCATTTGTCTTAGACTAGGAGAAACGGAGTTGGTGGCATCTGTTCTACAAGCATGAAAGAATAGTTTGACACATATTGAAGTAGACAGCAAACCATGTGGATGAGCAAACTAACACCTCTCATAATTAATTAATACGATAATCAACAAATAACACACTCACCCTCCTCTTCTCCTCATCCTCCCTCTGTCTCTTTGTGGAAGGCTCTCCATTCTCATCCTCTTTGTCCTTCTTTGCATCCCTCCTTTCCACCTCTTTTCTCTCTGCCTCCTTCTTTGCCTTCTCTTTTTTTTCTTTTCGGTCATCTTTGCTTGGAAGAGCAGCAAGAGCTTTGTATATTCTATAGCCAAAGTCTCGTTGAAGCATCTCATTGAAAAGTTCAGCAAACAACGAAACCTAAACAAGACCAACAAAATAAATGCTCTTGTGCAGAAGAGGAAATCAACTTTATGACTGGCACTTGAACTTCCTGTGTTGTATGCAGGGGAAAACAACCCTAAACCACCAAGTGAAGTAATATTATCACCTTAAATTTCAGTTAACAGGCATAATTCATTATAAATAAATTAAGCCATTTTTTTTTAATGAGAAGGCGTAGCTTAACCTTACTCTAATGAAAATGCCCCAATTAAATGAACTGAAATTGGAGACCAAAAGCATTTGCAATATGTGAAGAGCTCTAATGAAGCCATTTAAAACTGGATTCGTTTTCCTAACCTCAAAGGAGTGCTCCTTATTGTCCTCCAGCCTGTAGTCCAACAGCACACTCAGAGACATGATGCTGCAGTCAAACTTGCCATTTTTTGCTGCCCAGTTCGGGTGGACAATAATAGTGGGCTCATCAGGGAGGACATAACGCCTCTCCCTACGCTGCCGCTCCAGTTCCTCCTGTCTCTTACGCTCCTCCTCCTGAGACAAAAAAAACAAACAAACAAAAAAAAATCAGACTGATATTACAAATCAAGTAACACTGAAGACTGAAGACCCTTTAAAACATCAAACATTGGTCTCATTAAACAATGCCCACAAATCGAGTCCCTCTAGAGTTTATTCATGCATAAGATTTCAGTATTGAAGTGCAAGTGGGCACCTTTCTGTTCATGTAGTTATTCTCACAGCTTGTCTCTTCTCTCACCTCCCGGTCTTCCTCTGCTCTACACGGCTCCTCCTCCTCTACACCAGCAGACTCGGTCTTCTCTGGTTCTTTAGATTCCTCCACCTGCTCCTCCACTTTCAGCTGCTTAGTGAGACGAGCTATCAGCTGAGACTTAAGCCCTTTAGAGCTCAGAGATCTGCTCTCCAGCTCCTTGCGCAGGTCATTCACCTAAACACAGAACACACATGCAGCCTGAAGCTGGAGAGACTGTTCAGGAGACAACAGAGGCAAAAAGGTAAACCTAAACAGTTAACCGGAAGTGGCCTACCTTCATAGACTTCGGATCAAGCTTCGACCAGTGCGTGGGTGTAGTAACCTCTTTTGAATCGTCATCATCTTTCTCCTCTTCTTCCTACCGTCAGGTCAGAGAGGAGAACAGAGAGGAACAACAAAATGTTAAACAGCAACTCTTCAAGGCTGTCTGAGCTTCTGAAACAAAGGTTGATCCGTGCAAGAAGCAAGGTCACAACTGTCTCTCATTGTCTCCTCCAACTGAGGTCTCGATTGGGTAAAAAATAAAAAATAAAAATAATAAAACAAAATTAAAATAAAAAACAAAATTAAAAAGTCCACTTCTAGGGCACATGGAAGCTCTCTAGCTTTTACACCAGATCCAAACCCCACCCATCAGCCAATCAATGCCAGGTCTGTGGAATACAAAAAGGTAATCAATGACAGTGGGTGCAAGAAATGTAAAATGTGAGAGATGCACTCAGAGATGGTCTCCAAACTCAATGTATGTACGGGTTCCCTATGACTACATTTGCAAATCGATTTTACTCCTTCCCCCTCCTTTTTAGCATTTAGTCATAGAAGACTGTCCTTGGATCAACCAACCTCCCTGGAAAAACCAAGTCCACAAAGTCTACGTACAGTCCAATCCGAGAATAGTATAAAAAAAACAATAAAGGGACAGACAAGAGACAGAACTTAAGGAGTTTTTTGGAGTTCAGCAGATACTGAATTAAAATGTAAAATTAATCATAAATAGAAAACATTCTAAAAACACACATTTTATTCCAACTGGCTCTCCAGATTCCAGCATGTGTTTCCAAATTATCAACTAAATTCAGAACCATGTACACATCCCACATGTAGAATGTGGAAATTTAGGTGTGACACGTTGCTCTTTTAGAAATATTTTTCACACGTAAAAATGAATGATTAATGCCCTCCTCGGATTTGCCTATTACGCTTCATTAGCAGGGCTGGAAGCTGTTTTACCAGTTGAAGCAGTGTCATTAAATTATGAGCTAATCTGTTCCACTGTGTGTGACTGCGGGCTGGGTAGGGTGGTGGGGCGAGGGCGGTGCTGGGAGAGCAGGTAGAGGAAGCAGGAGGGGATGGGGTGGAGGAAAAGGGACAAAACACAGGGACAATAAAAAAGGGGGATTTGTATGATGCCTGTGATACTTGTTTAGTTTTGTGTGTTTTTTGAGTGTTTTGTCTGTCTATTCCTGTGCCTGTGAGAAGCGGAAATGAGAAGAGAAGGATTAGCGTTCAGTGCCTGTTCTCCATCAGCCTCCTTCCGTTCAGCCAAGAGTTTCTCTGCCAGCTGCTCCTTGAGTCCACGGGACAGGCCTTCCCACTCTGAGCGGGTAGGAAGACAATGCCAAACATCCGGGAGAAATAAAACCACTGTCTCCACATGTGCGGGAACTGTGCGCCCTTTGTGAGTCTCCTCAGGGCGGTGATAGCGAATCTCTGCAAAACGATACCTGTCGCAAAGGAAGAAGTGCATTGGAAAGAAACATTCTGTGAGACATCACACAAGGCCTAACCCCCAAAACACTCCAATCCCCCTACATCCCCTCTGTGGTAAGATGACCCCAGAATAAGACAGAATGAATATACAGTCTGCAGATCTCCACAGTAGGTTCTCACGATGAACGGCGGCCATGTATTGGGGAAATCGACAGACAAAAAACAAAAACAACGACAATTCAGACATTTTTCCTCCTGCCAGGCCCCTCCCCCTAGCATTCGTGAGTCTGAACTGGGGTGCTTGTGTAGGATAGCATACATACCCCAGTGGTGTGAGAAAGACAGATTCAAAGACACGGTGAAAGCAAGTTAAATATGTAAGATATTTAACACAGGTCAAAAGGTCATAAAAACAGAAAGTATGGTGGCGACTCCTCCTCCGTCTCTGCTTTTCGAGCGACAGAATAAATGCATTCACCACATAGATAAAGAGGCAGGACTGCTAGACACATCAGCAAAACAGACATTGCAAAATAAAGATAAGAGCAAAGAAATACATAAAAATTACAGAATTACAGTTAAAGTAAACCAAAAAAAGCCTCTGACAAGTCAGGAGAGCTTTTGTCAAAACCATGCAGTGGGTCACACAAAGTTGGATGCTTTTGTTTAGGCTTTTTAGTATTGCTCAGGCCTAGTACTGATTAATACACACATGGAAAAAGAGGATGCATCAAAACAGTGTTAGAATGAAGTTGTACTTACCACTGGGTACATAAACTCAGATCAATGCCTGTCAGAGCCTTACAACAACGTATTGCTGTTTTTATAAGGACTGAGGCATCGTTCTCGGGGTCAGCTCCATCCAGGGAGGGAGACCAGTGGCCACCGATGGCCATGGCCTCATCTTTGCCTCTCATCCCAACCAGAAACTGAGAACAGAGGAGTTCACAAAAACACAAAAGGTCACACACTGTATGGCTAAAAAGGCATTAGAAAGGAATAAGGAACACACATAAATCCAACTAAATGAAGCAAGAGAAACAGGATGCTCTAGATAAAGCAATTATAAAGACAACTGCAGAAAGCATGGGATGGAAAAATGCTTTGAATGGTTGGCATGAGGACAGTAAACATCAAGGAGCTTATTCCCACAACTGAACCCAATTATATGAGAAACAGCATGGACAAAAGTGAAGGCATAACTAGCCATGAGGAGCAAGTTATACTGGTTAACACATATGAAACTTCAAACCACAGAGAACAAAAGCTTAATTAAACTGTTAAGATGGCAAATGTTAGTGAAGTGGAGGTATAGTGGAGAGTATGGTCCAGATGTACCTTAATGAGGCGTGCCGGGTGCTGGAAAGCGTCCCGGAGCTCCTGTGGGTCCTCAGCCAGGGCACAAGACTTATGATACAGCTCATCCAAACTGGGCGTGGCAAGCAGCATCACCTACACCACAAAACAAATCTAATATGTCTAAAATGCACCAAAAAGCAACATGGAATGAGCTAAAAACAGGGACATGCCTGTGTGACAACCACAAAACACTGAACAAAGATTCAAAAGCACATTCAATCAAATAGACTACGTCAATAACAAAATTACAGATTAACGTGTCCTCACACCTTAGCACTATAGGTGTGGTTGGCATCAGGAGGGTCCAGTATAGCTGTGTTTTTCACCAAAGAGTCCACCTCCTTATGCATGATGTGGAAGTTGCAGTAGTTTCCAAAGGTAAAAGGTCGTGATAAGGGGAAAGCATCCACCCAGGTGAAAACAGCATCAAAGAAGTCACTTGGGATGTAGAGGCTCTGATACCTCCGCCGAAGCTCCATCATGTCGCAGTTGTATCTGTGTAGTATGCACGCGCACACACAGGATTTACAGATGTCACAGGCAGTGTTAACAAGAGAGTGATGTGCTTTAATTACAACTGCTCATTGTCACACTGAATAGTTTACACACTCGACTTACCCATCAAGTGAAAACTTTGAGAACTGCACAGTATATCGCGGTACCACTCTGCGCGGGCGTCTTGGAGAACGATCTCTTCGAGGAGAGCGGTCTCTTGAACGCTTGCGTGTTGGAGAACGCTCCCTCGATCTTCTCCGCTCTCTATCTCTCTCCCGACTACAGAAAAATAAATAAATGATAGAGCACTTGCAGTTAAGGTCAGCAGCCCTCTTTATGATTCCTGTGATCTCAAGACAAAATGGGTTTAAAAATAACATACAAGACATTTAAGTAAGGCATAAGAGGTTTAAAATAGGTTAGGGTAACTCAACAGGGCAGTTACGCAGCTTAATTTACTAAAACATTGTTTTATAACAGCGATGACAGTCATCTGTAGCCAGCAACTAAATGGAAAGGTAGGATAGCTTTGGCTCTCCCTGTAATACTAGCTAATCAAGGTTTCACTAGAACACAAATAAAATACATCAGTAAGTTTTCCTGTATCTAACAGATTTAAAAATAAGAAATAAGTCTCTCCTTTATCTTAAGTCAATAGTGCTGCGCATTCAGCAAAAACTGCAAAAAATAATTCTCAACTGGTGTCATAAATAGGAGTACAACTACAACACTACAGTACAACTACGAACAGTTTCAATTCTCAATTCTGAAGCAATAACTTACTAGTGCTCGGTGACTCTGAAGACTGTTCAAATTGTAAAGGTGTCATGGCATGCAACTCAGCATTTGATATTACTTTTAAGCTACAGCACACCCCTGGAGATGCCATGGCAAATGTTACAGCCTAGTCTTCAACTTACCAACAACGAGACTAATGATGGTGTATCAACTTTCATCATTTTAAAAAACTGCAACAATGAAGGTAATGAGCTCAACCCTGTGGCAGGCATCAAACAAATGCTATTAATTGTCACAGTCTGACATAGAAATACTAATGCAAGCACGCCTGTTCCGATGTTGTGTTTACAAGAATTAGATATCATTTTGGTGCAATAAAGTAACCAACCATATGCCTTATTGGAGAGGAGAGAAACTGATTGCAAACAGCAGTTTGCAATTGAAATTGAAGACAGCTGTACTGAACTGCTACTCACCTGCGGTCATCTTTTCTCAGAATGAGCTCTGGTCTGTCACTGCGGCTCGGAAATCGAGGAGAAGGATCCATTCGTCTCACAGGCTGTGGCTGGGGCATCATTCGTACTGGAGGCTGCAGCAACCCCCCTGAAAACACAGAATCTACACGAAACAGAAAGAAAAATAACATTCCACCAACAATTTTGACAAACATTCAGCACCACAGCATATAAGTCTTCAGGAACTTGGTTAACCTTCTATACCTTTAGGGGGTGGCTGGGGCAGGAGAGGCTGAGGGGGATTCTGCAGGAGCGGGGCTAGAGAGGCTGCAGAAAGCTGGGCCTGAAGCAGGGAGGGAGGGGGACCCTGGGTCGGCACGCTGAAGGTAGTTGGTGGAGGTAGAGATTGAAGCATTGAGGGACCTGGCTTGATCATGTTGGGGCCAGGAGGCTGATTCTGAAACAGGCAGAAATAGACCAGACATGGGTCAAAATCAACTCAGTCACCGGCAGAGGATTATGCCAACTAATCTGAGACTAGGTCAGTTGCTGTAGTGCCGGCAATCTATGCACGTCAAGCACAACCAATAATATGTGTAATTTACTGAAACTGTAGTTTGCGAACAGGGTGTATAAAAAAGCATGTGTGTTATTAGTTCACTTCCAGTACGTGAGTGACCATTTCTGAAAGATGTGACCAGCTCTGAAGGAAAAAGAAGCCCAGTGTGTTAAGGAGCAATGAACCCCATGAGAAGAAAACAGTTAAACAGGAAAGAGCCAGAAAGAAGTTCAATTGCAGCACCAAATGTTAGCACTTTTGGCCCCTGCTGAAAGACAGAACTCCAAGTCTATGTTAAAAAAGGAATTTACATTGCGCATTCTCACTGTTTCAACTAATTCTTGCTCTTTTTTGTTTTACATATACACAGACCTAGCAAAGATATCTAGATTAGATTCCCTGTACAGACTAGAGGGGAACATGGTTCTTAAACTCTAGTCTTGGTGGGTGACAACACTGCAGCACAGTTCACTGTCATCTTTGTTCAAACACATCTGAATCAAATAGCCAGCTAATTACCAAGCCCTTCATGAGTAAAACAGGTACCTTAGAGCAAACACAAATTCTGAAGTGCTGAGGCCTTCCACTAGTAGAGTTTAAGAATCCAGAAGTAGAACAAGACTTTCACAGTATTAGTTGGTAATACAAAAAGACCTAGAGGCTCCATATGTTATCATGCACTTGCTCCATCACCATAACATGCTAACATAAGACAAATCTGAAAAGCCACTGAATGCTTGAAGAAGACAGCACTGATTAGCCAAAGAGACTATGAGCTGTAAGAAAACACAATTTATCAAAACTTTCATCCAACACACAAGTTTAGAGCTGTAAAACAAAGAGAAAGCATCGACACTGTAGCAGCAAACCATCTTGGCAGAGAGAAAGGAATCGAGGAACTGTGACTAAAACCTGTATGTGCAGTGAGAGAGTGAGGGGAGCATTAGAAAAAGAAGAGGAAGGAAAGAAGGTTACATTTGGTCTTGAGTCCACCGCAGAATGTATGTCAGAGTAGCGCTGCACTCCTGCTTCAGAGTAAAAGCTGGACAGCTGTGGGGAAACCTGAGGTAAGGGCTGGGGCGGCTGGTGCTACATAGAGATTGAAAACACAGTAAATCAACGGTAGTGCAACAGCATGCATCAAGAAACAAAAGTGCAGAATCAGCTAAGTAAATTGGGTTTTCTCACCGTTTGGTTGGGCAACTGAGGTAAGGTCTGAATGCGCTGGGCGTTCCACTTGAAGGGCATGTTGGGATTATAGACGGCTTCTACAAGAACACGGTCACCAACTTGTGGCGTTTTTCCCTTTACCGCACTAGAGACACAACAAAAGCAATTACTGAATAAACTATTAAATAAATAACCTCTCCTTTATACTTCTATCTTGGTTGTGTAAACTAATTCAGAACCATCTGAAAAAACAAAAAACTAAATTTATAGTCAGCTCTCACCTAAGCTGGAAGAACACATCTTCATCCACGAAACCAAATGTGTCATGTAGCTTATTGACGACCCCAGTGAAGACACGTTGTTTCTGGGGTTGAGTCTGCTGCTGGTGGCTGGAGCGGGGGGTCGGGTAGGAGACCGTGATCTGGGCTGTTTGTTGCGGGTTTGACAAACTTAGACTAGTAGGCAAAGCAACGGGGGGCTATGGAACACAAATCATATTTATGTTACAAAACAGAAAGTAATGCAACACGTTAGGTATGAACTGCTTATTTTAGTGTTTCTCAACCCTGGTCCTAGAGGCACCCTGACCTGCACATTTCAGTGCTTTCCCTGTTCCCAACGCACCTGATTCAACTTAGCAACGCTTTGACAAGCCATTTCAGAGTCGCGGGGGGGTTAAAAGCAGGGAATGCACTAAAATGTGCAGGGCAGGGTGCCTCCAGGTCCAGGTTCGAGAAACACTAGTTCATTTCATTATAAATACTATTATTAATATTCACTTGTTTATAACAACATGTGACATTAAAAAGTATTTTTTCTGACATTTCCTATTTTATGAAACATAAAAAATTAACTGTGTTTTGTGATAGCTTAAGTATAATCATTAGAACATAAAGCCAACACTTGGTAAGTACAAAAGTAATTTTCATGCTTTTAAAACACAACTAGCTGCTTCTAATATACGATGCATCATCATCCTGTACATGCATAGATATGATTTAGCTTTACACTAAGAAATGAGGAATTGTTTTAAGGGAAATGTGTTCCCGTATTTTCTCCTACCAAACTGAAAAAAAAACTCGTAAGTCATCCTGTAATTTTTAAAGCATGACTAGCACTTTATGATAACCTCTAATAAGCATTACATATCAAATCACATTCATTTAAATGTTTAATTCATTATTTACACAAACTGGCCAGAAAAAAGGAAACGCTAAAAAAAAAAAAACACAGCAAAAGACAAGCAACTACACCTCGAAACTGCACTGTACACAAGCTAAACTATTTACATTTATACCATGCGTTACATTATACTTTAAGATAATTTGAGGTGTATTAAAAGTATACTGATAAAAGACACAGCCTCAGGGTTCCACTTAATACTAGCCAATATTTACACTTCTCCAAATGCAGAAGTTTGATGGATTAACAACAACAACAACAACAACAACAACAATCGAAGGATCGTAAAAAGTGGAGCATGATAAATGATCAACTGTAAATAAACTGATGTGAACACATATTGGAATGAAAATTACCTGTGAAAGCAGGGCAGGCTGTGGTTGAGGGAGCTGTCAACATAAAAGAGAGAGGAAAAAAAAAAAAAGAGTGCTTGAAGAACAGAGATGAGACTCATGGACCTTAAATGATGCAGCCACAGTAAATCATATTTTGACTGCTGACATGTGCTGACTGCTGCGGTAGCAACTGCAATATTGCAAGTATGTACATAAACAATAGAGACACAATTACATTAGCATTCTGGCAGATGGTTCATGTGGAGTTAAAGTCATACGTAATAACAGCGATTTATAAAGCAGATGCTGCAGCTTGATAGCCAAGAGGGAGAAAAACACAAAGGAGACTTGCCAAGACTCGTGGTGCTTGATGCTGGACCATTTAACATGCTTAGTCCACAAACTGTCAACAAGAGTACTCAACACGAGTACTCAACACATAATCTCAATAGAGATGTGAGAAAGCTCCTGAAACAACTGAACCAACAACTGAACCAACTGAATTTTTTGTGGGGGTGGGGGGTGTAGTGGGTAAATCCAGTGAACAGCTACTCAACTTTATATAGCTTGACTAAGAAAATATAGCCAAGTAACCACAGTGTAAAACAAAGAAAAAAAGTGATACCACACTTAGCAAAAAATGTAATAAATGACTGCATACAAAACAGAAACTACGGGAACTGCTTGGGTCTGCTTGGCTGTGCTAGTGCTTGGGCAATATTCTAATGAGCATGCCTGATTGACATCCTGCTTTCCAACATTCCCAGCCTGCTATGCCACTCATGCTGAAATAAACAGAACACTGCAGCAAGCAGGAAAAAGAAACATCAGTAAAAAAACAGCACTACATATGTAGATCACCAAAACTATCATCAAGCTTTACATGGTGATGCTTTTAAGAGGGTTATTATTCACTTTACTGCAGTATGTGCATCAGGGCAGAGCACATACACAAAATGCTGATATGGCTGGTTACATGTACAGATGTATGTATGTAAAAGAACACTTGCTAGCTCAGTTATTCTTGCTGTGCTACCTTTCTGTCACAATGCTAAGACTTGCTGAATGATAAAAGACGAACCCTGTCTAAAGCTGATAGCTATTCCATTTTAAGTAACCTTTTAATGTGATCTACAAGAATTAAGCTTGTAAAAGCAACATTGTCTTAATGGTATTTGCCATCACCAGGGCTGCTCAGAGTCCACATCCATATCAAAACAACTACACTCAGACCCAAATTTTGACTGGTGCCTCCACACACAGTCGTCTCAACCAAGACAAAAGCGGGACTCATCACTGAAGATGATCTGCTGTCATTCTGAGTCACTCCACGACAGTCTGGCACAACATTATTGCAGTCTCTGGTGACAGTGACGTGGTGTTAAGGGCAGTCGTCACAACAGTTACCCCAAATTCATGGCCAAGCGTGAAACTTGAATTGTCTCTGACGTCTTACGATGTCAAACCTGCCCACCAAGTTTCATTTGTGCCAGCTGATTCCTTCTGGCTGTATTCTTGACAATGAGTATAAATCCAAGTAAGAGTAGATATGTGCTGAGCTAAAATCTAGTTTTTAATAGGACTTCACTGACCTTACTCCGATCCGACCCACATATTTTTAGACCTTACTCCCATCTAAGAAACTGATGTATGCTGTTTACATGACCAGTTGAATAATCTGAGCACTGCCGAAATCTGATTATAATCAGATTATTAAGGGCATGTAAATGCACTCAGTGATACTGAGTTTTGCTGATTGTGGGTCAAAATGCATCATTAAAGTAAAATTGAATAAACATTTCAATTTTCAGACACTCAGTTTATTTGTTTTTTGGAGGGGATCCAACTGGTTGGGCAGTTTTCTAAAGTCAAACAAACTAACAAAACCACACGATTTTGAAACCTTACATTCAAATGAATTTGTGCATATGCAAACTTAAATTGCACCATTTTGTTAACAGTGCAACCTACCAATTTCCAGAAAGCAGAAATAAATAACAAGAAGTCAGTCGAGAGTACCCAGCAGTTTGGCTAAACAGATCCTCTGATGAATGCACAGGGCATCAGTGAGAGCTCTTCAGTGCTGGACCTGTTCCCAGGCCACATTTTGCTGACAGACAGTAAGCCATTTAGAACTAAAAGCAAATGTTAATGCAACTGTCTGAACTCTACAAATAATCTAATACAACAGTGCGTATCCTAACTGTAATATAGGAAAGTACTGCCATTAATAATCCCACTTTTGAAAGCACATTTAAATCTTATGGCACTTATGGTAGGATGAATTACATAATGAATTTTGATTTCATTGTGACCTGAAGCAAATCCTTAGGATATAACAGAAGGCAACGAGTGGGCATGTATACCTGGTGTGGAACATTGTAGAGGGTCTGTTGAGGGGGCGGCTGTGGCGGCGGAGCTTGAGGGGGCTGCTGCTGTTGTTGCTGTTGCTGCTGATACTGTTGAAGGGCTGAATTGATCTGAGACTAAAATTAAACACACCAGTGACTCAAGATTATTCACTGCAGCAGAAAGGAAGTAGAATTACAGTAATGCCAGAGACAGGAATTCCAATACAACCCAAACACAAAGAACACCAGAAGCAACTCCTTACACAAGATGGTACATACTACACCACAAAGCAGAAATGAGTGTTTTAACACATGAACATTAAAATCTAGGTTAGAATAAATGTATGACAAATAAAAATAAGCAGGCATGTACTGCTATATCTGGTCTCAAAGATCCAACCTGCATGTGGCAAATGAAGAGTGTAATTGTCCTTTCACTAGTGTCTTCCAGCATGGTCAAAAGCCTATACAGAAAAGTATGATAAAGGAGTTCACCTGTTGTAGCGCAGCTGCAGCAGCTGCAGCAGCCTGCTGTTGGAGGGCTGCAGTCTGCTGGGAAATCTGATAATTGGCAGCTGACTGTGTGTTGAGGGACGCTGCAGCCAAAGCTGACTGCTGCGAGTACATGGAGGGGGAAGCACCCAAGAGAGACGGCTGCTGAACACCTAAAGCTGCAACAGGACAAACAGGCCACAATGCAAATCAGCAGCACTACTTCAACAGCACAAAGCAGATTGACGCAGTCCAAAGTAGACAGCCCCCTGGTTAAACATACTGAACCTTTAAATCATCACAAGACAGATAACAGGGTCGTCAAAGCATTTATATCGGTTCTAATCCACTGAACATTTACACAAAATTAGGAACTGTCTTCCTATAAGAATAGCTTTTAGAGCAGTTGTTACCTGTTAGATCTACACAAACACTGCTAAGAGGGAATTAACTATTGCCTAGAATATCTCCAACATTACACGAAGATAAGATTCTGACATTACTTACAATGTAAGCTGTTCAAGTCGAGGGACTGTCCTGAGTGGCCAGGTTGAGACACCGCCGTAGCGGCAAACTGAGCCGCCCACGGAGGGTTCTTCTGGCCCCCGAACTGGGCCATGGAGACCGACTTAGGCTTCTGATGGACCAGCAGCAGACACTATCCTGTTGGAGCGGTTGTGAGCGTTATTTACCAGCACTTACGACCACAGTGAATCACACTGTGCTATCTTTAATAAAACTGAAGCCAGATAACTAAAACGTTGCGTTGCCTCCTGTCAGCTTTAGGCTACAGCAACAAAGCTAGGTCAGCTAGCTAGTAAACAACCTGATCGGCTAGTGCAGCTATCTAACCAGTCTTTCAGCTCTCTTCGTTACAAATGCAAACATAACGTCCAAAACTATTCCAAAGCGCATTAACTAACTTAACTGACTGCTACAAAAACGTACAACTGCCCAAGTGGTACAATGACCGGCCAGTTAGCTATATCGACCTTTTAGGAGCAAAGTAGCCGGCCTGACGCGAGCTAAGCTAACACCAGCTAAATTAGCACAGGCAGCTCAGACACACTGACAAGCTGCAGACTGGCTAGCAAGCAACATCAACAACATCAGCGTTTAACAACGATTCACCGACGAGAAACAACATCGTTTCAATGTATGCGTCAAGAGAAAAACAGCAAAGACAAATTAAGGCATTCATCTACTTACACTGAAACATAGTCTCGGTGCTTAAAAATGACAAGTCAGCACAAAGTGCAGAGCCTGCAGCAGGCTAGGCTAACCGAGCAGCGGTAACGTTAGCTAACGTGCTGTCGGTGTGAGGGCGCCGTGCTCGACTTTGTTAAAGCACCGTCTGTGAATAAGGCCCACCGTTTATCCTACACAGTTAGCGTAAGCATATGGTCAGTCAGCCAAGTTAACCAAACAAAACCTTGTTTACTGTCTACCTACGTGCCGTAAACACACCAAAAATATGTCCTCAGCTATGCGCAGACCGTTTGTGTTATCAGCTTACCCGTCTCCTCTGTCCTGCTATAGGACCGGTGGACTGGTACAGCGCTGCTAGAGACCGCGCATGCGCACTTCGGTAAGACAACGTCAAGCCCCTACAGCACGACTGTGGGATAAGATTATGTAATAAAGTATTCCGTTACTGAGTTGCCCATTAATCTCTCTCAATTTTATTAACAGGCCTTATTGACCTGGAAGATATTTTGGCTCCAGATTTTTTCTCTACATACATCCGTTTTATAGAACAATGGTACCATTACAGTTAAGAAGAAATCTAGTATATTCCAGCAGAGGTGGATAGATAAGGGTTTATATCATGTAGCTGATGTTTTGGGTGAATCTGGTCAGTTACGTCGTTGTATAAACAATTGGTCTTTTCCTATAAAATATAAAGGATCTAGCACTGTAATTTACGCTCTACCTATCTAACCCTCTACAAATTTGTATCATCATTTATCAATCATTTATATTAACGGCCGGGACATCAGGAGTAAGAACTGTTCAAATAATCACATTAGGGAAGTATTTTTTAACAAAAGGAAAGGTTAGGGGTGAGTAAAAGAAGTAAAATTTATATCACATTATTATCCACTATTCAGATGATATATGTAAATATATGTAAATATTTGCATTAGATTCAACTTTAGTGCAGATACAGGTACAGAGCCAATGAAATGCAGTTAGCATCTAACCAGAAGTGCAAAATACAGTATTATTTACATATAAAATGCAGGAAAGTAACTATGGCAAGCGATGCTGAGGTTACAGTATGTACAATTATGGACAGTGGTGTGGTATAAAAATACAGATGTTACAAGCATAAGTATTATATATATATATATATATATATATATATATATATATATATATATATATATATATATATACACATATATACAGAGTGAGTAGAGAGAATACAGTGTAGGTTGTATGTATAAGAACAGTGCAGTAATAGACTATGCAAATATGAATAGTGCACAAAGCCATAAAGTACAGTTCAGTGCAGTAAGTGCAGTTAATGTTGCTACTGTTGCCATCATTATCATCATCAACATCACCATTATTATTATTAGCAGTAGTATTAGTAGCAGTACTAATACAGCAGTTTTTAGTGGTTCTTTCCTGCATCCTCTCCTCATGTCAGTTTTACCCCTTCACTCATCTCCAATTCCATTGGCCACCTTACTGTAGCTGAAGTCTAAAATAAAGTTGTACCGTCTTCTGTATCTAATAAAGCTATCTCACTATCACAGGTTTGCTAAGTTTACTCCCTGCCCACTGAATGGGTTTTACAAACTGATATGCTTGTCTGTCATGCTTAACAGTTTCCTGGTCCACCAGGCTTCACAATCAGAATGCTGTCCAGGGTAAACTAACATACCCGGCACTTTTAAGAATGAGATTTTTATTGAACAAAGGGAAAGATTTGACTGTTTATTGGTTTGGTAGGAGTAGAGCTGTAGAATTGTCTTGCACCTGTGAGCTGTAGCTGTGAAACTGACACAAAAACACAAAGAAAGTAGTTTTTAAAATAGTGGAGTGTTTAGACACACTACTGAATCATTTCTACCTGCATTGCATTTAAGCTAGCCAGCTTTGTCCAGTATATTGTGAATCTGGCAACCCTGAGCAAAGCTTTGTGCATGTGGGACACACCCAACAACATACTCACCTTCATACCGGTATACTGCCCACCCCTGCTCACGCTGTAGCTTGGTTTCTCCCTTATATGTTTTTCACTTGTAATAAAGTCTGAGAAATACACTTAAATAACTTACATAGGATTATCTTTCCAAATTTACAGATATAGTACAGAACTGTTCATTTTGTACAAAAGACCCAGAAGAAGTATTTCTTTAATATTATTATTCTAAAGAATTTTGGAAAGATTTATCCAAAGATTTTTTTTTTAGATAAAGCTAGATACACAGTAGATGTGAACCTTATAGAAGTGATCTTTGGTTTTTAATGGTACGATCTCTTCCATGGATTTTATTTTGAATCTGATTTTCAATCTGACTTGAATTTCACTTATTTGTCTCTTAAATGTTTAAGCAACCAAAAACAAACTATGCCCACTGGAGTATTAAGAATTTAAGTTTAAAGGAAGTCTGAAAAGTGTTGTCATTGTGGGGCTTATTTATTTATTATTCCCCTATTTGTCTGTCATTTATTTCCAATATAGATGTCCTTGTTTGTAATATTATATTAATACTGTTATGTTAAATGAATAATCTTATTGAACATAAATTTAAAAAAAATTTGGGCGTCTTTTGGATTTGTCGTGGGTGGCAGAATATGTTGTTCCAAAACCTGTATACATCATTCAACATTACTGGTGCCTTCAAATGATTTGCACTTTGTTGCTTTCCGTTGTTTTGGGGTTTTTTTCCACATTTTAAAAACATCCCAAATTTTTTGGAAACAGGGTTGTATATAAGAAAGTAAAAATTCATCACAATTGTACCCCTTCAACTGAGTACCCAATCACTGCACACTTCTGAACAATGCCTGTTTTTCTATGTTCCATTTGCAGTAATCGTGCAAAGTTTCAAATCACAGACATTAACAGAGCTTCTTTTTGGATAACGCATCCAGTTTGATTTTAAATGTCCTCACAAGTAAAGTGAAAAGCTACAAATTAGTTATAACTCAAGATACCAACATTCTCCTCACATAAGAGTAACTCACTGGAATACTGTATTTCCAATACAACTCCTTATACTCCCACATTTATCCAGTACAAAGCAATACTGTCGAAAGGTGCATAAGAAACACCCACACCAGTGTGATTCTAAGGTTGTATTTTATTTATACATTTTAGTTGAGACTTCTTTTCAAAGAGCTTCACAGTGAACAACTGCAGATACACTTTTTACAGGCTACTACACTGACTGTTTTAACCATTTGTTTCTACCATGTCTGTAAATATTTCAATGAGCTCTTCTGTGTACAAAGAAGTGAATTTGCCAACACAGACTGGTAAAACTGTATTCAAACTTAGCCCCTTTGAAATGTGCAATTTTTGCTCTTTTATACAAACTGAAAATGGTCTGGATAAAACGTTCTCAAACCACTCATCAGAGCTCACTCATTTTGCTCTACCCCAGCTCACAACT
Source organism: Semaprochilodus insignis (assembly GCA_034552555.1). NCBI lineage: Eukaryota > Metazoa > Chordata > Actinopteri > Characiformes > Prochilodontidae > Semaprochilodus > Semaprochilodus insignis. The sequence goes on from CM067478.1 coordinate 9,939,295, forward strand.
AACCTGTAACCTGCATTGTTGATGGTTTGGTTCAGATATGGAGCTGAAATAAGACATATCGGAGATCATCTGGGGGTTGAGAACCACTGGTATAGATTTCACAGCTTGCCATGTGCAATTCAAATCCAAATCTCCCAAAAACAAACACTCAAACTGTTGCAAATAAATCTTACAGTTCAAATGCCAAATGACACATTAAATATTGGAAGCAGTACAGTATACAGCAATCATGGATATTGTTAAACCAACTTTGAACTATATGTAATTAACCGTTGATCTGAATCTTAGGACTCTCAGTGGATTATTAGGGTGCTGATGAATGAAAAGATGACTCACTAATCTCGGCAATGGACTGCTGTGTCTGCATCAGCTCAGCCTTCAAGCAATTTGTTAGTTATATGAGGTGTCTTCTTGCATGGTTGGTATAAAAAGCTGCAGCTACAACAGCTCTTTGCTGTGGCTCCTGCTTTTGACTCATACAACACAGTCATTGTCAAATATATTCCTAGTACTGCCCAGTACATGATACTTTCTTAATAGCCAAGTATTTCTATGTACAATGTAAATGGACAGACTAACAGCAAGGAACAAGTTATTAAATATCTGTTCAATAATGTTTAAATTTGACAGCAACACAGCGGTGGTGATAAGAACATCTCATGAAGTTATTATATGAAATGGTTACAAGTACACTGAGTGATGGCTGAGACACTGTACTATGATATCTTTGAGAGAACATTCTGATAGCTGCAGGACACTGTAAGGCAATATAGTCCCCAATGATAACTTTTTCAGACTCACTGCAATTTTACCACTAACAACACTGTATACAAAAAGATGTGTAGGTTTACTGGCTATTCTGGATTGCAAATAAAACTGCTACGTTTGCGGTTACAGATGTTGCAACCTCTGGTTCCTGTCACCACCACTGTACAGAAAATCCAAACAGCAAGCTCCTCTATGACACACCCTACTTATTTAAAAAAAAAAAAAAAAAAAAAATTATGCAGAAATTTTCAACAAACTGGTGAAAGTTATATTGTGTGCATATATATATATAAATAGCATTTAGCAATAAAGGGAAGCCTAAATAAACTGTACTCATTGCTAGTTTATTTCAGTAACCTAAAACAAACTGCAGTGAACCCAGTAGTTCACAATGGGTTAATGTCCAAAAATAAAAACTGTTTAAAACCGTTCAGTAACCTGACATTAATTTAACTTTCAATTTCTTGCAGGGTGGTCTTGTGTCAGTCTTGTGATGCTATGAGTTGAAAGAAGAAGAAGAAGAAGAAGAAGAAGAAGAAGAAAAATCCACAAAACTAAACAACTGTTAATGACTTATACAGAGGTCTGACTGTATTTGCAACTGCTTCTAAATGGTGTAGGCTCTATTTGCATGCTTAAAGTCTGATTTCTCTGATGCTATAACTGATGTTTAAATATATTTCACCGCATTACTCCATGGTGATCTGGAGACATCAGACTGAGGTGTTATGCTACGAGTCTTTTAATTTCTGATCCAGTTCTGAGAACACTTTCATATTGATTTCATCCACTTCATCTTCCACCTGGGGGAAAAAAAACATTACAATGTGAGAAAATTAATATTGGCAACTGTGAATGGCAAGTGAAGACATGTGCAATATACGTGGAAGGTGCAATAAGGTGCACCTTTCCCTTCCATAAAAGCCATTACTTTCCCGGATGGGATAACAACAGTGCCCTCAGTGCACTTTTCACAAATAAATTCCTATCCATTACCTGTTCCACATCGTCCACCTCTGGAATGTAGAACTGCAGCATGTTCTGAATACCGTTTCTCAATGTAACTGTTGAGCTGGGACATCCTGTGCAGGAGCCAACCAGCTTCAGTTTAACCGTTCCATCTTCAAAGCCCTTAAAGATGACATCACCTCCATCCTCCTGTACAGTGGGCCTAAGAAGCAGAGAATATATTGTCAAAATGTGCAGGCATCGTCTCGCACACTCAACGCCACTGTCAGAACTAATCATGTAAAATCCTGCAGCAGGTGTCGCTGAGAACAAAGTACACAGTGCTTATGATAATTAGAGAATCTGCCTTGATATTTGATTTTATTTCACTACACCATGAGTGAGTCATTTCAATGGCAAGATACTGTGTATTGGTAAAAGAGTCTTTGGCACAATACTGCCCTCCACACCATGTTATTGCAAAGACCACTACAGAACAATGTCAGGAAATTTACAAATCACTGAGATTCCTGTGTGCTCTCATTCCTAGTAAGTGTCTTAATCATGTGATAAGGAACTGCTGATGTAACTTTAACTGTCATAAGGAACATTAAATGTTCTAAGTTTCGTTTGTTGCATTACCACTTGTAATGTGGTAATGTAGCTTGTAGGCACAGTGCGAAAATATATCCATAGTGTCCTCTATACATTTCTTGTGTTATATAAAAAATATGCTAGGCTAGGCTATGAATTATACATTCAGGGCTAGTTAGTTAATGCATGATGCATTCATTGCAACACAAAGATCTTCTTAAGCTTTAAAAATAATAATACAGTAATAATTAAGAATTAAACAGTAATCAGGGCTATAAACATGACACTCATTTCTGTGCAAAACTATTTTAACATGAATAACACTACCTGATTCGTGTGTCTAGAAGCTCTTTAATCATAGAAACAATGTCATCATCCTCCTCTGAGACACCTACAAAAAACAAAAGGAAACAAACACACCATAAAGTCTACTGAGGCTTTAAGGGTTAACCAACTAAGCTTTAAAGTTAATGCTTAAAGAGTTTAAGGAAGGAAAACTGGTAATTGTCTAATTAATTGCCAAATTATTCAAACATCTAGCATTCCAATCATTTTTCTGGCATTACGAAAATAAAACAGAACTGTTGTCTTACTATTCTCAGGATGTGTCACTCCTGTTGTAACAGGTTCTCCACTCTCAAAAAACTTAGTTATGACATCAACTGCATGGCGTTTAATGTCTGTCCACTCCACGTCATCATCCGTCTGTGAGCACAGTCAATGCATTAGCCAAGCATCCATTTCATCCACTTCTGTTGGTCTGCAATAAATACTGCAAACATCTAAATAAAATAGTACATAAAAACATCCATGCTTCATTGATACCTTGGTCAGCGTAATGAAATCTGGACCAAAAAACACACTTTTCACCCCTTGGACCTGAAAGAGATCCCTGCATAAACAAAGGAAGAACATTAGGACTTTGTGTACTTCTTGTCTTATACCCCTGCTGTCTGTGTCCTAAAAGGGGACACCGAAAACTCACATCAGCTCTTCGTGAGTACTGGATTGTTCTGCACTCAAATGGAATCAAAAGAACAAGGACAAAATGACTGAGAATGCACGTAAAAACATAGATAAGCTGTCCTGGACTCTTGCCTACTGTGGCAAGTCCTATCTGGAATTATTGTCATAAACCAAGTAGCACACATGTTAATATGCATTTAGACGCAGACCTAAACCATCATGCAATCTAACTGTCTTCTGCCGTGACACAGAAGCTACTATAAACAGAAGGATGAGAAACATAAATGAACTTCCAAAAATGCTTACTTTGCTAAAGATGAACACTCTGCAGAAGTTGAAGTTGGGAAGTCTAGAGTACCTGTCCCTAGCACAGCCTTCCCAGGAAGAAACTTTAAACTCCTGGGGTTTGGTGTGTCTTGTGTCAAAATGGACAGACATCGCACTGCCAAGGAAAGCACAAGTTGTATTGAGAAATATACATAAAGACATATATATAAAGATGAAAACAAAGGAAAAAAAAATAAAAGGGGGTAAGAAGTGTCCCCTAAAAGGTATTTGGACATTTTGCACCATACTTATGGCATTAATTGTGTTAGGGAAGACCAAATGGAATTTATTTTATACTATTCCATGACTAATTTTCTTTTTGCCAATGTATTTTTTCAGGTATGACTGGTATAATCAAGATCTAGTCATCTGAGACTTCCGCAGGTATGCATCCAAAATCAGTGTACAACAAGTTGATGATCCCATTCATAAACATAAGCTCACTAACACCAATGTAACAAACCACCTATGTGCTTTACAGTACTCTAACTGAAGTCTGCTTAGAATTCTTCTCAAGGCTGTCTCCACACACCATCAGTTTAGAAGCAAAAGCTTGAGGAGATTTGTCATTACAGTTTGCAAATGGTTAAATGGCTAATGTGTCCAAATACTCTTTTGTGGGTACTGTGTACAGAAAAGATGCTCAAGAGTCTCACCTAAGATCTGTTTGTTCTCTGAGTGCTGATGTTGTATTCTGGGCTTTTGGGCTAACCATAGGGAGTAGCACTGACTCCTGTCTTTCACTGAAAACCTATAAAGAAATGACTTGTATTACTTACTTATCCAAACAATGCTCTTTTCTCATGATAGTAGACAGAACAGTATTTTAACATGCTCCACGAGATGACCTTCTAACATTGTGTGGTTTTAAACCCCAACATGGCCAGAATTTTACAACACAATTATTTAACCTCTTTTTATCCTTTAGAATGAAACAGGCTGTTTTTGTTACTGTACCTTTAATACTGATCTAAAAGAAATTAGCTCTGTTCTAATTGACACACAGGTGTGTCGTCAGTCTGTGTTTTAGGTACACAAAACTAGGTCATCTGCTGCCTTACTGACTTAGTTCATAATACTTCAAACCAAATGTGTAAACCCATTCACTCATTAACCAAGACATACATTTTCTAAGTGCACCTGTCATAAACATGGGATCACATGGCAGTATCAGCTAATTTTATGTCACTACCAGCACGTGTGTATCTTATCACATCTTCTGAAATTAACATGTTTAAGAAAAACAGGAAAAAGTTTCCCATAAAGGCTCTTTTACTAACATCCAGAGTTTTTTTGACCAACAACAAATAACCCAAATAACCCCGTGCATTCAAAATGCCATCATAGCATAGTCTGGACCTGCTTCATACCTCACTCTCTGGATCAGAAAAACATGTCTTAACAATAAGTTCAGGATATACAGAGACAGCGATTAGGGATCAAAGCTACCACAATGTTTACAATCATCTGGACCACATATAATTCCTATAGCAATTGCCACAATGGTCAGAGTAATTATATTAAATTTATCCTATATGTCATAACTCATACAAGATATCCTGCCTAGTTTAGCCCACTGCATTCATCTCAAGTATACCTAATGCTCTGTGAGACTTCTTCGACTGTAGTAAGTTTTTACCATATGGAGTGGCTTACTCTTCATATCAAACACTTGGGTCAAGAGTGTAACAATGGACAGCCTGTTACAGAACGAACTAAAATTAAAATAAGCTGCCATATTAGGAAACAGCTGTTCATGGGCTACTTGACGGACGTCTCTATTAACCAACCGCAGTCCAACAACTCACCTATCTCCTCACCTGCCAGCGACAGAACAAGGTGTCTGAGATAACAAAAGTAAAGAGTTGGAAGATGGTATGATGGAGGCTAGACATCTGCCAGCAGAGTGTGGGAGCAGAAGGATATTAGGAGAGTTGGGTGGGTCTAGAGGCAAGTGACGGTCTTATAAAAACACAGCAACTAGATTATTACTGGATGTTTGCATGATTACTTATTTATTAAGAAATTCACAATTCAAAGGATTCAGTGTTTCAATTAGTGTTTGGGCTGTTTAATGTGCAAGTCCTGTTTAACTGATACAGTACATAGTACTGTAACAGTGATGAATACATGGCAAACATCCTTTCTGCAGGGGAGTGCAAAGGGATAATTTTAGCCAAGTTACTCATTTAACCAGGAAAAAAGGGTTTTCTTCTCCTTTTGCCATGTGTTGAACTATTACTGTAATGTACTTTTTACTCATACATAGATTCATACAAAGTAATGTTAAAAAAAAGGAACATTTATTACAGCCTACTGTATTGTAGAGTTTAGAGTAAGTCTAAGCCTAGATTACTGTATCTAATTGTTTATTCAAAACATATGTTAATCGTAAAAATTACATTTTGATTACTATTACTGGTAACCACTACTGGTTTTAATGTTATCATGTAAGGAAATAAATGCTCTTACTAATGTTAGTTTAACATTAGCCCTATGCGGTCGGTCAAACAGAGAAGCTTGTTCTGCAAATGCGCTTATATGTTAGATAAGCTGGCTAGCTAAGATAACCTACAGCTAAATGTTCACGTCTTCACTGATGCTCAGTTGTGTGGCTAGTTGTTTAGCTTGTGGCTATAAAACTAAAGTTCTTCTCTCGTGATGATAAAGGTCGCAAGCGGATTCTAGAATTAACCTCCCCAACGTTATCTGCGCTTTCTAGCTAGCGTTAGCTGGCTAAGCTAAGTCCAAAAGTTGGTGATTACTAACCAAATTGACTGCTTTTTCCTAACGTGATATCTGAAAAGGAAAAAAGCGCGTTTATGGATATCCGAAAACTGGCTCAGTACAAACCTAACGGGAGGCGAAGCGGCCTGAGAGCGTAAAACCTGAAGCAGATTCCATCTTACAGCCGCCGCCATTTCGACTGTTTTGAATATTAGGACCCAAAGTAGCTGCTGTTTCACCTCCTGAACAAAAAAATATATAAATGTATCTGTGTAGCTGTAGTGCACAAACTAAAGATAAAAACGAGGACATAAAACATCGTGAAAGCCTTAAAAAAATAAAGCTTTGAAAAGTATTAGGGTAACAGTCGAAAATGTATGCTCTTTTTATTCACAGGGCATTTGATTAGTGAGCTACTCCAGAGGGCTTTAAAGAGTCACTAAAGAAGGGCCCCGTCTATTATGTGTTCATGAATTTGATTTAGTTGTTTTCTTTGTCAGTTTATTGATAAGAAATAAAGTTATATAAAACGTATTTGCAATGCTGAGGAATGTTGAAGACCTCTAACATGCGTTTGAAAGATTAAAAATGTTATACACCAAAGACACATACAAAAAGCCCACTTGCTGTTAATTTGAAGTGTTTTCAGCAATAGAAGGAACCCTGTTTCACTAACACTAATCTTCCCTCTTCTTAACTCAGTAGACTGATGGCTGAACAGGCAGTAGGCCTAAGCAAACATTGAGATAAGGCCAGTGTTTGACCCAACCCAAATTTCCTCAAGGCTTTCTGACAGGGCAAGCTGCTTCAAGGAGTGGTTAAGGGGGGCAGTCAGCCTTAAAGGTGTCTTTGCACTGAAAAGGAGGAATGCAGTCTGGGTGGTTGAAGACATGGCAAACCGGTAAAGTCTTCTCATCTTCAGTGAGGTGTCCACATGCTTACTTAGGTGCTGAGGTGAAGAGGAACACAATGGTCCAGGGACTGGCTGGTTAACATCAGTTTGTCACTTCAGAGGAACATAGCAGCATCTCTTCTGAATCTATCAAGTACCTCTGCCCAAGAGACATGGGCTTCTGGATCATTTTACCCATCACACTGTGTGCTGTCTCGTTCATCGGGTGCTGGGTGGTGTAAGTGGAACTCTTTCATTTTCTTAGCAGTTACTGATAAGGTAGTGCAGGCCAAGTATACAAATGATGACCCGAGGTCCTATTCTAAGTCTAAAGTACTGCTCTAAATCATATACGTATATATATATATATATATATATATATATATATATATATATATATATATATATATATATTAATCTCAGTAGAAATTAAAGCAGATTACAGTATTGTGTTAATACAGGGTCGCTGCTTTGTGGGCATGACATAAGCATTTATCTGTAAGACCTTGTGGACTTCTGGACACAGACAGACTTTTCAGGGATTTTCAAGAAAGCTAGATAAGAAAATGACACCTTTTTATGGAAGTGATAACTACAAAATAAAGTCGTCTGTTGGACAATGTATAGATCAATGCTGGGAAAAATCCAAGGGCTTTCACTTAAGAGGGTAATTCTTTCCTCTGGGGCTCCTAAAAGCTTCCCATTTGTGAAACCTTTGGTCTTTTCATGAAACAGAAAGGCCTATCTTCCTTTAATAACTACAACAATCCCAAGTTAATGAGGCTTGGAGCTGTTCCATGATTAGATTGCTTTCTGTGAGAGCCAGTAATAAGTATAAGTAATGTCTGTGTTTAATAAGGGAGAGCTTTTTAAAGTGTTACGTTTTAGCAGTATTTAATTTAGGTTTGTATCTTGTAATTATTGAATAAATAATGTAATTTGTTGCTGATGTGTAAAAGAATGCAGTATAACCAGCTCCGTAAGGACAAAAAAAAAAAAAACCCAACACGTAAGTAGTCGGGGTGTTGATGTCATACTAAGACTGACATATGGCGTGCGCTGCTGTGCCCACTCAGCAAACAGACTCTATTATGATATCTGAATACGGAGACAAGGCTTGCTTAAAGGCACATTCCACCGACCTTTCCAAAATAAATTACATACTTCTGTCGTTGTGGTTTAAATAGTCATTCAGGTGGGGTTTCATGTAAAATGGTCTGTTGTAGAGAAAGTTACAGTTCTCAGAGTTCTTTACAGTAGTGATGATGGAAACCAGGAGCTGCAATGTCTACAACACAAATATAGCCATTTTATTTATTACCCAAAACCACCAGTGAACCTACACGTGTCTTCCAAGTTTTTATGTGTAATGCTGATGATGGTAAAATAGTGGAAAATCTATCATTTTATTTTTGTTTTGCCCTGCATGTCCCCTCCACCATGAAAGGATTCAAATAAATGGATTGTTTAGGTTAAAACTATCATACAACAATGTCTCAGGCCTCTGACAGCATATTCATTAACCATTTTGTGTAACAACTTTTTGTGGGGGACCATCAGCACCCCTGTGGGCAATTCTGACTCAGTAATTTTCCCTAAAACATAGCATTTCACATCAAAGCACTCTGAACCACTTTGTTTACATATTAATGATTTATTTAGGTAGAAATTTTGAACAGTCGATGGCATTCCCCTTTAATAATTCTCTACCTTTCCTTCCCCTATTTTGTTCTGTGTTTAACTGAATGAGCTGGTTTGTCCATTCTTTCATTTTCAGTCTTTAGGCTAATTTAACTAAGTGGACATGCTATAATTTCTAGTATCACTCACTGGTGAAATTCAGTAAGGCTGATTGTCCAGCAGCTTGTAGCTCTGGATGTCTGACTCACTCACTATCAGTGAGTTCCGGGTTACACATTAAACCACTCACGTTATGCAGCTCAGACACAAGTGAAGCATAATCTCCTGTAAATAAAGTTTTATAATAAATGTTGTAGATGTTTTCCTGCAGTCGTTCACTTTTCTTTGCTTTTATTGTCTTTTTTCTGTAGGTATGGTCTTGCACTAAGCTTCAGCCACGTCTGCTCACTCAGTAACTGGTATGTAATAATAATGATTCTCTTTGTTAATAATTACATTCTTCTCATTCTCTGATTTTTTGGGAGGGTCTTTGAGCTAGCTGAGCTCTCAGTGGTAGGTGGGGTTAGGAGGAATTAGAGGATATTATTGGTTAATATTAATGTTAACTGGTGTGTGCTAATGTAATCCAAACTCAGAAGATGTTTTACAAACCATTAAATGACGTTTGACACATAATGACATTTTGCGTGAAGATTACGGAAAAATAAGTATTTCGTCTTTTAAATGATAACACGTGAGGAATCGTGTTCAATTTCACTAGATATATGAACAAAAATGATTTCAAGTTTACTTTAATGTAAAAACACAGTTTTCTCTTTTATTTATCTCCCTGTTTGTTTGTTCCTCTTTTCTTCCAGGGAATACAGAAACTCATGTCTGACAAATGAAACAGAGATTTGTTGCACAAGCTATAAAGTGCCCACCATAAGGTTAGTCAAACCATAATTTGCTCAGACTTCTCCACTACTGTGCCTGTGTTGCCGCAGTGCTGAATGCCACGTCATATCATTTTCTTACTTTGCAGTTCAAGTGGAACCAATTTTCCAGAAAATTCCCTCTTTAGTGCCACAATCAACGCTGGTTCATTTTTATGTAAGTGGTCCATTTGTCCTATGATCAGTCTGTTATGGAGCTAATTTAGTTGCTACTTAATTGTTTTTGTATATGATCCGTCACTATTGTATAAAACATTATAACTAATTCTAAATCCTCAGAAACATGTAAATACTGCTTCTAAGATCAGTGAAATTACAGAGTCGTTATGTTAATTTATCGTTAACCTGTATTATTAACCAGTTATTTGTTTATTTATTTAACTTGTGACTCAGATAATGGAAGACCTCTATTAAGATGTATGTATCCTTTCTTTCTCCAGTCATGGTTTTCTGTATTTTCCATCATGCACATATTGTGGACAAGAGCAGTATCAACTCCCTCCTCAGTAAATTCGCCATGGTTTTCGGTTGTATCGCAGCCATCGGTGCCTTTGTGGCTGGGAACTGCAATGTAAGTAAACACAGGGTACTGTGGCAGTTATGGCAGTTTCACTCGCCGTTAAAACTTTAGTTTCCATGAACGTAAAAATGTGGTTAGAACCTTATATTTCATCCCTTGATCAAACATCCTTAATCGGTTATGTTTTACAAGAATTTGTATTGGTATCCCGTTTATATATTTAGATACAACTACTTCCTTAAAGATCCATGGATTACAAGCCTTTAGGGCAGATTTACTGATGTGTTAAACCTGGTTTAAACATTACAAAATAATTACTGTTTATTGCCCAATCAGACCTAGGTCAACAGTGGCCCACCCTGCTCATGAGCATTTGCATTCTTGCATTTTCTATTGCTCAGCCTAAAGCTAATCAAAGCATTCAGGGACACTGAGTTAAAGCTGTATGTGCGACTCTGCAGGAGCGTAGTTCTCTGGCCAGTTCCTGGGGTCAGTTCCTGCTTTCATGGAAAAGCCTGCTAAGACATGAGTAAACGATTCTTTTTCAAAATCTAATATTATGAACAAAGGTGTGGTTACAAATGCAATCTCCCTGAACAGGTTTGGTAAGCCACTGACTGTGTCAACACAAGTGTGATTGCAGAGTTTGAGTGAATACAGTGCCGTGATCTTGTAAACAGTAATAACTGAACGTGTCTGATTTGCCAGCATTACCAGCCGTGTATTTCACAAGCAGGATTTCATTCACATAAATCATATAATCAAATCTCTGTTCCTGTGTTCTTCTTGCAGCCGGCAGAGCTGGTGTTGCTGCATTATCTCGGTGCTGCTCTGAGCTTTGTGTGTGTCTGCTTCTACACCATCCTGCTGACCTCTCTGACCAGCAAGTGCGTCCTCACAGGACTGGAACGCTTCTTATACCCAATGCGCATCATCTTCACCAGCATACAGGTCATAGTGACCATCCTTTGTATCCTTTTCAGCACCACTGCCCTGCATATTTAGCATTACGATATACTGATAAAATATTTTCAGTCTGTACAACTGATCAGTTGATCTGTATGCTTCTGGCAAGCAATGCAGACAAGGATAGTGAGTCTGGTTCATTTGTAGTTTGTGCACTAAGCACGGTTGTAAGTCGCTCTGGATAAGAGCGTCTGCTAAATGCCGTAAATGTAAATGTAAATGTAAATGTATATCATCAGTGCCATACACAGTCTTTAAATATTTGAATTCCAGTTGTCCAGATAGATAGATAGATAGATAGATAGATAGATAGATAGATAGATTCACTATGTACATCTTCTTGGCTACTAAAGGTTGAACTCATTGTCATGATGTTCATAAAATCAATTTTAGACTTTTGTTTTGGGATATGAAGTAGCTGTTAGAAGATTAAGATGATGAAGAGTAAATTGTGGATTGGATTGGATACCCATGATCAGCAACAATACTCAAATAGGGTACGACATTAAAACAATGACTAGTATTAGTATTCACAGGCCCGAAGTGTCCCAAGAAAACACTCCCCACATCCTTACACCGTAGCCAACAGCCTGCACTGTTGACACAAGGCAGGTTGGTTCCATAGAGAGTTAGTGAGCCTCTGTCCACTGCAGTCACAGCTTTCTGTTCTTGGCTGACAGACGTGGAACCTGACATGTTCTTCTGCTGTTGTAGCTCGTCCGTCTCAAAGTTCCGTTGTGCATTCTGAGATGCTTATCTGCTCATAAGCATAACACAATTATATAAAGTGGTAATCTGATTTGCAGTAGCCTTTCTGACAGCTAGAAACACTCTGGCCATTCTCCAGGTGATCTCTCTTAGATGTGATCTGTCCCCAGATGTTTTTTTTCTTTATTGCACTTATTTCACTTTTACTCTAGAGGGGTTCTTCCAGGTTCCACTTCCACTTCTGTCACCCAAGAACAGAAAGCTGAGGCTGCAGTGGGCACAGGCTCACTACAACTCTATGGAATCAACCTGCCTTGTGCATGGAAATTCCAGCAGTTATAGAAACACTCAAACCAGGCCATCTGGTACCAAAAATCATGCCACAGTCAGCATCACTGAAGACATAACTTTTTCCCATTCTGATGTTTGATATGAACATTACCTGAAGCTGCTGGCCTATATAAATGCATTTTTTTATCTGCATATTTTATGACTTTCATCTCTTTTTATCACCACTACCACACGCTGGCTGGCTGGCGGGCTTCTGGAGTATGAAAGGAAGGATCAGACTTTGGTTTAAAATATTAGTCAACTCTAAACATTTGTCCAGTGCCGATATGTTTTAAGCTGATAACATGATTGCTATCTCTTCATGTGTCCATAAGCAAAAAATACACTCCAAAGCAGTGGCTCCCAGCCTCGGTCCTGGAAGACTTCCTGCTCTGCCCATGTTTGTGTTTTCCAGCCGAAACACACCCACTTCAACTCAGGAAGGGTTTGTTAATTAACGGGATGGTTAGGACACTACACTATGCAGAGCAGGGGGTCCTGCAGGACCAGGGTTGGGAGCCACAGCTCTAAACTGCACTTGAATTAGTGAACCTAGATTTGCCTGTAGTCAACATTTTCTATAGGCAAGTAAAGCGTAATTGTGCATTAAAATGTCAAGAACTGAGCTCCGTGTAAAGAAGGATGTGTTATATCACAAACATCAGGGGTGCCTAATTTTTTTGGATACTGTATATACATGGAAAGATAAAGCGCTCATGTTTGTAACATTAACACATTAACAATATGTGACAAAAGTTCAAAGTACATTAGTTAGATTTTTTTCTTTCTAGTCCATTACCCTGCCTGAAGGACAGGCTAACCAGTCATGTGTAGCTTGTTGGGGGGAAAAAACTCAGTATACCTCCTTATACCTTATTGCGGCCTTGCACCTTAACCTCTGCCTGCCAGACTGTATCTTCTTTGTCCAAAAGGACTACTACTACAAGCACATCTCTGCCATCTTCGAGTGGACACTCAGCGTGAACCTGGAGGTCTTTGAACTCAGCTACGCTGTAGAGTTTTATTTTTTCTCCTCGGCGATGCTCTCAGTACTCCTTTCAAGGAGGGATGAAGAGAAGCCTCTCATTATGTCCTGATGACTGACGTTGTATCTACCTTTAAGTTATTTATTTTTCTTTTTTTTTTCGTTATGCATTATTTCTGCAGTGTCAAAGTTTCCCTTCATACACACTGGTATCATGTTTTCAGTTACAGCTGTACATACGGCCTCCTCAAACGTCTTTTAGTTACTGAAATTAATGATGACTGGACATGCTGGAGACGGTCAGGTTAGATTACCAGTAGACCAGAGCCTCAAGCATGCAGGCATGTTTTTGGAATTTTGTATATTTTGCAAATGCCACCTTTGACCCTGGTGGGAGATTCATACCTCCAGCATTTCTGCACATCAATGCAGGCCATTTATTCTCCGGAAGCGCTGTGTAATACTAACCTTCATCGTAATCTAATTACAAAATACCTCAAAACCTGGAAATCTGATTGTATGAAATATGTTTGTTATATGTGGGGTATATATGGTGAGAAGGACAAAGAGAAGAATGTAGCACTTGAGCCAGTTGAGAAACTCTTCACCTCACATGAATAGATTCTGTTTAATGAAAACTCTCAGTATATTGGCTACATTTTTTGTGGCTTCCACTCAAATCTACTGTATTGTGAACATCCTGTTCCCCTGTATTTGAGATTTCAATACAGGTGATAACTGTTTCCTAAATTCCAGTGGGAGAGGAGGAACCAAATCCTCAGATGACTTCAGAATGAATCAATGCATAACTATTGTACTTTTCCAAACAATCTAAAGAACAATTACTTTAATTCAGTTCAGTTTGCTGCAGTTTGGTCTTGGTTTAACCACCGGTTTCCCTTAATAATGCATCGGTTTGTAGGTTGTTTCTACTTTTTTTTCTTTATGTGTGGTTATGTTCAAGATCACAGGCTAGCACTCAGTTTACTTAAAGGTCTCTGGAGATTTGTAAGCTCAGAAGCTTGCAGAGACCTGTGGCATTGCAGGTAATCAAAAACACATAAGTAATGTTTACATCAAGATCTTCGTGTAGATCACCACTGTTTACCTATGACGGTCCGAATGACAGGGAGCTGTTTTTATATTTTAAAAATAAAAGTGTATGGGGTTTTAGATTAAGATAGAGTTGCAACATTCAATGCCACCTGCTGGAATACTTCAATAAATAATAATAAAAGGTAAAACCTTAACCTTCTTTATTAAAGCCTTTCAGTCAGCCTTTATTAAAGTTTTCAGTACCGCAACACACAACGTTTCCAACCTCTTATGACCATCCTCTCTGACTTGACTGGTAGAACTACCCGTAAGGCTGTTTCACCAATTCAGCAATTTCTGACTTGAGCTTTGAATACAAGACAAACTCCTCATGGCAGGTTTTTGTGGTTTCATCACACAGAATAAGTTCTTGGCATGTTGCAAGGCGGTTGGGTGTGGTGCCCTTACAGCTTTAAACTAAATCTGACGCACTGACTGTTTAACTAAGCCTGTATCATTATTTATCAGTTTGTTCAGACCTAATCTATTCCTTAAGGTCCAAACAGCATTATAAAATATTCAATATCAGCCAAACCATGGGCTGCAATCCAAAATTCTTTAACCTGTAAACATTTTTCCATTACGTTCATGAAATGAAAGAAGCGACTATAACTTAACGCTGCATTTTATGTTTGATAGTTTGAACCAACCAGTGCTTCAGTTTATGCTTCCTTCTTGACCAACGTCTTAATCTAAAAACTGTTAAGAATTCACAACAGTATTCAACAGACTGTAGGATTCTTTTTATTTTGTCTACATCCTGTATTCACACAGTGACATTTGCATACGGACAATCAGGTTTGTACCTGTGACACACGGCAAGGAAATGACTGCAGTTCATTTTTAGCCACTCAAGTGTCTGGAAACAGGATAATAGGCGTGGTATACTGATGTCAGGTGCTAATTTCACAACAGCCACGGTTACATTTTTACTTTCTTAAAATAAAAAAAAAGAAAAGAAAAAAAAGGGGAAGAGTCAAATTCAGCCTTTAGAAACTACGATTATACCAATGCCAACGGCAACTAATGTAAACTTCATGTCATTTCATTAGTACTGTGTGTACTGAGAGTTAAGAAACAGCACAGATCATCCTGTTGTTAATGCAAAGCACTTAGCCTTTACTCCAAAGAAGGTAATATACATCCTGAAATTACAGAAATACATTTTGAGCAAAATAAATTCACAACGAATATCCTCTCTTCATCTGAATTCATCCACAGAAGTGGTGCAAACTAGAAAACGTTTACAATGTTGTTAAGAGGGGAGAGGTGAAAAGCACACCTAAAAAGCATGGATGTATATGAATTGATTGTATAATACACTGTAAAAAATGATCTATATTAAGCAGTAGTCCACGTTGCTCACAACTTCCAACAAAAAAGGGGGGGTGGAAAGTAAGAGGGGGGAAAAAAACAAATGAAAACAGGAACTTGATTTTTCAGTCATCCTCTTACCAAGTTCAACTGCAATGCATGTCATAAATAGATGCGGGGTTAACACAAATGTTGAAAACTGCTCTAACCAGGCAAAATTCCATAATTTCAGCATAGCTGAAACAATAAATGGCCACTTTTCCAAATTCTAAACTTGGAGAGCAACCAAAGCTAATCTGTTACAAACCTTTAAGATAGTCAATCTGCAGGCGCCTCTGCAATCACTTCTCATGCCAAACACCTCCAACCAAAGCATGTTAAAATAGTTGTGGCCCTTAAAATTTGCGTGGGTTACGTTGTCAACTTCTTTTCTTGTACGTGTGGAAACACTTAACAAGAAGCATGAGGGCAAAAAAATGAAAGGTTAAAGGAAATAAAGGTGTCTCTTCGATCTAAGCCTTAGAACCTCTAGGGAAGTTTAATTCGTTAGTTTAACTCTTGATGCCTAAAATATTGCCATCTAGCTTAATTCATATAGTTTCAGCTGATGCAGTCCCCCCTCACAGGTCTAAACCTTTAGACGTTCCTTGATCCTCACCATCTGTGCTGATCGTTTAGGATGGTGAGTACTACAACATTTACATATTTAACATTTTTCATTCTTTTTTTTTTTCTTAAAAAGGAAGGACACTACAGTAGTTGACAACTCAAAAGTATTAATGTGATGCAAATTTGTAATTTTATAAACCTACAAGTTGAAAGTCTTCTTCAAACGGAATACATGTTCTTTGTCGTAGAGCCACTTTTGCTAGAGGTGTCAT
The DNA here is from genome assembly GCA_034552555.1 of Semaprochilodus insignis. Classification (NCBI taxonomy): domain Eukaryota; kingdom Metazoa; phylum Chordata; class Actinopteri; order Characiformes; family Prochilodontidae; genus Semaprochilodus; species Semaprochilodus insignis. Next base: position 9,955,892 of record CM067478.1, read on the forward strand.
CGTGAGACTGGTATCCAATAAGTGTTTTGATAGGGAGATTCAAGCGCTCTTTGTATTGTTGCCTGAATGGGAGGAAGAAACAGAAACCAATGCATATCAAACACAGCCTGACAACCAGTAACATGCTGCAAAGAAGAATGAAAATTCAAACTGCTCAGACATAAAAAATGTGCCATTTACAACTAGACAGGGTTTTAGTGCCCCCTAGTGGACACACATTACACACACATAAAAGGAAGGCGGGAGATGACGGGCACATTTGTTTGCATTTAGTGATCAAATCCTGCAGCATATAAAACAACGGACTGGAGAAATTTGAAAGTGAGTTAAAAGTCAATGCTTACATTTATTGAAATGATTTTTTTCTATTTTGCAAAATATATTTTGCTAAATATGAATCCTTATTAAAACTGAAGATATGACTGCAGGATAACAAGCAACCTTATCCCAAACACTTGGCAATGTCTACCATGGACCATGATTTTCGAAAGCAGTTGTTGCATTGAACCAAAAAAACAAACCAGGAAAAAAAAAAAAAAAAAAAAAAAAAAAACACCAAACATATACACACACACACACACACACACACACACACACACACACATATATACATATATATGATGACAGAAAACACTTTGGTTTTAGAAGCTGAAATAGCTAAAAATGATTTTACTGCTGTCAATGGGACATAACTCCTCAAGTGCCAGATTTTTTGGGCTCAGTACAGGGCGTGTGGTTAAGCAAAATAAATTATACTGTGAGAAATTTCAGCATTAAAACACCACTACAATGTTTGCAATATCAGCCACTGTTACCTGCACTCTTATGGACGAAAATAAACATTAAAAGAAGTGTCACCCACCCTATCGTCATGATAGCTTCTCTATTTTGGCAGTTTCCTGTCCAGATGGCTATTTTATCCCCCTTTGGTCGAACATTGACCACGGCTCCACATACGTCATCACTGGCCTCATCAAAAGACTCACCAATTAAACACAAAAGCTACAAAGCAGATCAATAAAGCAAAATTAGAACATTAGAGCATTAAGATAAGACAGATAGATACTTTGGAAATTTAGCAAATGACTAGCTATTCGTATCTCTCATCTTTAATGCAGTTCCTTGTTTAACAATGAGAAATGAGGAAGCCTACTGTCTCCATCCAATAGCGGTCAAGGTCATTGTGTCGCTGCTGTTTGCTGAGGGTCATTAACCATCTTCCTCCAAGTTTATTCCTGTCGTCCTCCCACATGGGCTTGATGCCATCCTGAGACACACAGAAGGCCCAAAAGTGTGTTATCAGAAGCATATGGGAAGAAAATCTGTAGTCCCGGTATAAAAGCACTAGGTTTTGCTTGTACCAAGTGCTGATTTTAACATATCTAAGTGATAAGCAGAAACAAAATACATATCCATCATACCTTAAATAAGCAGTAATCACAGCCAAATCCAAGTTTACTGGGTTGTTGTATATGGTTGTATAATCTGTCGGATTAAACAGAACAGACAAAAAGACCACATTTAAGAGGACTGAACAATATTTTGGACTTTTCTAGATCACTTTTGGTAAGAGCTTGGTCGTACATTCCAGACACACTTACGCCCAAAAATCTTCCACTGTGTCAAACTTGGAGATCAGTCTCAGGTTTTCTGACCAGCTTTTGCTCTTGTCGTTTTTGAAATACCAGAGAGCCCATCTGCACAGGAGAAGTTGAGGGTGTTAAAATGAGGGATTCATGAATTATAGTAAACTCTAAGGCATGTCTTCATTCAAAACTGCAGTTACACTATAATAGGCTAAAATGTATTACTTGAAAGAATTAGGCTGTGCTTCATTTTGAACAGAGAAAGCGTGACTTCAACAAAGAGAACCTTGACAACTTTTAGGCCAACTGTAGAACAATGAATAGCATTCCCATCAAAAAGCCATTGTATGGTGTAACATTATCCCCTTATTCAGGCAAAAAAAAAAAGAGAGGCCGGGGGTGGTTAGTGTGTCACAATATCAACTCTGATCCACAGTCTGGTCCTACCGTGACATTAAGTTCACACTCACAAGCTTATCTACAAAGGCCTTGCCATAACTAGAAACAATTTAATCCAACTAAAAATGCTTCATCTTTACATGCTGAGTATGCTGCTAGGACTATGCCTACACTGAGGCTTCAGAGATGAGCAATGGTGAGCAATGTACTGTGACAAGGCAGATGAGTCTGGAAAGAGACAGCTCAACATGTGTGGTCAGCACTTCCCACCAGCCTACAGTGCAGTGACCGACTGCCACTGCATCGCTCACATACGACTTTCAGAGGAGGCAGAACTAAGTGACAATAACATTATTACAGCTACATGCCACATTTGCATGCTCTACATTTGGTAAAAGAGCAAGCTTTAAAATCACAGGGAACGTGCAGCTTTGTGTCAGAGCTGTCAGTGGAGACCCTACCTGTAATAAACAGTATAATCTTTAATAAACAGATTTTAGAGCTGACCGGGACCAGGAGGCCCTGGCATGAGGAGGCCCTTGTTCAAACGGCCAACCTAAATCTGATTTTGGGCAAATACCGATTGACTTTTGATAGTCCGGACAAAAAAAAAAACAAAAAAAACATGTGAAATAAGATTTTTGTAAATCAGATCCAAACCTTTTGGAGGTGGTTTGAAATGTGATTTTAATCTAATGTATCATGTAGTAAAACTTGAATTAAAGGAACTGTGACATACAAAAATTACAGGTACCTGTTTTGCAAAGGGTGTTTAATGTACTGTTCGGGACTCGCAACAGCTGGTGTTGGACTATCGTTTGAAGCTTCTTCACTTTCAGTTCCTCGCTGCATGAACAAACAAAATTCATTCACAGGTTAATGATTAAAAAAAACACATTCATATTTGAAAAGCTTAATCTTTTAGCTACATTAATTAACAAATCTAAATTAGCTTATATCACTTGGTGTAATAGCCAGCGTAACTGCACAGTTTGAACAACGGTTTTTACTGATTGTGTCGGGGTGGTCCAGCTTTAAACCCTATTGGGAAGATTCTGTCTCACGTTAAACAGCTACTAACTTGGCAATGTTTCTTGGCTGTTTGAAGCCATCAGTGCTGAGCAGAACCATATACTTTCTGGAAAACATGATCTGCAAGCTTACACACAAAACTTCACCATTTAAAGAAGTGATCAGGAAAAACTTTCCATATTAACTTGATCGTTTCTGCTTGTTTAATAGTTTGTTATTAAGACCTTTAAAGGCTTAATGTTTTGACATTTTGGACTAGGCCCATTTTTGTATTCGACCTACAATTACAAAGACCAGTTTGGGGAAAAATGAAGTCTGTGTAGGTAACCAGTGTTGGGTACCCCACCGCCCTAACTAGAACCAGATGCTGTAATGCAGTGCTGTTCAGACCCTGGTAAATATGACATGTGGTCAAATACTAGCAGTTACAATTCTAGGTATGCGGGGAGCTTCACTGAAGCCAACTTGGCTAATGTCCTTAAAAGCAGCTTGGATATTCAGAAGCGCGCTGATCTGAGTGATATAAAAAGGGAACCACACACAGAGTTGGGTTCGAAGCAAACACACCCTCTACTGTCGAGAAACCCAAACTCAAGCTCATAAATCCAGCTCATACCACGAATGTTAGCTAGCCTAGGTGGCTAACGTTAGTTCATTCATAACCAGAAGATCGCCGCCCCGTTTACCAATTCGCCTCACAAGGAGACACAGATCCGCTTAGCTATTTCAACTACATTTACACCCCCACATTTAATCATATTCACTTAGTAAACGACCACCCGAGTCGACCTAAACCGAGTCAACCAGGCAGGCAGAGCTAATCTCAGTCCCGGGCTCCCGAGCTGCGTAGCCCGTGTTAGCCTGTAAACCGAGCTAGCAGCCAACACACGTGTCCGCCTGTCTGGATAGGACTGACTCCACACCGACAAAACGGGGGAAATAATCAACCCGCCGCTCCATTTAAACGAACTAACGTTACCGAACTACTGCGATGATCCATGGTGAGAGATATATGTGACCACAAATGGAGCAATAGGCGCTGTCGTGTCTCTCCGCACCGACAAAGTCGCCAGCAATGCCGCCGCCAAGTCCCTTAAATACCGCCTGCGTTAGTAGCGTTAGCCTAGCCGCTCACCCGCCGCCCGCTCACAGCCCCACGCCACACAAACAAAACAGCCCAACACAGCGGGCTCTCCCACATTTATACACCCGGAGACACCGCGGACCCTCAGCGAGCCCAGACGTCGCCTATTTTACCATTTCAGACCTGGGGAAAAAAAACCCTCACTACGCGCTCCCCGTCGCCTCTTACCGGCTCCGATGTCGCCATCTTGCCTGTATGAGATTCTGCTGTCCGTTCAGCGCCGCTGCGTCACGCGAAACCGCTCGGATTGTACGGGGGCCTGCAGAGGACACGCGCTTAAGGACAATGTAGCGTCGAGTGACTCACGAGTGCCGAGCTTCACCACCCACTGCACCGAGCACGACATAGCCAGCCACGTCAATGTTCTCATCTATTTACAGACTTCTGCCTGGTCGTTTTTAGACTATTCATACGTTTCACTACCGCCGAACTCCGGCTGTGCTATTATTATCAGCTCATCGTGTTTGGCTATATATAAAGGTTAGCTTAGGTGAAGAAGACCCCCCAATGTAAAATGCCCCCCTCGTCCCCAATTTCTCTCAAACAAATGGGGCCAAATCTAATCTTGACACACTTACTGAGTCACTATTTTCTAACTGATTATGAAAGTCCACCTGGATTGTTACACTGATGCTAGAGTTTATACCGTCAATGGAAAACTTTAATCTATACATTAATACTGTAGCGACCCCTACTGGCCATCGAGTGGCGTGGGCACGCGCATCTCCAGAGTAGCGGCGGACTCGCAGTAGAGTCTAACGTATGTTTAACGTTAAATCAGGATTCGGATATGTACGGATCCTTAGTCCGCACTCTGCGCTCGTTTTGTCTGTATTTGTGCACGTTCTCTGAAATATTACGGATACTTACAAAACAGAGCAGTAGCCTACAGTTTAATCGAGACACGACGCCAGTTTCATTGGCAATAGAGTTGAAAATAATTCTCCCTCCATACGCAGACCACCGCAGTCCACAACGCTGCCGCTATCGCCGTACTAGCTACTAGGGATGGGCGGATGGATACACAAATATCGATACCTCGGATTCTAGCGTTTACTTTTAAGAATCGATTCTGGCACAAAAATATCGATATCATTTGTTCATTTGCTTATTAGGATAGATGTGTATCTTATCTCTCAATGAAAATAATAACAAATGCTGCTGTAAGTGATAGAGTAGTATAGGAACTACTTTTCCTTCCGCCTTCTTTATTTGCTCCGGTGAGTAAGAAGCTCTTTAAACGTCATGTACATAAGTGACTCTGAACTGTGCCTTTATAAATGGTTGACTTCTCTGAGTGAATTATCAAAAGACTGACAATTTAACACGACTCTTGTAAATAACATGCTACAAACAGTGAAAACACCCCGCAGAATATTATATACATTTATTCATTACTTTTATCTGGAATAGTTTTGTTAATGTTTAACTTTTATGATACATAAGTTTTCTGTAACTATTCAGATATTAAACTAATAAATAAACATTTATGGACTTTGTTGGTTTAATTGACAGTTCTAGTTTAGGTGAACATATGGTTGAATATGATCAAATACTGAATTGATAGCACAGAAGCACAGAGAAAAATTTGATTTCTGAAATATTAATTTCACTGTTATAATTTCAGTCAGTACTGGGCAGTAGGACTCCCCTGTCAGTATGACCAATAAAAGAGCATTTGTTTGAAGGGCTATGTTTTGTGCGTCTCCTTTAGTAAAGACATCACATTGGTGTCAGAAGTGAAATAATGCCCCCAGTGGACTGGTGAGGAATGCTGCTACCACAAACTCAAAGAGGAGTGGCAAAGAAGTGAACCCAACCCATCCAAGGACTGTGAAAAAAGAGGCAGCGTGGCAAGACAGGCAGGGTGGACAGCAGTTGCAGCAGCGTGACAAGGTTCGACAGCAGAGCCAGGCTGGAGAATGGCCAAGGGGACAGAAGCAGGCAACAAGGACGTGCCGGCAGGGCAGGCTGGCGCTGTTCACAGCTGCCTCCTAGTAATGCTTTGAACAGGCCCTAGCGGCTGGTCAAGGCCAAGCACTGGAGCACCATTGGAGCACAGCATCCTCACGGGCATCAGGTTGAACTGTGAGGACAGCAAACCTGCTCTCCGCAATAAAACACGTTCCAAAAAAACAGAGAAAACAAAAACAGTAGCAAAATGAGCAAATGCTGCCGTTCCTTTCCACCGCTGTAGAGGTTTGTGGTGAATAAAGGGAGCAGGTTTGATGCTCCTAATGTTTCTTCAGAAGTTAAATTACACATTTTGTAAAAGTGATGCAAGATTCAGCAGCAATTCAAACAGAGCAGCAGTTTCACTGTTTAATAACTTTAATAATGAACTGTTCTTGTAGAATCACCTGATATACCAGCAAATGACTTACACTAAAGTTAACCACACTTTCGTGCCTCTCAGTTTCACTATAAGCAAAATCAATATTGTGGTGTGACACTGGTACTAGCTTAACAGGTGGAGACAATATCTGTATGTAGTACCTCTTCTATAGTGTTGCATAGTCTATAGCAGCTCTTGAACTAGACAGACTCTGAACATATACTACTAGCATCAGTGGAAAGAGACTCAGTTGAGAAGCAGAATATTGCATCCTACTGGGAAGTATGTGACTAAAAAAGAGTGTCAGGGAGTGTAAAACAGCGGGTTTAAAATACATAGGCCACAAAACAGTCTGATTTTATTATTTATTTATTATTTATTAGCTGGGCTATTCCCATATATACACTCCCAGACCAGTAACTGATGACAGACTGGTACAACTGCCTTTAATTCATACATCCAGAATTAGTTTAGTTTACTGGCCAAGCAACTGAAAACTGAAGTTGTAATCCTATACAACCCACTAATAAAACTAACCCTATAAACTATCATGTAGAAGTGTTGCAGAGTCATGTTTTGTTCTAGGAGAATATCTGTTTTACAGTTTGATCATGATGTTATTTATAAGGTTAATCAAAAGTTTCCTCCAGGCTAATATACTGTTAACAGCTTAGCTGCTGATATTAAATATCAGCAGCTGAGAAAGAGCATACAGGGCTGATCAGGATCAGACAAGAAGGGCGGCATATTTGGAGAAGCAGAGAGAGGAATGGCACGAGCTCACTTCACAAAAATGTTTGACTGTTAACAGCTTAGCTGTTAACAAAGAGAGAAAAAGACGGTATTGGACCGTTATCAGCATCTGCCGATACTGATACCAAGGTTGTGGTATCAGAGCTGTTATTAGACATGGAAATGTGGTATTGGACCACCCCTAGTTTTCTCAAAGTAACTTAAAGTCAAACATATTTGTTGTGAAGTGAGCTTGTGCCATTCCTCTCTTTTCCAAATATGCTGTCCTTCTTGCCCGTTCCCGAGCAGCCCTGTATGCTTTCTCAACTGCTGATATCTGTTTAAACTACTGGAGTTTTCTAAATGTGTAGAGTGAGAAACAGAAAGTCTTATGAATAATATGTGTTATGATTCATGTAGATAATGATGTGATAATGATGTGACAGTTATGACTGACGATGTAGACTACAGGGTAACTTAGTTGACAGGTAGTTGATAATTTCTGTTTTGATTGATGACTTCAGCTGCAGGCCTTGTTTGGCTTACAACTTGCCATTTTCTTGAACAGGTTAACAAGTAATATGAGGATATAATTGAATGAAATCATTAAAAAATTATAAACTATAATAATGTGCGTAACGTAGTTGACAGTCATTTAACATACTCATTGACCACATGGTGTTCTAGTTAAATAGTCCCACTACAGAAGACAGTTATCTTACGTGATGCTGGTGATTGTTTTTCTTTAGTATTTAAATATGTTGAATTTATTGGAACATCATGATACATTTTAAGCATGAAACATAGCATGCACCAAAAGTTTGTGTGATAATATAACATGCCTTACATTAACAGGTAAAATATGGCATTTTTGAAGAAAATATTTAGCATTAATATATTATTGTCAGTAGTGGATCTGGAATGTACCACTAATTACAGAACGACTCAGTTGTTAATGTTACTGTTTACTTCAACAGTATAAGTGATGGCAGCTAGTTTTACTCTGACTAAGGTGTTTCTTTACCTGATTATTCTCTGAATATTCAGTAGCCCACTTAACACGGCTGAAATGATTTCACTGGAGCCTCTGCACTACAGCAATACAGTGCCACCTGGATATCCTAGTCCTCATTTGTTACCGAGTCTGACAGCACAGTCAAGATGGGTTATGCTTGTAATGGGATATTTCTCAGGATGATTACACTGTGTATGCGTATGGGAAAGACTGATTCAGCTTCTCTACATTACATGCTGCATTTACAGACAGAAAACAGACTACCAGACGTTTCAAACTGTAACACACATTTACATTTTATTTCTCAAAAGCTGGTGCTATTTCACTGTCCTTGACAAAAACTACCCCCAAGAATACAGCAGGACCCTGGGAGGTACGCATGACACATATATCACACACATATTCTGTAATGTTTACTGACTTGTATGGTGTGCATTCAAAAGTAATGCTCATCATTAACTATTACTGTACGGAAACTGTGTTATATCAGAATCTGAATTTGATTAGGAAGACTAGGTGAGACTTGTCTAAACATGTTTGGGCACAAGTTAAAAAAGAGAAAAACTGATATGATGGACAGCTAGCTAAGACATCAACATGATGGGAGCTTTAAGACGAGTGAAAACTTGGGGACTCCTGGAGGTTTGAAGTGAAAATTAATTCAACACATCTTCTACAGAGAAGAACAGAGAATGCTGCACATTCTAACGCACAGTTACTGTTAACTTGCTAGATTTTTCATTTTAGAAAAAAATAAAACACAAAATCTGGTGCAAAGCTAATGGCACATTTAATATTTTATGTTTCATTGTTCTTTTAACATGTTACAGTCAGAGAATAAATGGAAATTGTGCATTAAAATGTGCAGAAAATACACTTCGAAAATACAATCAACAAAAGATGTATTTTACATATGCCTGCATCTTACTAGAAATGTTTGTGTCAAATATTTCCAAGTGGACCTTTATAAAAGCAATCGCAGACTGAGCCTGATTCTTTTCTTTCTTTGAGGAATGCTGGATCGCACAGTCCTGGAAAAAATGCATTCTAAATTATTTCTAGTTATTCCATGATCTCGAATTGGTGCTTAATATTAAAAGACAGCCAAAATGTTTAAATTTATTATGACTCACCAAAGTTTCTGCAATATTTTAGCATGATGACGGAATATAAAGGCCATTATTATCATCAAACATTATCATCAATTAAACTGTGTCATCAGATGTTCTTCAGTGTTGTACACATTGACTCAATATGACAAAAATACTCAAAGCTAGCTCTGTATCAGCACCAGAATCAAGTTCTTTTCCCTACAAGGAGCAACATAACAGCCCAGCATTACTATAGATGCTCTTGGTTTATTCAGGAAAATGAGCTTCTTAAAGTCTCACAAAATAGCTCTGCACACATTTTGCCAGCACAGGTTTTCCATAAAACCAACAGTTTCCTTGTTCAGCAAAAGTAGCTTCAAATAAAAATACCCAAAACAGTGAACATATTTATGCCACTCTCTGACTTCAAGTTCCCCATAATGTAGATTCACAAAGGATTCTGTAGGACCTTTCTGTGTCTCTGCAATAAGACCAAAATACAGTGTGGCTCTCGGAGAAGCCATTAAAGATTCTGTGCCTCACAGCTGACTTGAAGATGCACTGTAGAAAGTGCAACCTAAAAAATGACTTCAATTTGTTACGAGCAACTGTAGAAGTTTTACACAACTAAAAAAAAACCCTTTGCTCGTTCAAAGTCCTTATTCTTAGGCTGAATAAGCCTAATTCATTTGCTTGTAGCAAAATAAAGTAATTTTTTAAGGTTGGGTCAATGAAACACTTTTTACAGCGTACCTGGGCATTTAGAATTAGAATCAGAAGAGCTCTGACTGCACCATGATGTGGCATATTTATACAGTACATTTTAGCACCTTAAAATGTAAAAAGACCTAATATTAAAAAAGAATATAATAAAAGAACTTTAGTGGGCATTTCTTCTTGGCTGAAGCTAGACAGACTCTTCACACAGAGACATTTCTAGAATATAGCTGTGAAATGGGCCTTTCCGTGTAATGCAAACCCCTCCCCCCCAGCATTATATTGGTTTAAAAAGCGAATACGCAAACATTTAGCAAGGATACAAATGGCAAGATACGGGGTGATTTATCTGAAATGCAGCAATTAAAAATAAAATGATCTGATCTCAGGAGGATGTATAGTAGGTCTTCAAAAAAGCACCAGTGAGAAACATACAGTAAAATTGTTCAGACATATCTTAGCACACTTGAATGACAAAATATAACATATCTGATTATGTATAAAAGGCTGTTTCAAGTCATGTTTTAAACTCTTTGGGAGTTGAAAAACCTCAAAAATTGGGAAACCAGTAATAATATCTTTTTACGTTCCAGTAATAAAATGGTTTCAATTTGACACATTATCAAAATGCAGCATATAACGTTCCATGATTATTGCTTTCATAAGCATGGTTTAAAAATCATGGATGAGTTCCAAACAGACATGCAAAGCATATATACAGATATTGGATGAAGGAGGTCACTCATAAACAAACAAACAAACAAAAACTGTGCATACAGGACATTTCAAAAGTCAAGTTGTTTAAAAGTGCTTTTTTTTCAAACAATGCCATGTATAACAGGAGAATCTCTGTGTCTATGTACCTTCAATACCAATATCATGGTGTGATAAAACCAATGCTACATGTTTGTTCAAATCTAACTAATAACGTATTTGTGTCACAATACTTTAAAACCTTAAAAGAGTAATGTATGTTTGTGGTTAAGCAAAGTAAGTTACTGCTACAATGGCACCATAAAATAGCGATTACTGAATGTTTTGCGAGAGAGCACCCAAGGAAAACAAAAAAACAAAACAAAACGAACATTCGAATTCACATTTTGCAATGTCAATTCTGAGTGTTTACTACACACGTCATTTGCAGGTTGACACAGTCATATTGCAGTAAACAGGCTTGGACCAGAAATTAAATACAAATAGTTGTGAAAACGTTCAGAATAAATAGTCACATCTTCTATGCACTAATTTCATCTCTTTTTTTGTATAAAACCAGTTTTTTAAACATCTGATCTGAGCACCGTCTCTTTACATTATAAACCAGACATGTATATGCACCAAAACTCACAGTTTAAAAACTGACAAATGGGTAGTCAGCATCGTTTTAAAACGCTGAGATGAAGAGCACAAACCAGAAAAAGAGAGAGCTGACTGAGGTAAGGCATTAGCTAAATAAAAAAGTGGCACTGGCCACTGTCACGTCCAGCGGTTATAAGGCCCGGTGACCTGGGTGAGGGCATAAGGGGCCGATGTGATGAGGCCATCCCGAGTGGCTGTTAGAGCCTGGCGTGTGGGGACCTGTAGCTTCTCCCTCTCGTCCTGCCACACATCCTCCTCTCCGCTTTCTGTATCGCTCTCGGCAGCCTTTGCCTTTCTGGCTTTGGCAGAGTTGAGGACTCCGGGCTCTAGTCCCAGCCGCTCGGCCTCCTCCTCTCTCTCCCTGGCCTTTTCCGCCATTTTGGCCTCCCACTGGAGCAGCCCGTGACCGGGAACGTTAAGGTTCTTGTGCTGGTAGAAGACCAGAGAGATGCGGGTGGGGTGGCTGCGGTTTGGCCGCAGGATGGGGGTGGTAGCGTGCAGCTCTCGCCGAGCGCACTCGATAAGAATGGAACCATGAGACGGGGCAACCGCGACCCCACCGATATTTCCGTCCAAGAAGTTGTGCTCGCTGTCTGACCATACTTCCTCTGGTTTCACCTCTTCAGGGGTCATTGGTCGAGGGATCGTTGGCGGCCCATGTTGGTCTTCCAGGCTCGGCTGTCCTTGGTGGAAGTTCAGGCGGCTGTGGAGACCCTCAGCCCGGGATGGAGAGAGTAGTCTGGGTGTGGCCCCACCCTGGAAACAATGTACCTCCTCAGGCTCAGCTTTTACTGTGGAACAGTTGTCACGGAAACCCGTGGACTTCGGTCCCAAAGGGCTATCCATGAGCTGCTGGTTTCTAAACGGTTTCACTTCTGAGAGCTCTGGAGAGATGTGCCTTGCTGTTTCTTGACCAGTTCCATATCTGAGGTGAGGAGATCCATTGCTCTGGGACAATTCTCCAGCATTCTGATAATGTGGAGCAGGAAGGATGGAGTGAGGGGAGGAAGAAAGTGCTGCTGTGTCTCGGCCAGAGACTGCTGGAGGTGTACAGTATGTGCTCCTGTAAGGACTTGAGGAGTCCAGCAAGTGGCTGCCCATGTCTGGAGTCCTGGGCAGTCGCATAGGGGAAGAGTAAGGAGTAGAGGAATGTGTCTCTGATTTGAAACATGGTGAAAGCTGAGAGGGAGTGCTTTTAAAACCTATGAAGAAAAACAGATTTAAACAGAAGTAAGTGATTTAAAAGGTATCAGGGCAGCTAAGAAAATAGACAGACTATTAAACAGACTAGTTCTCTACAATCAAAGGGAATCTTGGATTTGCAAAAATATCAACACTGATAGCAACTGACTGAATCGTGAACCTTATGCAGCGATTTTTTCTGCTGTATTATAAAGCGAAACGTCTCAAGTCTCGGACAAAAAACGTTCTATTCTACAAAGGCTTTGTAAGAGCTCTTCAGAGCGTCCTAGATGAAAGAACCAGCTCAATAAATCATGAAGACGGTGTAAGTTCTTAAAGAGCAGGAAACTATGATGGTACCTTTGAGGGACTCATTCTTCACTTTTACTGGGGTGAGCTGCTTCTTCTCTTGCCGTTCTCTCTTGGCTTCCTGTCGTCTCTTATGGGCAGACTTGACAGGCTCAGCCAGCAGACGCACCTCCCTTGGGAAGGAAGAGAGAACTTGCAGAGCTCCAGTCTCTATCTTAGCCCACTGGCCCTCCACCCGACCAAACTCATCAGTCTCTGAGATCTTATAGAGAGGAAGGACATGCAGCTGCTCGTCCTCTGGAATGTTTCTCACAGCGCGGTTATCCTCCTTCGTTAAAGTGCATACCTGCAAGCCAAACAGGGATAGAGTGGTATTTTTATGATACAGTCCAGACTGGTTGGCTGGACATCATGTTTGAAAAAAAGTGAAACATCTGATGGACCTGCCTTGTAACTATGTAAATTGCTCATGTTAAAGGTTCTTCACATTGGAAGACCTTCGATCTCAAGTAGCTTTAGAGGAGGAGTGCTTTGCATCAATGACACTGTATCTTTGCTGACTTATAGTAATGATTTAATTAATAAACTTTATTTGCATGGATTTGTTAGTTCTAGGTTTATTATAACAGGTAATATGAATGTCACACATTCTAATTAGCCAGTGTGTGAATGAAATGACTTGTGAGGTGAGAGGTGAGGCTTACCACAGTACTTCCGTTGTTAATGTTGTGTGTGTCTCTGTGAGCATGAGCGCAAAAGTCCATGCAAGCCGTCACACCAGAGAATGGACGACCCTCTTTCATGCCCAGGCGGCAGTCCTGCCCTGACTGCTCTAGCTCCACCTGGAAGGTCACAAATTAAGTCAAGGCTTCTGTTTTGCTTAGCTGTGTCACTGTAGTAGTATTTCAGACAGCCCTTAGGGCTGGAGGGGTGGAGGTGGCTAACACCAGTTTAATATAAGTCATATAAGTCACAGATATACACATGGACAGGTAAACTGCACATTTCTAGTACAATTTAATGTTATTTTCTCAATACCTACCTGGTTTTGATAGGCGTCAGGGGCAAGTTTTCTATACAAAGGAGCCACATCCGTCGCCAGATTTTGCAGGTTCCTTTCTAACTTCACCTCCTGATGGAAAATATGACAAGACCTTAATTTGGCTTTCTGACATTATGTTCAGCAGTCATTTAAAGCTACTTTGGGCTGCTTATGTCGGTAATATATTACTGAAGCTATTCTATTTATGGCCACTGGGAGGTAAAAAGCTATATTGATCTACATTAAGATCTGAGCTTTCATTATTAACCAGATATTACATCACATGCTGTACTCAAATGTGTGATCAAAGCAGACCGTATTACAGGTGACGTGTAAGTGTCTTAGTGTTATTAGCAGGAAGAAAGCTCTCTTTCAAACACAGCATTGACCTGCTCAATAATTCTTCCCTTTGCGCTCACCTCCTCAGGGTAGTCTCCCTGTAGCCGGAACTTCCGGGGCACTTTGCTGCGGGCAAACTTGCAGCCATTGAAGTACATACTCCACGAGCAGCCAAAAGAGAAAGAAGCTCCACATTTCTCTGGGTCCAGACCCTGACAAGCACAGGTACGACTGAGGAGGCACAAAACAACAGAGTAAAAAAGCATATTAGCTCCACAGTAATACCAAAAATATATACTGCCAGTCCTAATCCATCCTCAGTAAACAACCCAAAAATGACATTTTCCACCCATGCATGTGTGTGTTTGAATGACGGTCATTCTGTTTGGCTCTTGACTCACTCCTCGTTAAGGGCGCAGCGGCGGCTGGTGGGTGAGCCGTATTTGTACAGGGTCTGCGTAAGATCCTGGTACAGTCTGTCAGCCATACTGCGTGGGATCCCCTCCCAGGCTAGGATGAGGATGACCAACACCGCGTTCTGACAGCAATGACCTGCACGCTGGCGTACCAGACACAGCAGCTTCTCCTCCTCGTTGGCCCGACGGATCACCTGATAGGTGTAGTCCATTCACACAAACACAATTACAATACATTCAAATATATGAGCAAAGTTATTTTCGTTGTGCTTTATTATTTCATTGTAGTTGTAATTACATAAAGAATTTGTTACACAGGGCTGTATTCAGAGGTAACTGTGCACATCAGTATTCAGGCATCAGATGTATCTGTGGACCCGTTGCATGTATGGAGAGGAGTTTGAGTAAAGAGGCAGTATCTACAATTCAGACCCTGAACGTAAATGCTTTTCTTTTGTGTGATGTCTGATGTGAGTCCAGCGCCATTGTCTGACCGTTTGCAGTAACAACAATATAGCCACATTGAAATTTATGCCTTAAGACTTTGAGGCCAATATTAAATATAAATAACCATTGAAAAGAATACAATTTAGAAACAAGTATACTATATTAAATATAACACTACACTTATCATCAAAAATATAGTTGCACCCAGAAGAACGTGTCGGATTACAATGCCAGGAACAATAAATGATGAACAATTCAGATTGACATTGGCAATATTTATTGAGCTACACATACAGAAGCAGTGTTTCTCAGTATGACATTGAGCTGCCTTGTTTGCTAAAGCAACATGCCAGACGTCTCGGGATGGAGTTGTAAACGTTCCTAATGGTCTCCTGTGATAATCCATCCCATGCAGCTTGAATATTCTCACACAGTTCCTGCAGATTGTGCGGTAGGGGTGGAGGTGGAGTGACACCAGGCCTTCTGAACGTGTGACGTGTGACAACAAACAGTTCATCTTAGCACTGATGGTGTCTCCACACATGGATTCATGCAGTCAGTCGTCTCCATCAAGACAAAAGCTGGACTCATCATTGAAGATGACCCACTGCCATTCTGAGACACTCCAATCTGATACAACACCATTGCAGTCTTCGACGATGTTGACGTAGTGTTAAGGGCAGTCACTGTAACGGTCTGCGTGCATGCAGTCCTGCTCGTGCAGTCATCTGCCAGTAGCGCTGGCCGTAACAGGATGACTCATGAAGGGCATCACTGCTCACTGAATGTCCACAATTATGGCTGTTGGGTCAGTCAGGTACAGTGATGAGGCCCGTCCTTGCTTACATCACAAGCACGGCTGAGCGTGAAACTTGATTCATTCGGATGTCTCACGATGTCAAACCTACCCACCAAGTTTCATTTCTGTCAGCTGATTCCTTCTAGGTGCAGCTATTTGTGCAACTATTCTTTGACAATGAGTGTATTTAAAATATTACAAATGATTACATATAAGATTTTTGAGAAATCTAGGAGAAATATAAAAAAGTCAACCTTGGAGGTTGTAAAAATCAACTTATGCACAAGTCCAAATACTGTTTACTTTTCCAGCTTATCTATTGACATAACTTTTGAAATGAATTACATTTGCATTCTGTATCAATAGATTTAAAGAATATAGACATATAGACAATATAATTATAGACATCATTTCTCAATAAAATTTGAATCATAATAAAATATCTTCCCTGTGCTAACATAAATGTGTGACTGATTCAGTTTAGACACTTGTTTTGCCACTTCATGTTGTTTGAGAGTTGATGTTTCAAAAAGAAAAAGAATACACTTTACACTCACCCACTTCGCTATTGGACAACCCTGGGAGCTCCGCCCCTCTCTCCCAGTATAAACTACCACTTCCACACGCACTGCTTTGCCCTTCTCTCCAAACCTGAAACAAGAGGGAGTTGTTTCAGAGATAAAGAAAACATAACACAGCACAAAATTGTCATAAGCCTATCACAACTGTAGAGGGTCAGCTGTGAGTTGACCTCACTGTGGTAAGAGTTACTCTACTGGGCCCCTTCAGCACATTAAGTGGTTTTCCTGTTGTAACTTTGAGACTGCATGAGAGCACGCTTTGGGCTTTATGTAGCACGGGTGTTTCTGTGAGTATGTGTATTAATATTTCACTGGGAACATGTAAGTTTATCAGGAAAGTCAAACACAGATTTAAGGTCTATAGCAAATAACTCTCCACCCTTTAAAAGTAATGTGATGTTTAAGGAATAAAGAAAAAAGGAATATTACCTGTCCTCCATCATCTCTCGTACTGCTGCTACTGTTGGCCCAGAGCCAAGGTGTGTGTAAAATGGACCCTCCTCTTTCTCAACAATATGCTCTGCAAAGGAAATTCATTTCTGATTTCACTGCTGCAATAATGTTTTTCATATTCAAGAATATAAAACCTAATCCGTGACCATTAATACATATATGAGTTGGAAGATGAGTTAAAAACAACTGAAAAAAATCATGAACTAGTGTAATATGTTCTTGTATGTGTTTGTATTGTGTGTAAAATATTGTGATAAAGGTCATCACATGCTGCTGCTTACCCCTACAGTCGCAGGAGGGAAGTTCTGAGGTTTTTTTGGAGGGGGTGTTGAGTAGATTCTTGGTTGAAGTGTCCAAAAACCTCAGGGGAGATTCCAAAAAGCTGTTGAGCGTATGTTTGGTGGGAGTGTTTTCCGCAGAGGATTCCCCGTTACCATTTTCCACATTTCCAGCTGACGTAGACAAAACTGTGACAGCGCCAGACGTCTCCACTTTGTAATATCCATTCTGATCAAGGGAAGTCTGCCGTGGCTCACAGTTCAGGCTGTTTACTTTATGGCACTTCCCCAGATTCTGCGATGGATCTGCACTGTGGACGTTAGGCATGGCATACTGGGCTTGTGATTTAGCACCGTGGTTTAGCACACTGTACGTTTTAAATACCTGAGAAATCAAATGTTCTTCACATTCATGTTTCTGGCCATGGGTAGCACCTAGGTGACCATTCGTGAGACTGTGACAATGACCGTTTGGTTGGGATAGGTTACCATGGGAATGACTCAGAGCTTTCTGGTTCCCACAGCTCACGAGAGTCTCCAAGTCCTCTTTCTTGTTGCTGAAATGGAAAAGCTGCCTTTTCTCATGATGAGCCTGTGCTAGGTATTTTTTCAGGTCTATTTGAGTCTGAGGCAGAAACGGGCTCCTCCTAGGGTGTAACCTTGCTTTATGCTGCAAGGCCTTCGTCTTGATAGGGGTCTTCCTATTGGGTGTCTTCTTGGCTAGTGGTATCCTATGGTTGCCTCCCTCAGTCTCAGAGGCTCTTTTCTTTGATATCCTAGGTTTTGAGGGAGTTGTTCTTGTTTTCTTTTGCTTTTTAAAATGCTGTCCAATAGCATGATGATTGTATTTTATGGTCTGTACTGGCATCCCTTTGGGGGGACTGTTTTCAGAGGACACTGGCTTGTGTCTTGATTCAATCATGAATGCAAGCTGCACCAACTGGACTGCAACCTCTTCTTCATCTCTTCTCCTTGAGCTCTGTGTCCTGTCAGCATGCTTAAACTTCTTAAAAGTGCCATCTAACCTATCTGTTTTACAAAGTGCTTGACTGAGTCTTCCATTCTCTGGGGTATGCAAGAGCTTGTCACATTCTGAGCTAGCTTTCAGGAGATCCTGTAAAGAGAGCTTGTTGTGGGTGGGGGTGCTGCAGTGGGTAATGTTTTCTTGCCTGTTCAACGGGCTGCAAATGACAGACGTCTGATGCAGTGACGAGCTGATTACCGAGACTTTGTTGGAGACAACCTCTGATACAGATTTAGCTTCTGGAAGAGGTATTTGCCTGCTTGATGAAATATTTGTGGTTGATGTGCTTTCTGTTTTGAAGGATGCTGTTCCTGGGATAGCTGCCAGCTGGGTTAAGGCCTCAATAGCTATGGCCTGATCCATGCTTATGCTCCTATGCTCAACCAAAGACTGGACACTATTAATCGAAAGTGCAACAGAGTCTTTTTCATGAGGGTTATCAGCACCTGCTGGATTGTTAGAAATCCTTTTCTGGTGTGAATGGCTATGACATGGTTCTTCTTCTCTTTCAGTTTTAAAAGGACTGACATCTGAGTTCTGAGGACCAAACAACGTCTCCTCAAAACCCTTCTTATCAGTGATGGTGGAACATACTACAGCTGCTAGTGTAGACAGAGCATCCTCGTAGCAGTCACTGTTATTCAAGCGAAATGCACTTTGTTCATCGGGCATCATGCTCGGCTCCTCCAACTTGATCTTTTTCAGGGGGACTGTCTTTTCTGGAAGCGCCTCGGGTGGCTGGCTTTCAGTGAGCATATTAGCAGTCCTTTGAGACTCGGACTGCAGGTCAGTGGGATCTCTAAGATCCTCAGTGTTTGGTTTCATGTGTTTAGCACCATTGTGGGAGCTTAAAGAGCTGTGGTTAGAAAGAAGTGCATCAAAGTTGACAGCAGGCTGGAGGGCTCTCTCAGCTGGTGCAGGGTCGTGCTGGAGAGGCGTGGGAGAGTCAGGTGGAACAGAGTGTGCTTGAGATACGTCACGTGCCTCGTCCTCTGGCACCACACAGGTCTCTTCCATCTGCTCTGAATTAGTGCCATTTACTAAGATGCCCTCTGACTCAACCTGAGCGAGATAAAAACAGAGAGATGATTTAAGAGGTTTTGGCGCAGGAGTGATGCAGCACATATTGTCATTGGCCATCAGTACTCAACAGCCGGTGCTACAGCATGGCTATGGCCAGGACTCTGTGTTAGTATACAAAGCTAAGAGTAAACGCCATGAAAACAACTGCAGAACACTGCATCTTACTCTGCCATGTGATGGATGGCACAGCTGCGAAAAATCTTGGTTGATTTATTTATCTGATCTTTTATCACACTTAACACAAGCCATTGTGGTAATGTCATAACTGATACTAACAAAATGCAACAGTGTTATGACAGTAGCCACTGACTGTTCAAACACTCTCTTGATTACTCTGCTCTGAAATCCAACAATGGCCTTACTGAAATGATTTACGTTCTGTCAAACCGTAAAATCATGACTTTCTTTTGCAAGGGTATAACACAAATATGCAGATGTATGCAAGAGCCAAGATTCTGCTACACTGACAAACATTTTATGTCAGTGAGAATACACAACAATGAAACAGTGGATCACACAAGGTTTGCCTAGTATTAGTGTTAAGCACTGATACTGAGTACACAGTATACAGTTTGCCCACCCTTGGCCTTTATTTCAGCTTCCGTTCTTCCGTTCCGTTCCGACTTGCTTTCAGGTGTTGAAAGAATTCTGCAGGGATATGTTTCCTACAGAATTCAGTCTCAGACATATCTGTATTTTCTTTTCTCACGATCAAACACATTTAGTGATTTTGATGGCTGGGCTCTGGGGTGGTCAATCCATCATTCTTTGCCTTCTTTTTTGTGCTCTAACAGCGGAAGGGTAGACAGAAACACCTGTGGATTTTTTCAGATATGTCTGAAACAAGATTTGATCTTCTTTCATCTCTCAAAAATGTTTCTCTGTATCTTTCTTAATATTTTTCCAATATTGCAAACTCCAATTTTTTAAATTTATGTTATTTGTTTTTTCTCCTCAGCAATATTTCCTAAAAACGAATAATTTGTATTAAGTGGCTGTTTTGACTTGAAACGAAGTAACAAACACAACAGAAAAGGTGTGTGAAGAGCATTGTGGAAGCACCAATAGTAATCCACACAGTGGGTGCTTCTATCAATTCACACCACAGCCTAGGAACCATAAATAACTCTAAAAAAAAAAAAAAGAGTGTGGCAGTAAGGATCCATTTTTGGAGTGAGCGTGGTGCTTTATAATATACTTAGGATCTCAATTATACACTGTATTAGCCTTTCACTGTGACGTGTAAATAAACTCAGCACTTTCTAATATTGTTGTATTTGGAAAACTTTATCACTTATGATTAACCCTCATGCCAAAGCAGGAGGTGATGCAACAGACTAGAGGGGCCAAAATGAGAGTGAGGCAATAACATGGCAGCCTCTGCAATTGTTACTGCTGGAGAAGGGAAAAAAATATTAATCAGCTTCTGTGACGTTTCACAGTGAGACAATGAAAACAACTGCCATTGGCTGTTTATCATAAACATATTCTGGACCATATCCCAGGAACTAACAAGAAGCCCATGTAAAATCATTAGTATTTCTGTTATTTAGCATTCTTGTAGCTGTTCAGGACATTGTTATCTGTCACAGCAAAATAAGTGTGAACATGGAAAGATAAAGGTTTGTGTTAAATTTAACTGATGAGTGGCTGTGCAGGCTCTGAATAAACCTCTTACATAGCCGGTGGTGGTCTGTGACTTCATTTGACTTGTGGGTTCAGTTAGGGTCACGTTTTACAGAATCCTTACAACTACCAACTGAAAGAAGAGTGTATGAAAGAGGGGGAGAAAGAGAGCTATCCAAATTGAAGAAGGATGAATGTTGAGAAGACAGGATGAACAGCAATGCTTATGTGAAATAAAATCTAATATAGGTTAGCAGACTAAACCATAGTACCCCACAATATCACTTAATGGCTACAGTATACAAAATAACAGACCATCTGTTATATCTGCTTGCATCTTCTCAAATGTCTTGCAAAATAATAAATGCAGGAAAGTAACCTGCCAATAGAAATAAAAAAGATGCGTGCTCATTGTCATTTTGATGATATTATATCCAACAGCATTATATTATATCCAACTTCATTTCAACAGCTAATACATTTAGATGTTCGCTTGCCAAAATTTTGATGTTTTGAAACCAAAATATGCATTCTTGAATGAAACATTTGTAAAACAACTACACCAAAAGTCTGCACTGCCAAAACAACTACACTGCCAAAACAACTACACTGCCAAAAGTGTTTTGTTTGGTTTTTGCAGGATACCATAGGTCAACCACTTTCAGCCTCCTACAGAACCTTTTAATGGATGATTCTTTTCAATGAGTAGATTTTTGGGCTATGTTTATTACATATTATATATATTTTTTAATTTTCTTTATGATGCAGCATTGTTAGTATCTGAAGATCCTACTGAAAGATTGTTAGTATATAATAAATTGGAAAATAAATTAAGTACTGAGGTAAAAACGTTTGGTTGGCTGACAACAAATTGTCCCTTCATTCACAGAAAATGAGGCAATCCCGTCTGGCTTCTGGGGTAGGCTAAAAAACGTTATTGGCTTTTACAGGGAAGGTTGTTTCCTATTTCTAGCAAATGAACAGTAAATTATTTAGGTTCTGTTTTAGATAATCCGTAGCTTTCTGGTATAGCAGGGCTTCTCAACTTTAGATTTCAGACCTCAGAACAACCAAAACAAGTTGATCAGGGTTGTACTTTAGCAGGTCACTTTAAACATCACTATCTTCTTCAAGCAGAAAAAAAGTAAATGAAATGAAAGTGACACTCTCAATAAATTTGGTCCAAACTACTTACTTAACTATTTTATCCTTGTAATCTTCACAGTTATGCAACTAGAAAGAGTGTAACAAATATTTTAGATTTAACAGTTTAACTGGTTATTCTTGGGTATCATTGCATTCTTATATACAGCTAGGTTAAGGTTCTTTACATTCACACATTTTGTTTTCAGACACGGTTCTTTATGGAACTCAGTTCGCTCAAAGAAACTCTTGGTGTCATCTCACCTTTAAGAATGTATTTAAGAATCAGTCAAATGGGTAATATAAGATATGTAAATAGTGGACTAACATCCAGTCAGCTACATGTTACTATGCAGCTAGTACACTCACACTGGCTGTCACTTGTTGTTTACAGGCTCTCTATAATTGGTCTGAATCTGTCACTTTCCCGATACACGAAAATGTTCAGAAGTACTGACAATACCCACAACATACTCCAAAGCATGTCACAATTTACCACAATGAATTTATCACAGCATATTGGCCACCGATGTTGGTCACGAGTGGCAAAATGAGTCTGTACTTTCAGGTGTTTAATACTAATACTAAAGCACTGTGATGACTAAAGTCATTCCTGACCTCATGCTTTCAGTTCTCATGTGCACATCAGAGCAGAATCTAAATTAGAATATCTGATTCACTTTATCCTGTTATCAAGTGGTCTTCTTTACACCGACATCAAGACCAGCACATTCTGAGGACTTGTTCAGATCGCTTGGCACACAAGATGAGTTGCTCATTCTCAGCATGTCACGTATCGGTCTCAGGCAGCAGTGCCTCTGGTTCTTTGTTGCTTAGTTGTTGTGTCTGGAGCCCTAAAAACCCAGAAAGTCACACTTGACTTTGACTCCTTTTCAGCACGATAACAACTCATGCACACACCCCATTCCCACACCGACACCACACACACACACACCCCTAGCAACAGAGTGCGTATTGCCTACAGAACCCTAAGAAGCCTCCCTTAGGAAGCGTTACCAGGGAAAGTTAAAGCAGAGGGGGAGTTTCCAACCCAAACAGAGGAGGAGAGCATCTCACCCAGTAAACTACACACAGCTAGGGATTCTCTCGACTCCTCAAAACAATAAGCCATTAGAGAATGAAAACACTAGGCTACACCTACAACAAGCCTTTCGTCTTTTCATCAGTACATGCAGATTCGCAGTACACCACACAAGAACGAAAGTGACAGCAAGCAGTTGGCAGATGCACTCTTTGTAACAGGTTTCAGTAAGCACGTGCTCCGAAATCCTTTCTTCGTTTCTTTTAACTACACAAATGAGTCTAGAGAGGCTCCTTTAGTTCTCTCTGAACACATCAAAGAGTCATTCTGAACTGCTTTGCGTGCACAATTTCACAGTACTGAGCCCTCACTGTAACATGACTTCTAAAAAAGCATGCTTCCTTCCTGGTGAGTGTTTCTCTGAAGCTGCTAGTAGTGGCTTCATTCATACAGCACTCCTTTCCTGTCTCTCAACTTCACTTAACTCAATAGAAAACAGACTAAACATAGCACAGGCAAAATTCTCGCTCTCACTCACACTTGCCCGGCCAGCTCCGAACTCTGCTCCACGCTGATTACGAACGCTGCATTCCTCAATCAAAAGAGCAGCAGGTGCCAAAACCCTACTGTAAATGGTCAAAAAAGGAGAGAGAAAAGAGAAAGGACCCAAATGCTGCAGGCACCGGCCGCTGGCTAAAAAGGCACAAAAATCTGCTGTCTGTTACCTTGGAGACTCGGTTCCTTTTCCGTGGTTTGGAAAGATTCTTGCACCCCACCTGTAAAGGAGAACCAAAACACAGGGCACAAACGCATTAGTAACGCAGTGATGACAACAAAACGCAGTCAGACGCACAAAGCAAATGGCAAGCCCCGTGGCCACCGCACATTGTTCAGAGAGTGTCTGGGGCTGAGACAATGGCCATTAAAAAGGCAGTCCAGCTCTGTACCTTCTCACTCCTCAGAGGCAGACCCTCAATTTTAGGCAGCATAATCCTAAAAGGTAGCCATCTTGCCTCCCTCGGCTTCAGAAAGAATCAGACTGGCTGTGGTGGCGGATGAGGAGCGAGCAGCCCGAGTTGGCATGATCAGCGAGGAGTGAAGCAGCCGCAGCCTGCCGCTGCCGCAGACGCCCCACACACGCCTCTCGCACACGCATACATAGCCCAGGCAGCCAATCACATGGGGACTTTAGCGGCTCGTGAATTATCGCCCATGCCTAGACCCTCCTAAACAAAGGATCCCCTATGTGGGCTCTTACTCTACAAGTACGCACGAGGGAGAGAGACAAGCTGTGGAGTGGACAATCACAGCACCGGACTGGATTTCAAAAAACAGCCCCAAAGGGACAAGAGCTCTGCCTGGACCAGATTTCTGGGCAGAAATTCACCCTCATTTACATCAAGCATAAAGGGCATCAAAACATATACAACAATCAGTAGTGCCATTCAGAAGCAACATAAAGCACAGAGCTGTTTGGATGTGGAGGAAGAATGGACCAATTTTCTCACATTTCTGTATAGTTCAGTCACTGGGATGGAAACAAACTCATTCTGACTCGCTTTATGTGAAATGGTTAACTGTAAAGAAACTTACCAACATAGAGAGCCATTATAGTTATCATCCAAAACCAGTGAACCAACATGTGCCCACAGTTTTTATATGCAATATAGCAAATCTGAAAAAAGTGGGTGCTATTTTGCCTTCTACCCTGCATCTACCATGACTGGCTTTTTAAAAAATGCATTTTAAGCCAAAACCTTCTCAGATCTATCATAAAACTATTTCTTAGGCATCTGGCACTGTATCCATTTCATGCTATTTCATGTTCCAAGCTTTCTGTGATTCTTTCTGTGCAGGTTTTAGATCCATTAAATTCTACAGACATCTGGTTTCTATCACCACGACTGTGAACACTTCTGACTAGTTCATACTAGTTTTTCTAGAAGCATTTCACATCAGACCACTCCGAACGACTGTTTACATTTTAATGATTACATTTTTGACAAATCGGTGGAATTCCCCTTAAATACTGCTCCATTGGACACATGATGAAGTGCACATTCTAAGAAGCTAATTCCAAAAGGACCCGGCCTCTTCCAGCCAAGCTTATGCTTCTTTAAGTAACACTACAGCCAGGCATGTCACTCTTTCATGTAAGACATCTCCGAGTTCACAGCTGTGCTCTCTCTCCCATGAGACATGGGTTTAGGGTAGCTTTGAGAGTCCTTTCGCAAAACCCTCCACTGCCTCTCCACGCTGACGTTTAACACACTTTACAACCCACATGCTACATGTGGCTCAGGAGGTCAAATAAGGACAAGGGAGCTGCTACTTTTAACTTAGTTATCAGACACTGAAAACAAACATGTTACTATGTGACCAAAATGCTCTGAATGTCACTAGCGATAACTTGTTCATCACTTTCCTACACTGAGCACTGCAGTACACACCTTGTCAGGTCTTACCAGTTAGCAGACACAAGCACTTACTAAACAACAGCCTGCTGTACAGAGTCTCTGTCAGCACGCAACAAGAAAAGAGTGTTCATTAAAAAGCATGTGTTCATTAGAAAATTTAACTTTACCTGCATCTAAGGTGACGTGTTCCTAACAGACAGCAGGTTTAGATCATCTCCCTAATGTGGCCGTTGGTTAACTCCTTAAGTAATGACCCTGAGTGAAGGTGGAGTGACAGGTTCTACCCTTTCAGTTATCGTCAGTTTAGAGCTCAACTTGTCAGGCAAGATTATTATTAGTCATCAAGGCAATCCAAACATTATGAAGGTGTACATATTAAATAAATGGAACAAAAATCAGCAGTGAGACATATAACCCATTGTTGTTTATTCCATCAAATCATGGAAGTTTAGTCCCCAGCTTCAAACTTCTAGCACACATGTCTAAATCTTTAACAGCTTAACTCCAGTTTGTATTGTAATATATATAGTTACTAATAATAAACCTGAGATTTTAAAGGGTAAACTTTTGCATATTGAGGCAAATGTTTTTCTGCTAATTAGCTCAAAGTACAATGATGTCCGAAAGCCAGAGACTCCCCTTAAATTTCAGATAAAAATGGGCAATAAGTGACCCATAAACATGTTTAACAGAGTAAGCCTTGCTTCAAGAGTCTTGCTTTCAGTGCTCCAAAAAAGTCACAGGAACGTTTTTCACCCCTCCAAAGTTCTTGGTCTTGGTAATTGGTTGCTTCTCACTATCCAAGTAATCTCAAACACCTTGTTCCTAATGAAAGCATTATATTCTGCCCGTGATATGTGCTTTCTTGGAGCGCGTGTCTCCCACCCCCAGTACTCCTGATGTGCGGCTATTGTTGCTCTGTGTTCTGTGATGACGACTGTGGCGACCAGCAGAATTGAGTTTTGGGTCGTGTTGTGAGTCAGCAGCCTTGAGACAGCAGCCTGCTTCACGCTGCAGCTGCCAAATAATAGCGTGCGTGAGATCCACTCAGAGATAGGAAGAAGAAAGTCAATCTGGTGGGGCAATATTTGACCACTGAAAATCCGCCAGAAAGCTGATGTGAGTAATAGTGCTAAATACAATGCGGTTAGCATATAATTCCTATTACTTTTGTATCATGGTGCATGTGTACAAGCATATGGAATAGAATGCTTCGTTTCTGCTAAAATGAACGCTTAAGTTCTGTTAACTGGAACAGGGAGATTTATAATAATCTCCTATAATAATCTCTGAAATCATGTGACGTTTCCCTTTTTATAAGGAAATGTTTTCCAGGGTCTTGCTGTTTTGACTGAATGCTGTTTAAAATGTTTGTCTGTTCTCAGTACGTTTTTAGGGAGTCTGTGTCGGGGCTGTCCTTATGACCTGATCAGTTTTTATAGTTAATCCTTTGCTGGAAATTTTGGTAGATTGGTAAATTTAATAGAAAACACTCAATTTTCTTCACAACATTGTGTACGTGTACAGCAATACAGCAAAAAATGTAATACTGATAATACTTTTTTCCTGACATCTGATAAATTGGAAAAGACAGAGTAGAGTAAAAGCACTTTACATACTGCTCTCAATCTAATAAAACAGGACTCACTATACACAAAATACACAATGTATATAATTTATATACTCATCACCCAGAAGGAATCAACCATCAGGAATTAAACTTTGTGGGTAGGTTTGACATCATGAGATATGCGAGTGATTCGAGTTTCATGCTCGGCCGTGAAGTATATGAAGTATGCCTCAGAGAAGAATCTGAAAGTAATTAGAGAAGTCAGAAAAGTTGAGAGGGGTCGCATCGTAGGGCTCTGGGAAGCAGGATGGTCTTATCAACGTACTGCAGCCATACCAGTCGTATGGTGTTGCACTGACACAGAGTGACCCAAAAGCCACGGCTGCGGACGTTCAGCGAGCAGTGATGCCCTCCATGAGTCATCCTGTTAGTGTCAGCACTATTGGCAGACGGCTGGCCGACGTAGGACTACATGCACTCAGACCGTTACGACGACTGCCCTTAACACCACGTCAACATCGCCAAAGACTGCAATGGTGTCATGCCAGACTGTCATGGAGTAACAGTGAAAGTGATTCTTCATGTTCTCTGAAAACTCTTAGAACATTTCAGCCCAATGAATTCTGTCGTCCTTATTTGCCAGTAAGCCTAAACCTGTCAATGTCGTTCCCTTATGTGCCAGTGACCTTAGACCTGTCATTGTCGCCCCGTCATATACTCGTGAGCCTAAACCTGTCATCAGGGAAGCAAACATCCAGTGATGGGATAACCTGGTCATTTTGTACATTCAGGTGGTCAGCTGACTTCATTTTATTGTTTACAGATGACTTCACTATAACATTGTTGAGCCTCAACTTAACCAACTGAAGCAGCTTCATATCATAATACTGCCTCCAGAGGCTTGTACAATGGGGACCATACATGATGGGTGCATTGCTTCATGCATGCTTTTTATTCTACCCTGACGCACCACTTGCTCTAGAATAGGGTTAATTTCATCAAACCACATGATCTTGTTCCATTCTTTAAGCTTCCTAGAAAACTGAAGCCTTTTTTCCAATGAGCCACACTAAAAAGTGTTTTTCTTATGGCCACATAGCTGTTTAGTCCCATTCCTGTGACTGAAATGCTGTTACTCTCTTTTTTTGATGCTGTTAATGCATGTACGTGTTGGAGAATGTAACCTAACTGTAGTTCCTGCCTGATGCCCAGATGCTCACATGCTTCCTAAGACTTGCAACTGTAGTCCTCTTGTTCAAACATAGCTTTTGCATGGAATGTTTTGTTGTCAGCTATTTGTAGCTACTGCAACGCTGTGAATTTGCAACCAAAGTACACTAAAGAGTCTGAAGTACATTCACAAACCAAACACACTGCTAATGCCCACAATACCAGTAATGTCAGCAATACTGTAACAGTTTTTTCTTACTGTGGTGGAAAAGCAACGTTTACATGGTCAAACGTCCAACAGAGCTACAAAAAAAGAAAGAAAAAAAAAAAACACTGAAGATAGTAATGAGCTTAATCCCACAGTAGGCATCACATGAACACGGTATTATGGTATTGTGGTAATGCGGTTATCATCACAGACCTAAATGTTAGTGTCAGAGTTTTTTGTCGACTACACTATAGCACTACAGTGCTCCTCTGAGAACTATGGATAATTAACACTCATTAATAATCAATAACCAGTAAACTAACAAATTAACAGCAAATCGGAAGGCTCTTCACGAAACACAGCGTATAATAACAGAAGAACTACCGCAAGAAGTTTACAACCACAGAACTGATACATGCAGTCATTGTTGCTTTGACTGGACTCTGAAATTGCACCTAGAAACTGCGTTGACTTTATTTTCATATTCATGTTCAAGCAGAATTATTGAAATAAATACATGCTAATGAAGCTTATTTAGTCCACTTCCACAGCATAACAAAATGCACTGCTTTTTAAATGAATGGTGCAATTAGAGCAATTTAAACTAATAAAACTAATCATGATAAACTGCACCAGCCTTAACAGTTACATTTAAACAGTACATGAAAATGAATCTGGCACAGTCTCAAAGTCTTCTATTGTCCCTCCAAAACACCTTCCTCTGTTCTGAGGTGCTCCTATTGCCCTTTCCTTAAAATGTCCCATATGCTGAACTTTAACAAGCTGACCAGTCTTCGTTAGTCATGAGTAGTGTAGGCATCAATCATGCTCATTTGTGCTGGCAGCTCTGTACTGAGGCGTGATTTGACAATCAATAGCTCGTATTAGTGATCCACAATTTGTACATTACTGTATCAAGTGGCTAGAGAGGTTCAGTTGGGTGAAACGTCACAGCTGGTTCTTATAGAGGAATAAATGGTAACAAACTTGGAAAAGTATGACTAAAGGCCTGGACCTGAGTCCCACGCACTAAATGAGACCCCAGGCAGCAAGAACAAAGAGTATGGACGAAAGGCATGAACGAAATGGACTTCTTTCTAAACAGCACTAGTGGACCGATGGAATATTGCATTAGTCGAGTGACTATGATTAATTTAATATGCCTGCGTGCCTTCTAATATGCAAAAAGGGGTGTGAGTCAGAGCCTAAGCTTTGGAAAAAAAGTGCTGGCGAATTACTGTCACTCACAGAATTTGGAAAACTTTTAAATAAAATAAGTTGTTATTGTTTCAATCTGGAGTCAGACATGTTTCTTTGATCACAATTTTTATTTCCTCCTAGTATTTTAAAGTTATAGTTTGTTGAAGGATCACATTTACACAGTGTTCCTCTTACCCAAAGCATAGTCAATCAGCAAAGGCCCATTTAGTTTGTTTCTTCAGTTTCTCAGTTGAGCTACAAGGTAAATGTCTGTTCTTGTTGGCGCCTGTGTGCAGATTTCTGAGTTGACAGTTGGGAGAGTAAACTGAGTAGTGTGCAAGAGGTGCAGACTCAGATTTTCTGCTTCCTGTTCGACCAGTTGGAGAATATCAAACATGTCTGATTTTTTCCACCGATTCTGAGGGTAATCTAGTAATGTGTACTGATCAGCGTATACTGAATGGACTCCTCCAACAGCCACTGAAAACTGACAGCATGAAAAAAGTAAATAACCCAAGTAAAAAAGAAAAATGAGAAACATCACTTGAGTATGTAGCAAAGTTTTTTTAATGAACTGGCTTCGAGGCAAGAGCACAGTCAAGTGCTTATATAGCTTCAAACTCACTAATCACATTTTTACATCCATGGACGCCTACAAATTACACCTACAGGAGCTTTTATGACATCCCATTCTAGTTCCATAGGCATTAATATGGAGCTAGTCCCCTCTTTGCGGTTATTATAGCTTCCACGCTTCTCATAAAGCTTTCTACAAGATTTTGAAGCTTGTCTATGGGAATTTGTAAAATCAGACACGGATGTTGGGTAAGAGGGTCCTGGCTCGTAATCTCTGTTCTAGTTCATCCCAAAGGTGTTGAGTGGGGTTAAGGTTAGGGCTCTGTGTGGGCCAGTCAAGTTCTTCCACACCAAACTCACTCAACCATACCTTTATGGACCTTGCTGGGGTACATGCACTGGGGCACAGTCATGCTGGAACAGAAAAAGGTCTTCCCCAAACTGGGCCCACAAAATTGGATTCATACAACTGTCCAAAATGTCTTGGTACACTGAAGCATTACAATTTCAGCAAAACTGAGCGGTCTAGGTCAACCCGTGAAAAACCACCTCATAGCATTATCCCTCCTCCACCAAATTTTACAGTCGGCACAGTCAGACAGGTAACGTTCTCCTGGCGTTCATCAAACCCAGACTCCTCCATGCGCCAGATCAAGAAGCGTGATTCGTCATTTCACAGAACATGTTTACACTGCTCCAGAGTCTGGTGGCAGCATGATTTACACCACTCCATCTGTCACTTTGCAATGTGCTTGGTGATATAAGGCTTGCACGCAGCTGCATGCCATGAAGCGTCTATTTTTTTACCAACGAACAGTATTCCATAATAAGTTTATTTTCAGAATTTCAATTTTGAAACTTTTAAGGGGTCTAAAAGGTTAAATAAGCCACCGCCTCTCCCCACCCAAGGACCCCCTGTATTTCACACCTTGGTAATAAGCTTTCATTACTTGTTAGCAACTTTAGCCGTGTAGCACCAATGCAAAACTATATGTTTAAGAAAAAAGACACATTTGTAAATATTCTTTTTTTGCAAAACTATCACTTTATTAATACTGTACTTTTGAGACTCTTGAATCTGTTGATACTATGGAGAACAAACCGTGCTTGTGAGCAGTAGTGGATGTAGGCAGGGTAGACAGTTTGTATGCCTGCAGCTTGCTCTATCACTGTCAGGAGGAAACAGACCCCAGTCGCTCTGCCACCAGGTTCACTGAATTGAGGGGTATGTGTGTACAGACACAGGAGGGTCACATTCATTGTCCATTCCCCATTCAGATAACAGCAGAGGAAAAGGGAAAGTAGACAAACAGGGAAAAATACTGACAGTTAGGCCAGAAACATACTGCACACAAGTACACAAACGCAAACACAGTTACACGCACTGCTGGGCTGTCACAATGTAATTCATAACACAGAGGAAGCTGCATTCTGAATGTTGCAGTTAGAAGATAACAGTGACAGCCAAACCTGGCAAAGCTGTCTTACTGTCCAACAATCAGGGCAGACCAACAGTTTAACCCAGTATCTTACCAAACTGGTCTCCGCATATAAAATATAACACATCATAATTTCTCAACAA
Source organism: Semaprochilodus insignis (assembly GCA_034552555.1). Taxonomy (NCBI): domain Eukaryota; kingdom Metazoa; phylum Chordata; class Actinopteri; order Characiformes; family Prochilodontidae; genus Semaprochilodus; species Semaprochilodus insignis. The sequence continues at coordinate 9,987,786 of CM067478.1, forward strand.
ATAAAGCAGCACCATCAAAGCTGCTGGAATAGCCACTGATCCTATTTATGGATGCTCTGGTTTGTGTTTGGAGTGTTTTAAACGCCACAGTAGGCCTGTCAAAATTATTACATATTGTCTAATCGCAATGATTTGAAATGATCACGATTAGCATTGTCCATCATTACATTTCAAGTTGCCACAAGCAAAATGTAAATTTGTTTTGTTGGTTAAGATGAAGAAATGTAAATAAAACAGCAGTAAATCTATTCCCCTGAGACACGTCATGACACTCATGAAAACCAAAACTTCTAACTTGGTGGTAGCGCATTGCTAATTGTTTATTTGTTAGAATGGTTTTAGATGTTGTACAGTTTTTTGCTTAAACTGAATTTTAAACTCAATAAACATGCTTGACTATACATGGTGACTACCCGTGACTCTGTTTGCAGAGACATCTGTGTGGACATGTGTGCACACACCCAACAGTGCTGTGTACCAATTCAACAGTCCTCCTAGTGTTCCCTACCCTGTAAGCATATCTAGGAAGCATGATTAGCCAGCTGGGCTTATTTTCGATGCACAGTGAATAAACAGTTATAATATAGTGAATAAATAGTTATATGACATTTAATAATTAGTTACAATTGCATGATTGTGAGAGCCATATTCCACTGCAATGTAAGAATGTACACTGGATATGTATTGTAGGACCCTCAATCTGCAATGACTCTATCTGAATAATTCCTTCAACTACGAGTAAGAACTGAGCTGTAAAATAAATAAACAAGTAACCAGCAAATAAACAAAGAAAAATGACACTTGTGCATAGTAAGGCTTTCTAAAGGGGACCTATTTCCGGTGTTCATTATTTATTTTGGGGTCTACCGAAATAGATTTATGTGCTCAAATTTTCCAGTAACACAATAGTGTTTTCATGTACATCTATATCCACCTTCTGTCTGAATCACAGTTTGAACCCATGTGTCTTTAAGCCCTGCCTCCTTCCAATGAGCTTAGTGGGCTCTTATTGGTCAGCTTACTCAATGTCTTCTGACTGGTCAACTGCCAGAGCTGCACATTGCTACAAGTTCCGCCCCCAGCCCACTATGGCTGTTCTTACAAAGGCATCGGTTCTGTCATATCATTTTGTGCCAGATCCTGAAAGTCATGTAAAATAGGTTGCTAGACCTGATCCACAAAGTAGACTGGAGCAGGATGTTATAGATTTTGCTGTTTCTGTCTGTGTGTTGTGTGAGGACATGCCAAGCCTGCCTGTAGGCGGGCTATAAAGATTGTGTTACGAGATGCCATCACCTTGTATAAGAGAAAAGGGCTGGAATTCCAATGGGGTGTGTCAGGCAGCTGAGAAAAGTGGTTTCTGTGGGAGAGTGTTTCTCCCTCTGGCATGTACTTTGGGCGTTATAACTTTGCAGAAGTGTATACATACACAAAAAGTTACGTAACACACTAAAAGGAAAGAAAAGAAACAGAAGAGCATAAGATCTCCTTTTGAACTGAGTTTAAGGTACAAGCAGAGTTGACTGCCTATACACAGAAATCTCTAACCTCAGAACCCCGACCTCATCCAAATGTGTTTTACCAGCTGCTTCTTTACTGTGTCATCACAAACTGCAGCAAAGGCGACAGCAGGAGCAAGCTGCTCCATGTTTGTTTATTTGTGTCTCCTAGTAATGGATATGAGAATGTGTGTTTGCTTGAGTTTAATGAGTTCGGTTTGGTTTAAAGATGAAAGGTTCAGTGAAAGGTTCTAAAAGAAGGCTGACCTTAAAATGCTGTTTAGATTGTACCCTAAAAGATCCCGGCGAGCTAAATTCATCCCACCACAGTAACTTGAATAAAACACATTTTAGACAGAGATGAATATTTTTGGATAGAGATTTTGTATAGCTGCTGGGTTCTTTTAGCCCCACAGAAAGCACTGTCGTTTCTAATCTTTCTCCTTGACCCACATCCCCAAGTTCCTATTACAAAAGAGTGGAGTAAACTGTAATGCATTAAAGTGGCTCTCAGTCCTGCTCCTACCTGCTCTAACACACCCAGTTCAGCTAAGGATGGGCTTTTTAAATAAGAGAATTACCTAATTTGAGTCTTTATAAACACCGAACCAAACACAACCATTATATTACACAAACACCAAACTATGATAAGTCAGTACAAGGGCTGCTAACTTTACATTTAAGTTTTGAGTAGGGATGTGCACTATGGGGTTGTGGGGGGCGGAGGGCACTTCACACTACACTGTGAAAAGTGAAAACTTTCGTTGGTCCAACCTAAAAAAATGACTTCAATTTGTTACAAGCTAATCAATCAGGTTTATTAAACCTAAAAAAGGATGCTGAAAGAAGTTAAACTTATTAATAGTAAAACTTATTCAACTGCTTTTTTAAGTTGCACTTTTTACAGTGCATTTGATTTTTTTCTTTTTGAATTCAGCTATTTTTAAATCACTGACATTCCATCTCAAATTTTACTAAAACACAAAAGTCTTTGTTGTGCTCAAATATAATCTATTTCCACATCAATGCTACTGATATCAATTTAATATAAAAACAATAATCTTATTATATTTAATAAAATGTATTATATGTATTTTCTACAAATATAACTAGGTTTTTGCTTACCTTTCCCATTAAATAGTATTCTGTTGCATGAGGTGACTGGTTAAAGGTGACAACATTTAGTCCTTCAGCGAGGAAAAGTCACTGTAATTAGGGCAGAATACGGCCCAGTTTACAGAGAACACTGAATACGGACCAGTTCAGAAGAGTTAAGGGTCTCCCAGTGCAGTTTATCTCGTACTGCAGTGTTCAAATGAGCAAATTACTTTTTCATAATGTATACTGACGGACTGCCTAATATGACAAAAGACGTAGGAGGAAACATGATGAGGAACAAACTTTTAATATGATCAAGTTCAGGGAACTGTGCAAGAGAGACCAGATCCGTGCAGGAAAGGTGGCGAAAGAAGAGCAGAATAGTCTACTTTTACCACTGTCTATGTGTGTAGCAGACAGAACCATATTCATTCTGCAGAAGAGAACGTACCTGGTACATGTCATCATGAACGCTGCTCTTGTTACTGATCATGTTTAGTTTAGTGACCAAGGCAATAATTCTCCTTATCATTGTCCTTCGGGCGTTGTCCATTTGTTCTGTGCAAGCTTTTTCACTCTCTGATAGATGAATGAACTGCATTCAGTTTGCACGCTGATCTAAAACACTCTGGCAGTGACTGACTAGCTAGCATGATCTCTTACTCTTGTATTTAAAGGATCCGGTGATGCTAGTCCAGAGTGTTTTTATTCAGTGTTAACTAAGCAGTAATGAGAAACGTCATGAGCGTTCAGAATTAACGGTATATCGTTTTGTGAAAATGCATGAGAAATGCTGAGTGTGGCGTGAGAGTGTGAGATTAGACCAACGCGTGAGAGTTGGCAGCCCTGGTTTCTTGTAACATAAACATGTCGACAATCCAGATGCTGAGGTATTCATACTGTTTATATCCGTGAAAAGTGGACACGGGCTCCAACTTAGGTTTTCTTTAACACATGTAGCCCATTTATAAGCAAGTCTGCAGCTCTTATCCATGCAGTATCGAGTACAGTCTGGCTGCACAACATATCGTCGACTTAATCATTAACACAACATCATTCACTGACATTATGTAATATGGAAATGAGCCTCTGACCAATCACAGGTGTTCTCTGCATGTTTGGATGAATCGAGGCATTTACATGATTCAACACACATAATAAGTAGTTTTATCATGGCCATGTTACATCAACAGTTTTCAGTATATTAGCTGTACTGTAATTAGGCCTGTTTATAATCATGAAATTTTAGGTGAATTTTTATTGCCATACAAACAATTGTTATTAAAAATGTAACTTTTTTTGTTCATTGTATGTAACTATTACAATACAAGCCTAAAGTGGCTATACTGCCTGATTAGCTGTCCTCCTTCCTACCTGTTGATGGGTGGCTCCCTTCTGAAGACAATTCCACTTCAAGTAAAAAACAAATATATGCCTGGTTTAAGACAACACAGCATAAAAACAAAGTCCCATTGAGCTTTGAATACAACTTCCGTTGATTATATCTTCAAAAGCTATGCTAAGTTTGATGTTGACAGACACAGTAAAAACAGAGATAGAATAATATAAATTTGACATAAAGATCACATTCATGCACGCGTAGTGGCGTCAATCTGTACTGGAGTAGCAGTGTAGCATGACCAAAATTAGACTAAATATTTTAGAAATGCAACCGGACTAAAATTAACATTAAATGACAAGAATGTGACTTAAACTAAGATATATTTTAGCTAAACAGTTAGGACTACGTAATACTGGTTATGGCCCCAGTCAGAAGAACTTTTGTTGTTTTCTTATAAGTGTCCACATAAATTAATTTACATGCATTTAACTCAACTCAGCTGATGATAAGGCACCCAATTCAGATTCTGTTTGTCGCAATGTACGCATGATTTTAAATGCTTACTGGGAATAACAACTGCAGTCAGCTATTATAACAGCTCTAATACTTGCGACAGGCCTAACTGTAACTGGCAGATGTAGCAAGATGATTTCAAATACAGTATTTTATTTATATTGTCCTAACCAAAATTTGTTATACTTCCCTAATGTGTCTGTACATAACACCTAGCCAGAAATACATTCAGGGGCATTGAAGTCCCTTTTATTAGGCAAAACTCTGCCACCAGAGTAGTTACAACATTGCTGGGCATGGCACAATCCCACTGGAGCTTTCTGTGTGTTGTATCTTCTCTATTTCAGGGGCAGTCGTAGGCTGGGGGTTAGGGAACCAGCCTTATGACCGGAAGATTGTTTGATCCCCTAAATGACAGGACACAACTGAAATGCCCCTGAGCAAAGCGCCTAATTCCCAAGTGCCCCCCAGGAGCAAGCATGCTCATTGGCCCTAGTGTGTGTATATGTGGGTGTTTCACTGCACAAATGGGTTAAATGCAGAAGAAGTCTTCTGTCTGCTTGCACAATTACCAAAATGGCTCTAAATTCTGGGCGAGCATGCACACAGATTCCGAACTGATTTCAGATTGCTATTGATTTGTTGTGCCTGAAATTAAAAACATGAAAGTGTAAAAATGTACAAATGTTAGAATTTGATTCACTACAACAGGCTGGTTTGATTTGATTCTAAACTTGAGGCAAAAGTCTCAGGACACCCTTTTATTTCAGAAACAAAAGGGAAAATGACATATCTGAATACCCCAGTAGGTAATGGGTGAGGGGGCCTATCTTTTAGGCTATGTCCGGAACATGGCCACCATATTGAATGCCACCATACTGGATCAAGGGCAAAATTTTCCAATGGGAAGGTGGTCATGTAGCATATCAAAGAAGAATTTTCTCAGAAATCAAAATTTGTCATATCTCTTGTTGTTTCCAACACAGAAAGTTGCAACAACAACAGGGAACATTCCCTGTGATGCACAGCTATTTGATGTGTTCAATGTGTTGTCTCTGGTGCTGAACACAGAGCTGTAGGCCCTGGATCCAATCGTTATGAACCCGCATGAGAAGCTCCGGAGAAATGCTGTTACAAGCCTCCACGGTGCGGTGCTGAAGGTGGTGTTTGTTGCAGATTTTCTCAGCATACACAATTTGTTTGAGATGACCCCAGAGATAAATGTCCAGTTTTGTAAGGTTGGGTGATCTGGGCGGCCATTCCATAGAACCACGACGGCCAATCCAATGACCAGGGAATTGAATATCCAGCCACTGGCAAACACCTGCTCCATAGTGTGGTGGAGCCCCATCCCATTGGAAATAACAGAGGAAACAGCCATCTTCGGACAGAATGGATGGGAACACTGTTTTCTGTAGCACTGTCAGGTAGCGCTGAGCATTTAGGGTCTGGTCAATGAAAATGGGTCTTATTACACGGGTATAAGAATCACCTCAATCCTCTCTTGTTTCATCTTCAGTTCGTCTTCAGTTACTTGTAACTGACAACAAGTTTTGAACTTTCTGTGTTGATAACTTTTGGAAAAATGTGCCCTTGATCCAATATGGCGGCTTCCAAGTGTTCCGAACATGCCTAAAAGATAGGCCCCCTCACCCATTACTTGCTGGGGTATTCAGATTTGTCATCTTCCCTATTCGTTTCTGAAATAAAAGGGTGTCCTGAGACTTTTGACTCCCCCTATATATATTTCTCGACAGAGGAGAGTTAAATGGCAGAAATAGCCATGTTTAGGAGATGGCTCTGAATTAAAGAGTTAATTCCTCCTGCAAAAGCAACCTTTCCATTGTTAGACTGAAAAATTGAGACCAGTCTATCAAGGTCACTATTTGACATCTTTTAGAATTCTTCAAATATTGAAATGAGACTTTTTCATTCAACCCTAACTTACAAGAATGAAGTCATTCACAGAGCCGCAATATGACTAGCACAAGACTCACTGAACATGACGGGGGTTGTGTTTCCATGTATGGCTAGCTTCTGTGTAAAATGGAACACAGTGTGGAGAGTATGAGAAGCTATGAGTTAGCAGTGAGTGTTTCAGAGACATTCACAATGTTTCTGACATTTCACGATTCCCACGAATCCTTCCTGCCACCTCAGCCTCCTACCAGCCAAGCCCACTCTCCTGGCATAATCACACACATACACACACAGCCTGGAAACCCACACACCACTTACTGCACATTCCTGCACTCTTTCTTCCTGTATTCTGATGGAAAAACTATGCTGCACTTTTAATGTGGCAAAAAAGCATCACATTCAATTGTATCCTGAACAAATATAAACTGGTACAACTACTAAAAGACCTGCACTGACTGTACTGAACACTTTACATTCCAAATGTTGTTATCGGGTGTGTCATTCATGCAGCATCCCAGTGTTGAGTGTCAGGCATTTCCCAGTGCTGTAGTGACCACTGTTGGGATGTGGGCGGAGGTTCACACAGGCTTATTTTTCAAGATTTCCTTCCATGACTGAACAACAGCAAATCTACAGAGGGTTGTATGAGTTCACCGTCACTGTGAGTCAGACTATTTGTATACTTGCTATGTTAAAACACAAGAACTTGAAGACCTGTTTAGTGAGCGCAGAGTTACTAAAACAGTAGACATAATGCAACTGACTGAGGAAAAAAGAGTGACGCTCTATAAAGATATTAACACCTGCAGCACAGAGAGATGCATTCATGTGGGATGTATTAGGGAACTTTCAACTCATGCAAATACTAAAGGGGACCTATGCTGTTCTGTTTGTTTTCCTTTAGTCTATTATGTATCTTTCTGTGACTGTAAACAGTCTGCCAAGTAATAGAACCCAGAGTAAACGGCAAAGGGAGAAACGCTCTCCTACAAAAAACACTTTCCTCAGCTGCCTTTGTTACAATTCCAGCCCTTTTCTCTATTACAAAGTGACATCATCTCGTAACACAGTCATTATTGCCCGCCTATTGGCAAGCTTGGCACGCCCTCACACATAGACAGCTAAAAAAGTAAAAAATTACCACTCTGAAACATCCTGCTCCAGTCCAGCTTGAGAAGGTGAATCAGGCCTACCTGATCTACTTGTTCTACCTGACCTTCAGGATCGGATTCAAAATGATAAGGCAGAACCAACACCACTTTAAGAATAGCATCAACGGGGCAGAACTTCTTGCTAACTTCTTGCTAAGTTGCTATGTACTTTGTTAACTAGTTCTTAGGACTGGTTGTTAATTAAGAAGTGTTTCCTACCTATAATTTCCTACAATCCGGGATTTACAAGAAAACATAATCAGTTCTCATGCTGGGACCCTTATACCTAAACACGCTCCCATCTACACATGACATAAAGGGTTCTCTGCAATGAATGTGTAGGTTATATGTAACCATCAAGGGTTCTTTACTGACATTGTGGCCAAAGGCCTGGGAGTACACATGACACATTTATCTGGGCAATTTCTGGGGTGTGTCAGCTGGCAAAGAGTGGTGCGTTTGCTAGTGGATGTTTGCTGGGTGATACCGTGTATCCTCTCCGTGCGTATCTGCCTACTCATGTGCTGAACGCTGAAACTACAGCTGAGGAGAGGTTTAACAGCGCACACCAGCAGATGCGCAGCATTGTGGTGCACACTCTAGGCATCCTGAAGATGCAACTTCAATGCCTTCACCAATTATAGAGGGGCTCAGATTAACACCTGATGGCTGCTGTGCTCTCATTCTTGTGTGTGCTATGTTATACAACATTGCAGTGCAGGCTGGCATTTGCCTTCCTCATGATATAGAGGAAACTGACGAGTAGGACACAGAGGAAGACTCATAGAACGGCCTGGAGAAAGGACAGAGGGGCTTTAGCAGTTGGGTCTGAATTACCTATTTTTATTCAATCTTGATCCACTTTATTTATTTTGTAGTATGTGTCTTAGTTGACTATATGTTAGTATGGTTAATTCTTATACAATTTTTGAAAATGCACACTTTTTTGCACCGTTTCACTTTGTTTTACACGTTTCAAAATAATAAATTAACAACAATGATGAAAACAAACATGCAAATTAAGTAAATACAATCATAATAAACTTAATGGAAAATGAATGAAAAATACAAATAGAAATTTGCATACAAAGTAAATCACATTTCAGGAGCCTCCACGTGGTATATTGTGCTTTTGCCTGGAAACAAAATACATAAATTATGGGCACCAGAAACATGTTTTTATGGCTCTATCACACAGAAATACTAAGCCCTAAGTGTTTTCCTCATTTGTATTTGTTTGATCAACTCACCTTGTGCTGAGGGTAATAAAACTGGCACAGAAAATAGAGGGCCTTTTAAGCCCATTTTCTTTGTGCACATGTGTGTAATAAATGTGTTTTTAGCTATTTGACTGTTGTAGCATTAATACATATTTTTGCTGATTTATGTAGTCACACATGTGTTTATGAATTTGTATAAAGATGTTGATTGTAACACGTTTCTAGGTTTTTCAGGTGTAATAGTGAGTAAACATTGTATATTTGACTGCGTTGAATTGATGTTTGAGGTTTGACTGAGTGCCCTGTTTGGGGGAGGAGACATTCTCATTTGTTGAGTTTTGGGAAGCCCTCTTTGGAAAACTCTTGCTGAATTTACCTGTTCTTTTCTCACGTTCTGCATTAGTTGGCTCATTATTCTCTAAGATTCATCGCTTTTGGGAAACTCACCCCAGAACAGAGTGGGCTCATTGGTGGGGGGGGGGGGCGGACTTAAAGACACAGGAGCTCTACCAGAGCATTTCAGACAATGGGTAAACACAGATATACAGTATGTGAAAAATATTGTGTTTTGGGAAAACTGAAGCTTGTAAATACACTATTATAGATTTATCTAGTATCTGTTATCTATTATATAGATTTAAATCTATTATAGATTTATACAAAACTATAAACACTGAAATTGATCAGAAAAAGTCCCCTCTAAAACTATCGCTATGAAACTAAAGACTTGATGATCATTAACCAACAATAGGAAAAAAAACTTCTCTGCCTGATCAGGACCATGTGAGTGTTTCAGTTAACATGAACAATCCCACGACAGCAGGCAGTTTGTCCTTTCTGGCAGAAACTGGGCTATGAAACTGTGTGCAATATCAGATTTGTAGGTAAGAATTTGGCCAATCATGCAAACAGTGCTAACATTTAGCATCTGCTCCATTTTTATTAATGTTAAGATTGTTAGATGAGTATGATAGGAGATAAATCATTCAAGCAATGCTAGCAATTGCTGGATAATTTAGACTAGCTAATAAATTATGCAGAAAGAAGAATTCTGTGTATATACTGCTGGGCAGCATCTCTAGCAGTAAAGAGGGAGGAGGAACAGCTCTGTAAACAAGCTGCTTTCCCAACCTCAGTTTCACAGTTTCACTTTCCCAGAAGTGAACGCGGCAGGCACGGGTTTTCTTCTTTCATATTGTGTTATGGCGATTTTAGCACAGTGAAGGGGTTCTAGCTCATTCTCTAGTAATCAGTCAGTCATGTCGCTACCTGATCTGTATCCCCTGCCCGATTTGATAATAATACTTTTTACCAGCAGTACCTGTATTGCATGTGTTAGCATTTTACAGCTGTTTGGAATCGTAGTAAAAACGCCTGTGTTCTTCAGTAGTAATTATGTGTGTATTCTGCACACTTCCCTGCTTGGCTGGCATACTATCTTACATGTTTATCAGTGAAAACACAGAGCTTTAAGACCATCTATGTAAGTGACTTTGCTTTGTGTATAATATTATTTTTGGCCTGAATTTGCACAACAATAACAATAGTATGAACAAAGCCAAGCAAATATAGGCTCAATCTCAAAGGGCCTCCAGCTCCATATGTAGTCCGCACTACATAGGTTGTTACATAATGGCTTCTACACACGAACAGTGCATTATATGTCCAAATAAAAGGCATTTATATTCATACATACCTGCACAATATCCTGTCAAACATTTAGTGCACTGCTTTAGTGAAGAATCCCTGATATCATGACTTATGCAGCACACTATTTATGGAGTAAGGAGCCACTTCAGAATGAACCACAGACATGCACTTATGTTATACCACTATGATCACAATGAGCAGGTAGTTGCACTCTAACGGAATGTTTTCACTCATAGAAAGAAATGTAATACTGAGTAGTCATAAACTAGGAAAGAGCATGAGACTGCTTATGTAGCCTAGTGGTTTCAGCATTAAACACTCCAAGCTGCTCTACTAAATCAAGGACATAAACAAATGTGTGCATATGAGGTATCGATTGGGCAGCGTCATAAGTCATAATGCTGTGTACACAAGCATGACAGTTGTGTGCATGCATATTGCAAATTGGACGCAGATTGTTTAGCCACAAGGCTAAAGAGACTTTTATTTGTGTGGGGCTGGGCTGCCACAAGAAGTACCTGATGTAAAATCTAGTGCCAAATCTGAGTGCTGAGAAAACACTTGACATCAGCTTCTTATAAAATAGTCCTGTCCAGCTCAAAAACAACAGATGATGCACAAAACTGCAAGGGGATCATTTCTGAAATGGCTAATATTGTTTTTATTTTTTTTTTAATGCAACACATTTCATTCAGGAGTCTAATAGAGCTGGACTCAAATATTTGCCTATTTATATATTAATTTGTTGATAGGTATCCGTTTTGGGATTTTTGGGATTTGAATATTCATGTTTTTTGTCAATATATGCCCTGATTTATGTCCTTTGTATCTTGAGTTAGACTACCTTTGTGAAGCCCTGATTAACCCATGCAAACCCACCGCTAAGAGAGGTTAGCAAACTTGGTAAACTGAATAAACTAAAATGTCACAGCACTCTGCAAAGGAAAGCAGATTTTACAGTAGACGATGCTGCAGATGTGGTTTCAGCATGGGTGTCGGTTGTGGGTTTTCTGGGCGACTTTCTTACTTGAATCTCTGTTATGAGCTTTAAATTGCCATATTTGAGTTAGAGCAACACAACATGAAAGCACTACTTACATGATATCGCACACTTCACAAGCTGGAACTGAACTGAACTGAACTGAACTGTAATTGGAACAATAAAGGCTAGCAAAGGTTCATGAACCTGTGGACACATGCCAGTAGCATATAGCCATGTTTAAATCCTTCTGATTCAGCTTATTTCCCTGTTTGTGCACTGTTGCTAAAATGTGTGGTCACAGAATGAATGCAGTTTGTAGATTAAATGTATTAACTTTTAGTTCACTTTTACTCTCTTATTCATCTTATGGTTGATAGAATTCAGAGGCCAAAAGCTCAAACACTTCCTTAAATGAGAAATAATAGCTACTGAACTTCAGCCAAGCAGAGACATGCATCTTTAATACATCCAACAATCACACTGAGGCCTGAGACGGCGGACACACGCTCTGGTGTTAGGTGTCAAGGTGACTGAGGGTGAAACCATGGAAACCATGACAGTTCTGTTCAGTTAATCAAATAGTGTGAGAGGATGATATAAACGTACCATATCAGAGATCTACAGACAGTCCGAAGCTCACCTGCTATAGACAGATAATGAAGAAAGAATCTGAATAAATGAGTGGAGAATCATAACAAGTGCAGATGCTTCTAGGTAGCCATTCTGTATAATACAACTAAGCACTCTGACATTTTATCTTCTGTGGTACCAAAAGTCATGGGATTGATTGATTCATTTGATTATGAAGTGGTGTTACCTCAGGGGATGGCTTGAAAACAGCCAGGCCTGTATGAGTTGTGAGGTGTTATCTTGTGAGTGAGGTTGAACACTGGCCAGCGTGCTTATGGCAAGGCAACCTGAATTTTCAGAGTTCGAACGAGGCATGATAGTGGATTGCCTCAATTGGGCTCATGTTGGGCAAATGTGCACACCTCACCTTGTCGGTTTTCTCCAGAAAGCTCCCTCAACAAATTCTGGACAACTTTGACCTGATGGCATGGTGCATTGTCCTGCTGGAATTTTCCATCATTGTGGGGGTACATGTGGGGGGCTGCAAATGGTCACCAAACAGTGAAACATAGTGTCACCAGTACGGAACCACCACCAGTCTGCACCAGCCAGCTTTGTCCGTAGCTTCATGGGGTCTGTGCCACACACAAAACCTATTATCAGACGGAAACAATTGGTACTATGACTCATCGGACCACGGCACATGTTGCCAGTCTTCTAAGGTCCAGTTAGCAATCTCACGAGCCCAGGTGAGGTGATGTGTCTGGTGTTGCGGTGTTAACAGAGGCACTCTGGTGGGTCTTCTGCTCCCATGTCCCATGGAAGCTAAAGAACACTGCACTGACCTGCAGGATATGTGTGTTGGGATCCACTCAACTTTGGAAATGGAATGTCCCACGGTCTGGCATCCACCATCATGCCTTTTTCAAACTCCAGTAATTCACATCGCCTTATCATGAGCACACTGGACAGTGTTCAGCCTCACTCACAAGATAACCACTCACAACTTAAACAGGTGTGGATGTTCCCAAGCCGTCCCCTGAGGTAACACCACTTCATAATCAATTTACACATTACTATCCCATGAGTTTTGGTATGGCAGTGTATAAATTAGCTTAGCAGGCCCAGTCAACCTTGATTATGGATAGAGACAGCAAGTAGAAAAGCTGTAAGTGATGTTTGAAAGAGTGTTCATTAATGAGGCACAGATGGCAGGAGCTTTAGTCACAAAGACTGCTCAAATGACTAATGTTTAAATAGGAGCAGTGACTAAAACTGACATCTGCATGTAGACCTACTGGAAAGACATAAGCAAAAAAAAGGTTGGAAACTGTGGTATACATCCAATGACCACGATAGTCGTGGATCAGAGCGGTATAGATTGTTATGATCAGATGAATCACCCATAAGTGGGCCAGTGCATCTGCATGAGAACTGTACAGGCCTGAATATTTGGTTCACTATGACGATGGGGTCCGGTGCCTCATTCATGCTTGAGGGGCATTTTGCTGGCATGGTTTGGGCCCTCTTGTCCCTTTAGAGGGAAGGGTCACTCCAGATCAATACAAAGTTATTCTGAGTGATCAACATTTTCAGCCTTTCTGTCCTGATGGGTGCTGTCCCTTCCAGAATGACAAGCCTACCTTCTATAATACCTGAGGGGTCACTGAATGAACTGCTGAGTATGGCAATTATGTAAATCATATGCTATGACATTTGCAGTCACCAGATCCCAACCCAGTCGAACACCAATGGAAGATTCTGGACCAAGATTCTGGCATTAGACAGCACAATGACTCAGATGAGAAGGGTTTTATCCATCCAGTACAATTCAACACACCTGAAGCTACATCAAGGGACACTAAAACTGTTCTGGTGCTTTGTGGTGGACCAACATGCCCAGTCGCCCTTCTGTACACTGAAAGAGTGTAGATATGAACAGAATGTGAACAAATAACCGCATTGATGGTACATCAAAGACTGTCAATAATTCACGTTCAGCAGCAAACAGAAGAAGTGATAGAAGAAAAGCAAAAGCAAAAAAGTGCTTTGCACATTTGGAGACACTCTTGGTGAGTTTGATGCAGAACTCGCAACATTTCTTCTAGACTGGTAAGAAGCGAAGAGAGAGGGGGAGAGATTGGACAGTTTCTCCCGATATGTTGCCCCCTATTGTTTGGAGTATGAAAACAAGTTGCATCTAACAAATTTCTCCTTTAACCTGCTGCTCATCATTAAACCAGGATATCAGTTTCAAGGGAAGAACCTCATTGTATAAAGTGCATTGAAACAATATAGTTTCTGGGCCTCACACAGGACAGGGCCTTGAATAATAACAGATAACACCATTTTCATAAGCATGTCCTGAAGAGTGTGCAAAGAAAGCTTCACTGACAAACTACACAAGGAGTTGATGTGGCATGAGAGACTGGAAGCAAGCCAAGAACAAGCCTATGGACGAGGGATTGCACAAAGATCTCTTCTTATCTTCTGTGAAGGCAAACAGTGTCTGTAAGGCCCTCAAGCTATAAACATTCAAAGCTCATTGTCAATATGATGTTCTACTACCTATAGTAACTAGCTACAGCTAGTAAATCGAACACTTATGTCAACTTCCAGTGGTGTGCTGCCCTGTGTTAGAAGTCACATTTGGCTGAAGTCTCTGGATCATGATATTTTGCCATGTTGCTACATCAATCCACATGACCCAGGAGTGCTGTCAGAAGTGAACGAAACCAGACCTGATTGACCCATCCCCTGATTTTCCTTCCATATCTTACTGTGCAAAGCTAAACAAGCCTTTGCCACATTTACAATGCAAACTGCAGTAGGCCTGTCTCCATGGCACACTAAGACACTAAATAGAGTCACAGAAGGACTTTTTTGTCTGTCCATATGAGAGTACTGTACAGTTGGCCTGGTTGGCTTGCTACAGTTCCCAGTGATCAGAATTTTCCTGCCATTACCTGAAAAAGCCATATAATAAGCAAAAGCAGCCTTATAGTCTCAGAGTCCTGGTGGAACGGGAATGAATAAATGGTAAATCTCCAAGATTTAATCTCAAAATTGATCTATGAGTAGAGTCACAGCTTTCTTTTTCACTGCTTGGACGAAAGAAAGCTTGAAGTGCACTCGGTTAAAAACAAAACGCCAATGCCCCATCACTACTTTATTGACTGTTTCCACAAATATAGCAAATGACAGATCCTTGGAAGAGGCCGAGGGCTGTATGGATGGAATAGTTTTACATTTCATTTTCATCATTTTTGAGAATATACTGAATTATGTACATTAATATATTCATTTGCCATTTAAAACATGTTGATTCAGCATAAAGAAAAAAGTGACCTTTAACTTACAGTCTGCAGTTTAGTTTTATTACACATGTGGACTACATAGTATCGGTTCCTAGGGCTGATCCCTAGCCTGTTTAGCAGCTTGAGTGGATTATGTCTGCCGCTCAAGACGTAGAAAACTGGCGTTGTAATTGTGTAGACAGGCAGATCCTTACCACTCTGCCTGAAGAGTCACTACAACCTGCTTATAGCCTTCTGCTATCTACACATAATCATTCCACAACTTCATCAGAAACTGATATGTAAGAATGCAGGTGCACAAAGGGATTGGTCAAAATATCTCCCCCAAATGTATAATTTACTGTGCATTAAATATTCTTTAACATATTCATATAATTCAATATATTATCAAATTAATCTAAATGTTATGTCACCCATACAACTCCAGTCTTTACCAAGCATCTGGCATTTGCCATAATTTGTGGAAACCACTGTTAACGATCTAAACTAATGATGAAAACTAGGCATCTAGGTGCATCCAGACAGGTAGACTGACTTTTGCAGTGCACCCATCCATGCAATCAAATAACTTTTCTTCTAAAGCCACATACCAATTCAAATAGAATCTTGACCCCAGATTCAAAACCATACTGAACCTGAATATATGTGAAGTGTTACCTTAAAATACTCTTTTCAAATATCCAACTATCCTTCAACCACCAGATCTCATTTAAATTGCTGAGATTTGTTCTGCCACTGCCAAGACAACAGTTTCCTCTGGCTATTTTCTATCTGGGCCTTAAACGTCTTTCAGTGAATCAGGGGTCAGTTTAGGCTACAATGGTGAGGCATATCGTCACTGATGGAACCAAACCTTGTATTTCCATTTTTGATGTTTTTATTTGTTTATAATTTTTTTTAAAGTAGAGTTGTTCTAATTTGTTCTAAAATTTTATGTTAAATGGACCAACATACATGCTTCATCCTTTAACTTCTATTAAAAGTTAAGAACGGCTTTCCTTCTCCTGTAAAGTGACCATTCTGGAGATATGATTTATTGTTCTGACAGCGATGATATGCTTGGCATTCACTGCACCAGACATCTGCTCGTAGTCTGATCTTCAGAAACCCTCAGAAAGGGGATTTAATCCTTTTCCACACATAGCATAGATGTGTGTAAATCTCTAACTAGATATTTTAGAATGCAGTTTATGGACATGTCTAATAAAAAAGAAGCATAATGTTTTGTTATGAATAGATTTTATCTTACTGTGTACTTTTGTGAAAGAATTTTACTGACTGTACAATATGATAAAGATCTACACATTATCGTCAGTGTCACTAAATGAAAATGTGTGGTCCAAATAAACCCTGATAACAGCTAGACATTCCATTTTTATTAAGCTACTGGATGCATGTTTGAACATAAACGGCTTGAGGGCATGCCGTTGTAAAGCTCCGATACTAAGCAGCCACATGCATGTTCTCATAGTTAAATGGAGTTTATGAACGCACAGATGACGTCAACATCTGAGACTTCTACATGAAGCACATCTTCCTCTTTGCCTTCAATGGACATGCCCTACCCAGTCCTATAAGCCATCGGGCATGGTCATCCATGTAGTTACTTAATAATAAGTCTTAGCATGGAATATGCCGAGAAATTTAACTGGTTAACCAGAGATGACTAATGCATAATATACCCATTAAACCCACTTAATGAACTGCTTAGGCCATATCACGTTACCTGATTTGTGTATACAGTAGGTTATATTGTGTTCTAATAGTATAACCCCCTTAGCAGTAATAAATGTGCACTGTAGTCGTATGTAGCCGTCCATGAGTAGAGTGACTCTTTAAAGTCAGACTGATGACAGATGTGAACACTGACCTACATTTTAGACACCAGTAATGTGCTTCCAGACTTCTGTCTAGTGGAATCTTGTCCTGATCCCTCTTCCCTAATACAAACCCCCTTACTTGCTAATGCACAGAAACTAGCCTATATTTTAACACGCACAGGTGGTGAAGTACAGTTGCCTTAAGGCAAGTTTGACAGAAAAGGCATGACGTAACATGCTCCGAATAGCACTGAATTACTGCACCCCGTTCAGCTCAGGAGAAATACTGCACACTACAGTTCTCTCCTCCGACAGCAAGTAAGGAAGGGGTTTCAGCACATGGAAGTCGTTCATTCACTTAGACACAGACACACCACATGCTGAACTGACAGCAGCTCATGTGATAGGGTTCTCCCATTCAGCTCACAGCACCACTACTAACAGTCATATAAAACAGAGAATGCAGCCGTATGCATTCTCAAGCAGAAGCGCCACAATAAAAGTGCTCAGTGATCTATTACAAACTCATGTCAAACTCGTCCCAGAGCCGCTAATAATGGCCATCCCCAGTTTCTCACATTAAAAGCTCTCCTTATTGCTCTTCATCACAACTTTTTTACTGCATGTTTACAGAGCCAGATGGCCAGTGTGCACTGAAACGTACCCTGGCCGTTGAAAGTTTCAGAACACCGAGCTTTTCGAAATGTTTTACTATTGCAGCATGTTTTCTTTGTAGGTTTCTTATAGACTGGGTTTTCTGAGGAAAACTATTTGTGGCAATAACTGAAAACTTAGTACAAACAGGCTTCATGCTGCAGCAGATAAGACTGCTGTACTACCATGGATATTACAAGCGATGAGTTTCAAGCATGAGTAAGAACCATCAGGTAACTTAGAAAACTCTGTATCATCAAGGTTCTCTGTGTTAGTGAGCAATAGCACACATAAGTAGTCACATCTTTTCAGGTAGTAATGTCTTTTGTGTAGCAGTCATAACACTGGTTATCTAAAGCTCTCTCCCATTCACCCTGAGACAACACATCAGGAACCAGGCCCATGCCTGCAAACTAAGTTGTCTATCAGAGTTTGCATCAGCTGGATGCAAGTAACCCCAGCTTTTTGCCCTATAGCCCACCACTATTAAAAGGGTTTCTTTAATAGACCACGGCATGTAGTGCTGTTAAGTGGGGTCAGGTGTAAGTGCATATGGTGTAAACAACCCAAAACCATATCAAACATATTGTATATAAACACATAGTTTGTTCAGCCGAGAGGCTGGCTGTGCCAGTGATCATCTTATGAAATGTCTGGAATATACAGATGGGCTACGGAAAGTTCTATTAACCACTCATTATAAGCCCAACTTAAAACAAACATAAAGGCAACGGTGGGGCTAGCACTGGCTCAGTGTACCTCAGTAATAGTGCGATCATGTCGTCCATCATGTCCTTCTCTATGATTTTTCACACCAGTATATGATTTCATTTGTGGATGTTTGCTCTTAGTATGGTATACATGTGGTTTTGCTGTCAACCCCTGGGAAAGTTATAAAAGGAAACCATTTATAGTTGTGTGCCCTATCGCCCACCTCTACTAAAAAGTGTTTCTTTAATGGACTATAGAATGTAATGTGTATGGTGTAAACGACTCAAATTTGTATTTAACATATCCTATACATACAAACATTTGTTTGTTCACATTGAGAGGTTGGCTGCATCAGTATGTTATAATCACTTGTTAGACAAGCTCATGAAAAAATGAAAGTGGTCTCAAACACCACCATTTATAGTCGCATGCTTCTTTTTTTAGTAGGCTTAGCAGAACCAATTGCAGAACCAAAACTGTTCTTCAACTTCAACAATAAACACACCTCAAACCCATCACAATAATAGCAACTCACATGAAATAAAATTAACATTGACATTTGTAGACAATAGTAACTGTCAAACAACTGCTAAAAACATTTTTTGCAAAGTCTCAAAACTCCAGTTTTTCATTGGCAGTGTATGAGTATGTTCGGGAGGCGGTGTAAAACAAGAGTTTCACTTTCACTTTCACGGAGGAACAGAAACAGTGGATGAAGTGCAGTCAGGTGACCTACCTCTCCGGTTGTGTTCTGCGAGGGTCTTTTCTTCAACTCCATGCATTTCCTGAGCTTACAGATCTGATGGCCAGTCTTCCGGTTCAAGCAGCAGCTGCACTGCCCGCAGTTGATCTTGAGGAGGCAGGGCCCGCAGGCCCCACATCTACTTCTTTTCTTCCTCTCTCTTCTCTCCTGAGCTTGCAGTAAGCGCTCTTGTATGTCCGCCTCCAGCAGCGGAGAAGCGCCAGTGGCCCTGTGCTCCAGAGCCAGCTCTAGGCTTCCTGCCTCTGACTCTGTATCAAAAGAGAACTGGGTGCTATCTGTGCTGCTGGACACTTTGCTGTCGAAAGATCCTGCTGTGTGAGGCCCAGCATCAACAGAGCCGCTGTAAATGCTTGCGCTTAATGACAGAAGTGATAAGGCTCCTTCGTTCTTGCTTGACAACTCGTTTCCGTCATCCTCATATTTGGTCTTCACGGCTGTGGTGATGTCAGGCTCTGGGTCCTCTAAATGGTCAGCATCTGTGGGGTTCTGAAGTGCTGGTGATTCTTTGGGAATTTCACATACAGAAGATGGTATAGACACATCTGGTTGAGCAGAATCTTCTGGGGTGCTTTGAGAAGCAACGTCACATGGCGATGGGAGAGAAGGTTCTGTTGGGCCTGAGGTATCAAGTGTACAAACGGCTTCAGTGGCTGGGTCATGCTCTTTTGCAAGCAAATCATCTGACTCATCAGTGGTGCTTGACTTCTCCATGTTCTCAAGAGGCACAGGACTGTTTTCACTTTGTACTGTTTCAGCAGTGACCTCAACTTTCTCCAGCTCCTCCACCGTAGCAGTCTCATGAACAAGTGGTTCTCCATGCTCCTCCTCTGCTTTCTCTTCAGAGCTTATGTTGTCAGGCAGAGCCTCTACATTGGTAACAGGTGCCTCGCTTTGCTGTTCATCACCTTCAGGATCCCTACACTCTGCGATTCTCTGAGTATCCTGTTCCCTTGCCTGCTGGCCTCTACCTCTGCTCCTGGCCACCCTCCTGGGAGGCTTCACTTCCTGTGGCTCACAATGAGACAATGGGCCACCACGAAAGGACCTCCTCTTGCCCCTGAGGTCTGCAGCCGGACCATGCTTCGTCAGAGAGCTGCGCGTGTGCCTGAGTCCTAGAGATACTGTTACTTCAGATGTGCTCCTGGTTCTGCTTACTCTTCCCTGGGGGGCTTTCTTGGCAGGCCTGCTAACAGCACTTGCCTGGGCTCTCTTATTTGCCTGTGCCTTTGCTGTGGAGTTCCTGGTCTTCACTTGCCTTGTACGTGTTGCTGGACCCTTGGGTTTGCTTGAATTTGCCGCTCGCCTTTTATCAGTGAAGGATTTAAATTTCCTCACATTTTGCTTTGTTGGACGCTGCACCTTCTTTGGTGGTTTGGGAGTATGAGGCATAGCTAAGTTTGATGAGAGTGAAGGGGTTGAGAGATGGGTCAGCAGGCATGGGAAACAGACTAATTCTCGGAAAGGATATAGTTAAAATATGGAATTTGGGATTCCTTTTTCATCGGCAAAGCCAGTAAAACCAAGTTAGAATTTCATTTGTGGTCTCCACAGCAGCATACCTGTGAGAAAATTAAACAAATCATGATCAGACTATTTACTGTGACTACAAATATGGTCTAATATACATAGTAGGATTGGGCTATCACATTATGATTTGTGCAGTTGTTGAGCTATTGAGGGTGGGGAAAAAATGTATACAACTTATTAGTGTAACATTCAGCATGTCAGAATTTTATATATATATATATATATATTATTTAGAATATTATATTATATAGAACATAATATTATATACACCAAATACAAATAAATATTTTGGTGCACTATAAATAAAATAAATATAAAATAAAGGGGAACTCTGATTCTGAAATTCTAAATAATTAAATGGTCGAGATGCAAACCAAGTCATTCAAAGTGGTTTGATGTGAAATTCTCCGTTCTAGAGAAACTTGCCATGTCGTAATTGTTCACAGTGGTGGTGATAGGAACAAGACGTCTGAAGAGTTTAATGTTTTTGAAAGCTCCCTCACGGGAAGTTATTACATACTGTTAGAAATAAACTGCCTGATATCCGACACATTATTTTATTATATAACTGTATTTTGATAAATGTATTTCAACCCATTTATTTTACATCGTGGCGGAAGGATGCATGCAAGGTGTCTTGAGGCAATATCGTCAAGATCATACACCGCATAAAACTTCATGAAACACGGAAAAAGGTTGTAGGTTCACCGGTGGTTTTGGATAGTAAATAAAAATTCTATATGTATGTTGTAAACATTGTGACCCCTGGTTTTCATCACCACCACTTTGTCTGAAGGTTTCACTGCAATGAAGCCTTTCACACCAAACCACTCTGAATTCACCAAACTACTCTGAAATTAACTCTGTCTACATCTCAAGGCCTGAATTATTCAGAAATGCTGTAAAATGGGTGAAATTCCCCTTTAATTTAAGATCCATGGATGCCCTGGGCAGTGGATTCCTGTGTGCCTGTAACTGTAGGCAAAGTTTTTTTCCCTCTAGGAATGTAATATGCAGTTTAGAAAAGTGAATAAATCACAATATATCGCATTATGTTATCACACTTCTCAGCATATCTCAAAATCACAATAACATCATACGGTAACTTAAGTATCGCGATAATATCGTATCGTGGAGCATTCACTGATTCCCTCCCCGGTGAACTTACAATGTATTTACAATGTAGTTACAAATTACAATGTAGTTACAATGTATTTACAGTGTAATTAACAGGCAACACAATAAACAAACCGCAGAAAGATAAAATACAGGCCTAGTAATATTGAGAGGAACAAGTGTCAGTCATCCACGCCTTTGCCCGTTTCACCAGCAGTGTAATAAAGCCAAAGAAGCTAAGAAAAGAGAGACTGAACTTATTAACAGTGCTGCTTTAAACATCCCTCCGTGCTGTGGCAGAATTCACTGGCCATGATAAAGTACACTGTAGGAAATATTCGGGTTTAAACAGCTGTTTGACATATAGCCTGGGTACTAAAGCGGCCGTGAGTGTCGTTAGAGCCGACAAGTGCTGAACTCAGCTGTTAGCTGAAGCAGTAGCACGTTCATGCTGTAACTGGGCTGAATTAGCTTTAGCTAGCTTAGCCTAGCCAGCCTACTTCAAGTTTCCTCGCTGCTGCTGCTGCTGTTCGTTTTGTCCGTTATCGTCGCTACAAGCTCACAGCCGCGTCCGGCAACAACACTTAATCCCGTTTTAGACCGCCTGAAACCGACACTGTACACCACCGCACACACACGGCGGAAGATGCAAATGACCAAGTTAAAGATAATACTGTGTTGGTGTGTTTCACCAGCGTGGACACTTTAAAGCGAGTTGAAATACTTCACATACCGGACACAGTTGCACTGGCTGAACTGCTAATAATACTCCACGCCTGTGAGAGGCGGCGGATCCTCCTCATTTCCCTCGGCGAATTTGGCAAGTTGGTCGAGGTGCCGTAAGTTCAGCAGCACGCTGGATCAGCAGGCCTACACGCGGTCTCCATAATGTAACTAACTCTCAATAACACTAACATGCTGCCCCGGAGTGAAACAGCACATTAACCCGCGAATCCAGGCACCGCAGCCCCTTCTCCCAAACACGACCTACGCTCCACACTCACTTCGGCTATTTAATGGAGGTCCGCAAGATGACAGGAAAACCTGGACTGGAGTTCAAGCTGACAGTCCACAGCTCAGTCAGGACTTTCAGGATTAGAGCCATAGCCTATATTAACAACAACAACACCTAAAATAATAATAATAATGATAATAACAACAGCGACACCTATAATAATAATAATAATAATAATAATAATAATAATAATAATAATATTGTTAATAATAAAAACAACACCTATTACACTAATACTACTACTTAATAATATTAAAAATAGTACTACTAATAATAGTAGTAGTAGAAGTAGTAACAGTAGTATTGCTGTTGATAATAAAAAGCAACAACAACAATAATAACCATATTAATAATATTAATAATAATAATAATAATAATAATAATAAGAAGAAGAAAGACACAATCCAAAATAAGAATAGGGACCATCTGTGGTTCAGAAAATACAGCTGCACCTTTTGCAGAGAAGATCAGCAACAAGCCTCAATAGATTATTATTATTATTGTTGTTGGTTTGCTGTTGTTGTGAATAACTGCTGCTGTGATTAATATGTTTCAGCTGTCAACAGTCTTTTAACCCT
>CM067478.1:10015519-10030945 GCA_034552555.1 Semaprochilodus insignis
ATTATATTATATTATATTGTATTATATTATATTATATTGTATTATATTATATTATATTATATTATATTGTATTATATTGTATTATATTATAAGGCATACACATGCTAGCTATTAAAGGGTATTTCTGCATCAAAGTTATTCAGGGTACTTTCATGTGAAATTGTATGTCCAGCCATGTTATAAAAAAGGTTTGTTCATTGACTGCTTTGTCCCACAATGATTGCATGTATCTCTTTACCGTGAATTCAAAATATGTTAAACCTTATCTATATCTGTAGCCTTTTCACTGTGATTAATTCTGACTCTGTACATTTCTCCAGAACAGAGCGGAACCTTTTGTTGTCATTGTGTTTACATCTTGCAGGACATGTTGTACGGAAACGTAGTAAAGTCGGTGGAGCTCTCCTTTAAAAGGCGACAGGCGGTGCTGCGTAGTTTGACAGCCGTTCCCTGCAGTGACGCAGTAAGTATGCGACAGGAACAGTCAATAGTAGCCATGAAGGGCACAACAGATGGCTTTGCAATGAACATACACGTGTAGAGTGTAGCTGTAAAGTCCTCAACTCCCAGAGTGAGTAAACCTTCTACCTTCACACAATATAACAACCACAGACATCATGTACTGCTAGCCTGCGTTTAGCTCTTCTCATCCGGTTGTGTTTATTAGCTTCCTCGCTATTCACCGTATTTACTGTAGAAAACGGAGAGAGTCTTCACTCAGATCTGCGAACATTTCGCTTATCATTAAATCACTGTAGTGCGGAATAGAAGGCTGCTTGTGCCGACAGCGAATATGGTGGTGCAAAGGTTAACTGAGCTGATCTCTGATGTGTTCTGCCCAGTGGGCTGTGTATATAGTCAGTCTCCTAACAGGAGGACGGTGGTCGGTAGCCCCAGCATCAGATGACAGATGACCTTGTTATCTGGTACGATCTGCTACTTTTCTGTGTTTTCTAGTGAGCCATGCAGTCTTCGTTATTTAGTCTCAATAGATCTCGTAATCCTGTCTTGAAACTGGTTTAGCATTGCGTAAGATCCCAAAAGTGAACTTAAACCTGATTACTGAGCTAAAATACAGTTGTTAGCTGCCTAGCTTGTAAAACCAGACAAGTTCACACTGAAAATGACTTTTCATGCTATTTGATCAGCTGTTTAACTTTCACAAAACAAAGAAAGTTAATTTCTAATCCCGATGTGAAGCAGCACGCATGTTTTACGCCAGGCGTAAAGTTGAAGCTTAAATTTGCTGCTTATTGCTGACAGTGGCGCTCACACTGGTTGTACAACCAGGAAGTCTAGGCCAATACATTTGGGTGTTATGGATCAGCCTGAGGTCATTATGTCAGGTGTCAGGCCTCAGCTAGAGGGGTGTGAAGCCTCCTCTGCCTGTGGAGCAGTGAAACTGTGCTCTTTGGAGTGACAGAGCAACATTAACTGCTTCTGGGTTGACTGGGATTTGGAGTGGAGTTTGTGATCCAGACCTAATCATCTAATGCCAGCTCACTAATGCTGTTGTGTTTGAATCCAGTCAAATCAGCACAGCAATGTTCCGACGTCTAGTGTACAGCCTTCTCCTAAGAGAAGAGGCTTAAATACCTTTTGGGTGAGCTGATGTCTTCATATAATGTACCAGAAAAGTTGAGGCATTTTGTAAAATGCAATAAAAAGAAGAATCTGTGATTTCTTCCGTCTCTGGAAACATCACTTAACTGACAAAAGTACAAAGTAAAGATGCCCAATGTTTTGGTTGACCAACTTGACCCATAAAATCCCAGGCCCATTTCCCTTAAAAGAAATTGATGAGGGATCAGTTATAAGAGTATAAAGGATCGGTCTTATAGTGACAAGGAGGTCACATGGCATCTTCTGTAACCATTTTAAGGTCCAAATACTGGTAACATATGGGGTCGGTGGGTGTATGTAATATAGAACATGTTATCACCGCATTAGGATTGTTAAATGGGTTTATAGCAGACCTTTTAGATACAAAACCAAGCTTTTAAACTGATTCACAAATTCACAAACTGTCATGTGACTGTATCCAGATTCAGTTCAGTTTAGGTTATCTAGGGGCTCTGAGTTTAAGTTAAGGATAAAGCTGTATAAGGAACTTTATTGTATAAGGGCTTGTGACACATGTACGGTGGGCTCTTACGGGTTATTTGTGTTTTATAAATATAAACAAATATTAGAATTTGATCACTGCAACACACTCAAATAAGAGACCACCCATTTCACACAAAAAGAAGCTAACCACAGCACACAACTCCATCATCTTTCAGATCATCTGAGATGAGCTAAGGCCCAGAGAATTCGTCAGCATCTCTGTATAGAACTGATATATGACCACCTTCTTCCATAAAAGAGTTTCAGGTTGCAATTTTTTGGTGTAGCGATGGACTGTGTTAAGTGATAACGCTTTTCTGAGATTTTCTAAAGCTCGTGTGACTATTGACACAGTAGCGTGACAGTTTCACGCAGTGCTATCTGAGGGATCAAAGACCTTGTCCTACGTGGACTTAGATTTTCTTGGATTCCCTGAATCATTTTACAATATTAGGTACAAGAAATGCTGAAAGACCTACTGTATATAACATTGTTAAGATTCTTTGCAGTCTTGCATTGAAAAATGAGCCGCTTGACACAAAGTTTGGTGCAAAGTGGTGAGCCACAACTCATCTTTGCTTGCAAAGATTGTACCTTTAGCTGATGCTCCTTTAAAAACCTGTCGTGCTTTTTCATTGTGTAACATTTTTATTTATCAGGCTTGAAATGTCTTACAAATCAGCATTTGTTGATTTATCATGGTCTAATGTAAAGTAGCGTAAACTTGCTGGTGCTTGACTATTCATTTCCCTTTGTTGCTTTGCATGACATCTACACAGCTGTTAAAATGTTGTTCTGATGTTTCAGAGTGCTCTGAAGAAATGGCTGCACTGGCGTCCTGATACAGACAGCATGGCAATAGAGGCATCCGTGTCCACAGCAGGTCAGCCTCAGGTTCCAGGTCCTGTTCAGAGGGATTACTACTACTGGCTCCGCTCCTTCGTAGCAGGAGGTGAAGTGTGTCAACGTAACTTCTTGATGAATAAAGCTTACATGAAGCTTACATGATATAGTGAATGAGCTTAGTGTGTGTTCGGTATTGTATACACCAGCCCTCTTGTGTTGGTCAGTATGCAGTGCTGAGAGATCTCTATGTGGGCCTCAGAGCTTATAATTTTGCTTATAATTTTGCATGCACTTTGCATGTTTGGTGTGGTGAGTGTCAGGGTGAGTTCTTATAAATATAGTAGTATTTGAATGCAGACATGGTAATAGGAAAAAAGTCTCTATAGCATAAAAGAACTCTGTTAGAAACAAGCTCACTGTCACGTACACTTATAAATACAACTATAATTTTTTTCTGCAGTTTGTTTAAATGTAAATCTGGTTACATAGCGCTGGTACCTTGATATGCGTGTTACAGAAACCTGCTCTTCTAGTTTTAGCCTTTCACTGACCTCCTGACCCAGTATGCTGAAAGACTTATCCTTGCTTTAGATGACACGATGTATCAATCTATTTGTTGGTGTAGGTGTAGCAGGATGCTGTGCCAAGACCACCATTGCTCCTCTGGACAGAGTGAAAATTTTACTCCAAGCTCACAATCCTCATTACAAACACTTAGGTAAGCCAAATCAAATGATTCTGTCCTTGGATGGAGAGATTAAGAAAAAAAAGGCTTTGTACAGAACCTTTACATCCAGAGAACATTTTTTTTCTTTCTGAATGATCCTAATCATTCTACAGCTGGGTTAATTGAGACGATTGTTTTGTTTGATTGTAAATTTGAGTGTCTGAATAATCTCTGCACACCTGAACTGTTTGTAGGTGTGGTTGCTACGCTCAGGGCTGTGCCAAAAAAAGAGGGCTTCCTCGGACTATACAAAGGGAATGGAGCGATGATGGTCAGGATATTCCCATATGGAGCCATTCAGTTTATGGCCTTCGACAATTATAAGAAAGTATGTCAAATTCTAGTTTATGTGTATTACATGACATACAGTACTGTGTAGCAGTCAGAGACTCACTTGTCAAAATGCCAAACTAAATTAAGTGCCAGTTATTCATTTTGCATTTATTTACATTTTCTTAAAATCCGCGAATCTCCTTTTCCCAGCAGTGGCCCCATGACGGCTACACATCCTTTCATACCCACTTGCTAAATTTCCTTTGGGATCAAGAAGTGTCTGTCTGTCTGTCTGTCTGTCTGTCTGTCTGTCTGTCTGTCTGTCTGTCTGTCTGTCGATTAGTTGGCTTCTCACAGTGGAAGGATGGACAGAAACACCTGTGGATGTTTTCAGATCTAAAGCAAGCATGAAGCTTGATTTTCTTCTTTGTCTCTCAAAGACAAGTTTCAAGTGCTATGGGGACAGTTATAGTGGTCTGATATTGTTATCAGGATTTATTTGAAACCTTTTTTTCCTGTATTTTCTTTCACTTTCTCCTCACTGACTTTTGCACAGTACTATATGTAATGCATCTCTTTAGTAGTTTACTATGGTAGTTGGAGAACTGCTGGTATTCATTTTCATTTTTATTTGTGCATGTAGTTCCTTAGTACACAGCTTGGTATATCTGGACACGTTCATCGGCTCATGGCAGGATCAATGGCAGGTGTGTAATCTTCTCTGTTCACTTTACTTGATAAGTACACTATATTGCCAAAAGTATTCGCTCGTCTGCCTCCAGATGCATATGAACTTGAGTGACGTCTGATTCTTAATCCATAGGGTTTAATATGATGTCGGCCCACCCTTTGCAGCTGTAGTCTTTCTACAAGGTGTAGTGTACAATGTGTTTGTAGGAATTTTTGACCGTTCTTCCAGAAGTGCATTTGTGAGGTCAGACACTGATGTTGGATGAGAAGACGTGGCTCGCAGTCTCCGCTCTAATTCATCCCAAAGGTGTTCTATTAGGTTGAGGTCAGGATTCTGTTCAGGCCAGTCAAGTTCTTCCAAACCAAGCTCTCTCATCCATGTCTTTGTGGACCTTGCTTTGTGCACTGGTGCGCAGTCATGTTGGAACAGGACGGGGCCATCCCCAAACTGTTCCCACAAAGCTGGAGGCATGAAATTGTCCAAAATCTCTTGACCTACTGAAGTGTTAAGAGTTCCTCTCACTGGAACTAAGGGGCCGAGCCCAACTCCTGAAAAACAACCCCACACCATTATCCCCCCCTCCACGAAACTTTACACTTGGCACAATGCAGTCAGACAAGTACCATTCTCCTGGCAACCGCCAAACCCAGACTCGTCCACCGGATTGCCAGACGGAGAAGCGTGATTCATCACTCCAGAGAATATGTCTCCGCTGCTCTAGAGTCCAGTGGCGGAGTGCTTTACACCACTGCATTCGACACTTTGCATTGTGCTTGGTGATGTAAGGCTTGGATGCAGCTGCTCGGCCATAGAAACCCATTCCGTCAAGCTCCCTACTCACTGTTCTCATCTGAAGGCCACATGAAGTTTGGAGGTCTGACTCTCCAGAAAGTCAGCGATTGACTCTCGAGAAAGTTGGTGACCTCTGCGCTCTATGCGCCTCAGCATCCGCTGAACCCGCTCTGTCATTGTACGTGGCCTACCACTTCATGCTCTCATTCCCAATTGTTATAATCCCACTGACAGTTGACTGTGGAATATTTAGTAGTGAGGAAATTTCACAACTGGACTTGTTGCACAGGTGACATCCTATCATGGTATCATGCTGAAATTCACTGAGCTCCTGAGAGAGACCCATTCTTTCACTAATGTTTGTAAAAGCAGTCTGCATGCCTAGGTCCTTGGTTTTACACACCTGTGGCCAAGGAAGTGATTGGGACACCTGAATTCAATGATATAAATGGGTGAGTGAATACTTTTGGCAATATAGTGTATATTTTTGTCTTTATGTCTGTGAATGTCTGTTTTGTTAATGCTGGTGTTGAGTTGGCTTCTTTGTGCCTGCATTTCATCTACAGGAATGACTGCAGTCATTTGCACTTATCCTCTTGATGTGGTTCGTGCTCGCCTGGCTTTTCAGGTGACCGGAGAACATCGCTACACTGGCATAGGAAATGCCTTCCAAACCATCTACTTGAAGGTATAAAGGGGTGGGGTGAGCAAAATGATGCTATCCATGATCTACTCTGGCAATCGCTTTGTGATAAATTATGTGATCAATAATATAATGCGTGTGGAGTAAATCTTGGGTATCTGCAGTAATTTTGCAAATGCTGAATCAGGCAAATATTTCACTTCTGTTTTGTTTCTGCATTTTGTTTAGCTTGTTTGTAAATTAACAAAATGTATATCCACTAGGGGTTGCACAGAATAGTCATCTAGTCAACTTTATTTCTTAGCAATGGTGCTGTAAGCTTAATGCTGACTGGTCACTGCCTCAGAGAAGACAACAGACAACTGTATCCTTGGTTTCCTGAAGCTCAGCAATACAGATCTTCAGGAAACAATGGAAACGATTGGAAAGGATACATCATGCTTTACTGAACTGTGTTTGGCTTGGTTCTAATATTTCTCTGCCAGTCTGTAGTGCTTTAAAGATCAGATACTGAACATGGTCATCTCTGGTTTTTCTGATGATTATGGAAACAAAAGTCATGTGTCGTTGCAGAGGGGACATAATGCCGTACAACACTGTTAAGTTTGAAGCCTCTTAATTTCTCTGCCTCCCTGGACCTCACTGCAGGCCATTTTCTTGGCAAGGCTGTCTAGGGTGCACCTCCAATGGATACAAATTTGTGAGATTCTGGCCTCCGTATCTCCTGTGTAATGCGACCCAGGGGTTGCTGGAAAGGGCATGTCACACAACTGTGACACAACTTATTCCAAAGCATTCCGGTCCCCTGTGGTTTAATATATGACATCACCATCAGTGATTATTTTATCTTTACTTTCATCATGTACCATCGAACGCCCACTCTTATAAGAGGCAGAGTTTGAGAGTGAGAATCGCAAGTTGCATCTCTTCCAGTTATGCTTTCTCTTTAAAGGAGGGTGGCATCTCTGGATTCTACCGTGGTCTAACGCCCACCATCATTGGCATGGCTCCGTATGCAGGTAAAGCCTCTCTGTGTGACTCTCACTTCGAATTCTGCATTCCTGGTGATGCTGTTGGTCTCTTCTTGGATAGAAATGGTGAATCAGTGTTCTTTCTCTTTAGGATTTTCTTTTTTCACATTTGGTACGCTGAAGAGTCTTGGGCTGGCTCACTTCCCTGAGCTCTTGGGAAAGCCATCACTGGACAACCCTGATGTCCTGGTTCTGAAGACTCATGTCAACCTGCTGTGTGGAGGGATCGCTGGGGCCATCGCTCAAACTATATCGTGAGTTACAGTTTTTAGCTTTCCTGCAGTATTTTGTTTATGAATAAAGTAAGCAAGGGTTTAACTTTAAATAGGTATAACGTATTGGAAAGTGTAGTATGTTGAGGTAACCAGGTGTGCAATTAAGTATGTCGTTGTAAACAGTAGATGTGTATATACGGCTCTGGAAAAATTTAAGACTACCTCAAAATATTCAGTTTCTCTAGTTTTACAGTTTATGGGTTTGTGTTTGACCAAAATGAGCAATTTTGTTGTATTCTATACGCTACTGGAAACATGTCTCCCAAATTCCAGATCAAATGTTGTATCTTAGATCTGTTTTGTATTGTATCTTAGATCAGAAAATGACTAATGACGCCTCCAGAAGCCTGTTTTTTGAACCATGCTTGCTGTGCATTTCACCCCAGCCACCGCGTGCCAGTCTTTCTGTAGGTCACTTGAGGTCATCTTATGGTGGTGACATTCGAATGAGGTGGCACTCATCACCATCAGTAGAGAGTGGTTTTGGCACTCTGCCGGTCTGTAGCTCTGTTGTCCTGTGTGTTTGCTGCTTGTCCCTGTTCTTATGGACCAGACGATCACTGTATCTGCCAGTAAAGCCAGAACCGAACCTTCTGTTCCTCACTAAGAACCTGCTGTACATGTGGAGATGCTGATTTAAGAAGAAACTGGAGTGGTCTCTATTTCCAGAGCTGTATATAATAGTGTACACTGTGGGTAGTGAGAATAGCAGCTCAGGTAAATGGCTAAAACAGCTGATAGTAGAATACACAGCTCAGAGGTTCAAGTAAAGAAGTCTACGTAAAGTGCAAGTGCATACAGTCCTGTGGGCTAGTGGAGCCCATTGTGTATGGGCTGGGGTGATCAGAGTTAGGCCGGTAATGGTCTATAGTGTTTTAGTCATGTTCTGGTAGGTGCTGCTGGCTCTTGGGTAAAAACTGTTCCTGAATCCCGTGGTTGTGGCTCGGATGTTCTAGGACCTGCAGGAGTTGGAACAGGGCAAGGCTGGGGTGTGTGGGGTCAGAGGATATGTTGACTGCTTTGCTCAGACGTCTTCTGTTGTTCCTGTATGGTTGGGAGGGCAGCTGCGGTAATGTGCTGTGCAGTTTTCACCACCTCTGCAGGGTCTTGCGTTCGGCAGCAGTGGCGCTGCCATACCAGAGAGTGATGCAGCTTGTGAGGATGCTCTCCACAGTGGATTTATAAGAGTTAGAGAGGAGCTGTTGTGGCAGGTTGACTCTCCTCAGTCTTCAGAGATAGTGGAGGTATTGTTGGGGCTTCTGGACAATGTGCAATGTATTTGATGAGCAAGTAAGATCCTTAGCTAAGTAGACATTAAGAGAAGCTGCTCAGTGGTGTGTGCATTTCGTCCCCACTTTTGAAGTCAACAATCAAGGTTACAAGTTCCAAATAGGGCCAGAAAAATGTCAACCGTACAGTGAAGTATCACACCTTATATCACAGAGCCATCACAGTGAAAGAGTGACTGCAGGTTTCTGGTATTTACGTTATAGAGGGAGATGTAGTGCATTATAGTACTACCTCTAACTCTTTTCTTCCCGTGTTTCCATTTCCTTGCTCGGCTGGCTGCTAAACTTTGAATGTGACCTCCTTTATCTTGCCTTTGACAAATAGCACATAGTTTGAGGTTGAGATTAACGTTGAACAAAAACACACCACACCTTTAAATATAAGACTGGAACTGCTATTGCAGCAGTTTAACTCTTTCTCTTGTATCTCTGTCTTTTTCCATTTAGATATCCTCTAGATGTTGCCCGGAGAAGAATGCAGTTAGGAGCTGTACTTCCTGACTCGGATAAATGTCTGTAAGTGTAAGAAGCCAAACATTTCATGCATGAACTCTGTCTTGGAATTGAAGAGCCCTTATCCTGCTGTTTTTGTATTTTACTTTTCCCTCCGAGAAACCACTTATAACCTCTGTGTTGTTTTATAGACCAAAAATGGTCATAATTCATTTTATGACATCTCTTTATCCCTTAGAATTAAACAGTCTGTTGCTGTTACTGTGCTTTTAAGGCTGGAATAAGATAAACAAGCCCTGCTCTGACTGACTGTCCTGGCCAATGTTCCTTGCTCCTGCCCTTGTTCAAATAGCATTTAGAGCTCAAATATTCCTTAGAATTTCAATATGAGGAAGTGGAGCTAAACTGCTATAGGCTGAAAAGGTGGATAGATGTAAGTGATTTGCTTCTTGTGACATCACAGAAATGGTGACTTCAAGACGTGCTGTTTTTGCAGCATGGTTAACACATATGGAGTGTCTAGGCTCATCAGTGAACAGTATGTTTTGAAGCTTGAATGTTGTTTGCACATTGCTTCAAGCTCCTTTATCTGGAAAAAAAATCAAGGCATATGGGCCCTTTATTGTTTAAACCGTTTTTCTATAACATTACATTTTGTACATTGCTTTACAGTACATGATCTTTTTTTGCTTAGGCAAATTGTCTGCAATTTATTTATTTATTTTTATTTTTTAAATGGTAAAATCTTAAGTACACAACATCACCTCATCATGTCATGTCATTTCATACTGTGCAGCAGAACATTTCACCTACAAAGGTCAAAAATGACTTCCAAATCTGAATATGACTTCTTAAAGTGTCAGTGTAATAGACAATCAAGTAAATACTTCTGTACCTCATTTGTCACAGCTACTCACTATACATAAAGGTCTTAATGCCACAGAAAGACAGAAAGATACCATATTTATATCTGTAACGTTATTATTTTTATTTATTTATTTATTTGGGGGGGGGGGGGGTACTTTTAATGTGACCTGCAAGGAACCAGCTGCATATGACCAGCGCTTTTTGGGGTTAACAGCTTAAGCAAACTTTAAAGACAACTCTCTGTTCTCTTTCTGGCTCTTTAAAAAAAAAAAAAAAAAAAAAAAAGATCCCCTGATCAGAAGTGCACAGTGAACACTAACAGTGTCCCTCACTCCTATTTAACTTGGTTAGCTGTTTCTCTCCAGCCACTGGTCATTTTTAGAACAGGCATCACTACCTGTAAACTGAATTTGACAGCATCTGCAGTTAGTGGCTCTAAAATGTGAGAAAATGAACTTCTTGGGGTTGGTGAATCTGAAGATTCATCTGTTGTCAATTTGTTAAACATTCCAGCAGTGAAGCATCACCACAGATTATGTAATACATGACGTTGTATGCAAATGTTTAAACGCTCTTGGTTAAGTTACATATTTTGTTGATTTTTCTAAGTGGAAAATAAGTTAACAAGTCCTCTGCAGAGAACACACTTAAACATGACATTTATCTTCTAATTTCTGTTCATTTGCTGCGTTTGACATTCTGGAAAATAATAAAACATAAAATATTAGACAGAACTTTGACACAGGTCACATTTAATGTTCTAGTATGTTTATTATTTATGTTTCCCAATTCTGCAAAAAAAAGTGCATTTAAATGTACAAAAGTCGGTTTTCTGTACAAGATGTGTTAACTTCATTTCACTTAGCAAATCAACAAAAAGTGGCTGTCATTGGACAGTCTATGAATGTTGGGTGCTCTGTTTTGCAGGTAAGGCAGTACACAAAGAGCATTTCAATGAATGCATACAAGAGTAATGTAATTCAGCAGAAAAGCAAGTTCTACTTAACACATTCAGTTTACTTTTACCTTAACATTGTGTGTGTGAAAGCAATGAAACAATGCGTATAAACATGAGAGCAGTGAAACTGCTGATGTGCAGTATTTAACAGTATTGATATGAGAAATACTGTAACTGCCTTTACATTGTGAATGGAGCAATGGCCTAGAGTCATTCTGAAGCCTTTCATGATATCAAAGGCCAGAATACACTGACCCAACATTCTCCAAAACTAAAAAACCTGAAAAGTCTTTTTGACTTTTGAGTAAAAGCTATAAAACCAACAGCCTTTGTTAGACTGCTGGCTTAGTGTTTCATGGCCTAGCAATCGGGACATGCTTGTGTTGCCTATGGTCTAAGTCTTTCTTTTTTCTTTTCTTTTTTTGTTGTGCTGTTTTTCCTTTGTAGTAGCCTGACGAAAACCCTTAAGCATGTGTACAGCCAGTATGGGATTAAAGGAGGACTGTACCGTGGATTGTCCCTCAACTACATCCGCTGTGTACCATCCCAGGCCGTCGCCTTCACCACGTATGAATTTATGAAGCAACTCCTGCACTTGAACTAGTGCAGCAGCCGTGGCTGATCCTCCGTTTCACAGCGAGAACAAACTGTCAGCTGGGAGCATCACAGCAACACTGCTTGCCAAATCCGGTGACCACCTCTTGCATCTCCAGCTCGTCAGACTGCCCAGCGTACCCCTGGGGCTGCTTGAGGTGTAGGACAATGCCTCAGCAACTTGCTGTGGAAACAGAGTGTGCAGGGGAATGCACCGTAACAGTCATCACTGAAAACCATCAACTTAAGAAAGAACGTTGGTTGCACTGAACAGTCTGCCTTAACCACCCAGTGAGGTTCTGCACTCTCGCATGTCTAGAGTGAGCCAAGCAAGCGACTTTCTTTTGACTGCTCACACCATTGATTATTTGTCAGTATGTCTCAGCTGTAATCCACTATGAGCATAAACGGATTATTTGTGATCAAATGCTTGTCAATTTCGAGAGAAAGCTTTAGCAATCATAACTAGAACCTTACTCAGAAATAGGAATCCCCTCCACCCCAACTGCCTCCGATGATTCTGTATCTCTACCCATGTTTCAGGTCAGTTGTGGCTCACATGCCTTTTGCAATAGCTCGAGATCTTCTGCACCTTGTAGTAGATACAATCAGACTTAGTTTCAACAGAAACCTTGTTTTGTCGGTGAGAAATCAAGATGTACATGCCTGTAGTAAAGTTTTTTTTTTTTTTTTTTTTTTTTTTTTTGTTGTTTTTTTTGCTTTTTTTTTTTTTAATAGAATTTTTTTATTTGCAGATGGGGGAAGGAACCGATAGCATCAGATTAAAGATCATGTTTGCCTTGCCAGCTTTATCTTATTGGTAATTACTTTATAGCAGTTCTTGCATACAAACCACCTTAGACTTTTACCTGTAATGCAAAGTCTCCTCTAGAAATAGCTGATGTCTTTGCATCTTTACAGCACCATAAAACATACACAGCCTAGTGACTGTCATCCTGTCATTTAATGTGGGAGAAATAAGCTGATGTTTGAGTTTATATTTAAATTAAACTCATGAGACGCTCAGGAGTTACACTTTTAACCCTGTTTTTGGTTTCATCTGAATAATTACAGTTTTTATCTTCGTTGCCACATGGTGGCAGTCTTGAGTGGAAGCAGCAGGTTTATCAGTAAAAGGCTTTAAACCCGATGTTACTGTCCTGTATGCACTGTACATGCCTTTACCTACGGCTGCTGCGGCCTGTAGCCTAATACTCGTCTATTTGGTTGAAGCAATGAATGAAAGTAAATGTTTACTTTTAGAGATTTTGTCACAGAGCCTTGTTTGATCCGAGACACAACTCTTAGACATGCGGGAAATTGTATAATCATTAGTACAAAAATGCTTGCTGTTATGATCTGTTTTAAATAAGACAGAGTCAGAATGTCTCGATGAGAGCGTGGTCGTGGGCTTTGGAGATTAAGGGAAATGTCTTGTGCATAATGTTGCAGTTCTATGAAAAATGAGAGCCGTTTTAGCATTGTTATTTATCTGATCATAGTGTATTTTAACTGTGTCCAAATACAGAATGCAACTGAATACATGGTATGAACAAACATTTCGTTGGTGTTGAACTACTGATGCCTAATGGAAATGCCTTTCTTTTTGTACTTTTTCATTCTAATTTTGCATCTGTTTGTCCAGTGATTACACAAATTAAACATACATTACTGTTTATGTACAACGTGACCTACAGTGGTGCCTGTCTCTTTGACTTCCTCAGCCCGTCTGATGCACGTTTCAAATCCGATAGCGCAAAAAAAAGCCAGTGACCACATCTGAGATGGAACTGAATGATATGCATGTTTAAAGTAGGTGTGGTAAGTACCTTCAGATGTATCTTGAGTCTTTCTCCCTCTCCTAAGCTGTTAGTAGGGCATTTAGTGCATTTGTATGAAACACATATTGTGCACCCCTAAAGGAAGCAATAACAGAGCCCACAACATTACCTATGAGTTATGCAACACTACAGTTTCTTTTCTATTTAAATTTTTCACACACAGAACAAAAAAAGCAGCATTTTTGACTGGTCAGCACAATCAAACACTCAAACTCAAATTTAATGTGCAGCTTCGTGTTTAGGTGTAGTTTGGGATTTATGTGAGGGGTTATGTTCTGGATCATGTTGAGTTATACCTATGAATAAAAACAGTGAAAGTGATGTCTATGAATTTGGCCAACAGGTCCTCAGCGTACAGTTGCATGCAAAATTTTGGCACCCCTTCTTTTACATGCTGAAAATTTCTGATATAAATTGAGGAGATCATAAAAGTCTGAGTACAGACCTCAACCATAACCAAATGTGTTTCTTGTTATGTGGATCTTGAGAAACAGAAAGTGCCCCTTGTAGGACTGAAAGTGAAAGGTGTGGAAATTTCCTGCAAAAACCTCAAAAACTGAAAGCAAGCCTCCTGAAAAGAATGGAAGCTGTAAAAAATCTATTTTATATTTAGTCATAGCCTTTATGTGGGGGGGGGGGGGGGGGGGGGTGTATTTTTAATGTCATTCTCAATAATACACTAAATTTGCCCATAAAATGCATATTTAAACATTTTCACACAGGACCATCAAACATTCAAAAATCAAATTTAAAGGGCAACTTTGGGCAAAAGTTTGATTACGCATTTATGTGGAGGAGATTGAGGAGATAATAAAATATAAAGGAACTTGACTCTGTAATTGGGCCCAGGGAAGTCGATGTTTGATGCCACTCATAGTAAATCTAAAGTCGGGTCAGTTTCCTGAAAAAGCATTTTTAGCAGTTTTTGTATAGGTTATCTTAACTGATAGAGAGGGTGTTCAGTGTGATGCTCGCTCTATCATCTTTGTGCTGAGGTGCTTTCAGGACACCCACCCCAGGACAGGCTTTTTTTTTGTTGCTGTTTCTGGAGCACAGAGTCCCTTCATTAGCTGTTCATCTTCTGAAACTACAGAAGCCAGGCCAAAGGTCAAATGTTTCAAATGAGAAAGATAAAGAGAAGTTCATTCAGTAGTGTCTTAGCTTTGTCTTTTTCACACTGCTGAAACTGTTTCACCCTGACGTGACTTTTTCCACTCCTTGTGTCAAAACCATTGCGATGCTGAGAACATTTTGACTGTGGATTCCGGGTAGCCACTAGCTGTTTCTTCCCCACCCTGGCTAACGGTTCTGCAGAGGTGATGGAAACACTCCATCTGCTCGAGTCTCCCTTCCACAAGCAGTTTTACTGCATGCTTAAAGTCATGGGAGGAGGTTATAGGGTATGACCAGTTTTATTCCCAAAATAAGCTGCAAACACCATAGACATTTAGAGCACTCTCAATAAAAAGCATTTTTAGCAGTTTTTGTATAGGTTATCTTAACTGATAGAGAGGGTGTTCAGTGTGATGCTCGCTTTATCATCTTTGTGCTGAGGTGCTTTCAGGACAGCAGGGAGAACAAAAACAAGTAACAAAAAGTATTATATGGTTATTATTTTAGTCATTCGTTAAGTATAGTTTTATTATAGTAGTATTTTAAAGAAATAAACATACAAAGCATGCAAAATTCAGAAACCACCCTCCATTTCTTTCATTTCTGAAACTGCCATTAAGTATAGATATTAATTTTTCTGAGAGATGTTTCTGAGACGATATCAGCTAATCCACTTGGGAGAAGTCAAAGAAAAATAAACGAAAAAACAAGAGCGTCCGAAACCAGAGTTTAAAAGGATTGATGAGACTACCGAGATAACTACTCTGCAGGACCTGGTAGACCACCAAAACTGTCACGATCAGATAAGCCATCCTTAAAGTGTTCATCTTTGAGAAGGTGGATAAAATCAACCCCCAAACTATATATACATACATACATATATATATATATATATATATATATATATATATATATATATATATATAT